>CANSZD010000026.1:0-417458 GCA_947648045.1 Beta corolliflora
TCCGCAACAATGTTACTCTTTACCTTCCTTGTACTTGGACGAAAATAAGGGGCTTGTAGGAATTCAACCCAATTTAGCATGCCTATGGTTGAGCTTTTGCTGTCCATGGATGTATTTGAGTGCTTCATGATCCGAATGAAGAAGGAAAGGCTTGGGCCTCAAGTAATGAGACCAATGATCCAAGGCTCTCACAATTGCATAGAATTCACGATTATAGTTGGAGTAATTGAGTTTGGCGCCACTCAACTTCTCACTAAAGTAGGCAATGGGCCTCCTTTCTTGAAGCAAAACCGCCCAACTCCAAGTCCACTAGCATCACACTCAACTTCGAACAACTCAATAAAACCGGCAAGGCAAGGATGTGTGAGCGTTGCAAAGTAACTCGACTTCATCAAACGCTGAAAGCATGAGAGAGTTCCATGAAAACTCCCTTTCTTCATCAAATCCGTGATCGTGCTATGATGGTTGAGAAATTTCGATGAATCTTCTATAAAAGGAAGCTGTAATTAATGAAAGCTTCTATGATTCAACAGCACTGGTAGCGCCAACCATGAAGACATGGCCTTGACTTTTCCGGATCCACATGAACTCCATCCCTAGACACAATGTAACCAAGAAAAGCAATACTTTTAGGAACAAGAAAATCACACTTTTCCATTTTTCCATACAACTTTTACTCTCTTAATTTTTCAAATAAAGCTCTCAAGTGAAGTAAATGGACTCAACACTAGTACTATATACAAGAATATCATCTAGATAGACAACAATAAACTTGTTAAGAAAGTGGACGTAGTACCTCGTTCATAAGCCTCATAAAAGAACTAGAGCATTGCAAAGACCAAAGGCATCACCATCCACCTACATGTACCTGCTTCGTCTCAAAGCCGGTTTTCCATTCATCTCCTTCACGACTCTCACCGATTTATAGCCACTCCTCAAGTCAATTGAAAATCGCTCCGCATGTACTTCATCAAGCATGTCCTCCAATCTAGGCATAGAAAACGATATTTCGATTGTAATGTTGCTCGACGGCTCTACTATCAATGCACATCCTTCCAAGTACCATCTTTCTGGAACCACAGCGGAACGCACATGCACTCTTGCGTTTCTCTTTACATAGCCTCGGTCAATCAACTCTTCAATTTGTTTTTGTAGCCCCTAGCTACGGATCACATCTATATGCCGCTATTTGGCAAAGGTGCGCTCGGCACAAGCCAATACAGAATGGCCAGCCGCCTCTCACCTGCGGGCAAACCCCGAGGCAATTCCTCCTAAACACATCACAAAACTCGTCCACAAGGTCGCAAGTTTTCTTCGGATTTCAAGAAACATCGTTAGTTAAAGCAAGTTTAATACATAAAGCATAACAATGTCCTTCCAACTCTACCTCTTTCGAACTTCTTGGCCGAAAGAAAGATGTGCTCGCTTTTTCAACCACCTTCGGGGTGCCATGGAGCTGGTGAGACAAAGGAACCAACCGAATCCTTTTAGAGCCCATCAAAACCGAATACACGTTGGTTTCCTCATGAATAACCTTTCGATCATATTAACAAGGTCAAATAAGAAGAAGATGACAAGCACTCATAGGTAGAACATCACCCCACAATTCATCCTTGTAACCCCCAATAGAAAACGAAACAAGTGCTTGCTTTGCCACCAACAAACCGGTTTTATCATCCAACCAACTCAACTTATAAGGATGTGGATGATCTCTAACAATCAAGTTCAACTTAGAACCACATTAGAAGCAAACTACACATTAGTGCATGAACCATTATCAATAATCACATTACATGTAAATTCACCACCTCGACATCTAGTGTGAAACAAATTTTTCTCTCTTTGATCATGGTTAGGAGAATGATCAACATGTAAAGTTCTCCTAATAACTCCAAGCATTCTAGACTCATCTTCGGCATATGCACCCATTATCATCACTTTCAGTGTTCTTCCTCCTTTTCATACACATGTGAAGCCATAAGTTCTCTCTCTCCTCTTCTATGGTCATGTATCGCTTCTCAAAATTAGGTTTTTCTAGATGACAACTACTAGCAATAAGGACCCTTCTTGACACTTAAAACACTTTCTATTTTTCCACTTTTCTAGAAATCACCAACTTAGGTCAAGCCTTTGCTCTCAAGGATTTGTTTTCTTTTCTTAAATATTGAAGAAGAAGAAGAGGAAGGAATAAAAGCAGCAGCACTCGCCCTTGCCGCTGTTTTTCCCCCATATGATTTCTTTCTCCAATTCATGACGATGCCCAAATTTCAAGGCTAAACGACACACATCATCAAAAAGTGCTATAATTTGCAACATCAACCTTTCTAGCAATGGGGATTTATTAAGTCCATTAACAAACCTAGCAATTTTCTCGTTTCGACTTCATCAACATCACAAATCAAACACAACTTATCAAATTCAACCATATAGTCATGCACACTTAACACATCTTGAGTCAAAGAATTCTTTCATGTATCGCCTCTTCAAATGAAATCACTGGAACAAACTTTTCATGCAATTTCCTTTAAGCTTAGTCCACTTTTTAAGCTTAGGTTTCCCAAGTCTCGCTCTTTTGCCTTTGTGACTATCTAACCAAATCCCAAAGATACTTAGTTAGTCTAATGGTGGCAATTTTAAACCGTTTTTCATCATCAAACCCTTTATAATCACAAATTTCTAAGTCGATTTAACTATTCAAGCAAATCCTCGACTTGTGAATCACCAGTAAAATCATCTAGTTTAATAATTCTTAATATTATCATAAGCTCGCTGAACAATTTTAACCTCCTCAACACTCGATTCATAGTCAATGTGATTAGTGGCCGTTTTTACTGCTCACTTTACCCGCAAGAATGTTATCATTACTGTTAATCTTGTCGTTTTCTCCTTTTCCTTCTCTAATTGAGTGTTATGAATTTTCTCAATAAAAGCTTTTTATTTCAAAATTCAGACATTATAACTCAAATAGCAAGCCACAACCACACAAAACCCCAACAAAGGATCGAACAAAGTGTAGGTACTTACCAATGAAAGGAGAATCCTTCTATCCTCACCCGCCCGGAAAAATCTCGATCACCAACTTATATGATTGCACGTCCAAATGAAAGAACAATCAAGGAAAATCCGTTAGCAAAGGAACTAGTTCGATGCAATTCACTAAGTCCGAAAATTAATCAAAGTAACCCTGATATGATAATTAAAAATAAACACTCTCGAATATTTTACTCAACTCTTAATCTCACTTTAAACCACTCCTGGAATTAAGTAGATTAAACACTAGCAAATAATCACCCCTGAAAATAGACTTCTAATGGCCGAAATAATTGTAAGGAAACAATTTGATTTCAAATAACAAGAATTTGTATTAATCTCACATGCCTTTGATGAAAGCATGGAACTATTATTTATAATAAATAAACTTCATCCTCCAAGGACTTACAAGGGCCGAAAATCAGCCTTAGTAATTAATGTAACATTCCTAAACTCCTTACATCCTAATCCCTTGATTCTAGGAGAAAATAAAGGGAGTTAATCCCTTCATTCTAGGAGAGAATAAAGGAGTAAATAAGGAAACTCCAAATCAGCCCCCTAACTCCTCACACGCCTAACATACTTAAGGAAACAAAGAAATAAGGCAACCCAAGGAATATTACAACTCAATGACAACTTGCAATCTTTTTGAACACAAGGAGCCTACCTCCACACGCCTCAAGACACGCTTGTACTGACCAAATATCACAAGATATTTTCTGACCTTTATTTGCTTAATTAAAAATAACTAAGACTTAGAAATGGTGTCACCTTCAAGCTTCATCAATGGAATCATCGTTCCACTTAAGAAATGACACGAATGAGGAGTTTGAATTTAACTTGAAAACCGAGCACGCCAAGGACTAGACAAATAGGATCATTCGAGCTTCGACTCGACTCGACTTGTATCATTAGCTTTGTTTAATGCATTTGAGTTTCACTTGGATTCAATTAGCTTTGTTGAATGCATTTGAGTTTCATTTGATTCTATTTGCTTTGTTTGATACTGTTTGACTTTCATTTGATTCAATTAGCTTTATTTCGACTTCATTTTACTTTAATTTGATTCAATTAGCTTTGTTGAATGCATTTGAGTTTCATTTGGATTCAATTAGCTTTTTGAATTCATTTGACTTTCATTTGATACAATTAGCTTTGATTGACTTCATTTGACTTTCATTTGGATTCAATTTGCTTTATTGATTGCATTTGAGTTTCATTTGATTCAATTAGCTTTGTTCAATGCATTCGAGTTTCATTTGATTCAATTAGCTTTGTTTCGACTTCATTTGATTTTCATTTGATTCAATTAGCTTTGTTTAATGCATTTGAGTTTCATTTGATTCAATTAGCTTTGTTGAATGCATTTGAGTTTCATTCGATTCTATTAGCTATGTTTCGACTTCATTTGACTTTCATTTGATTCAATTAGCGTTGTTTCGACTTCATTTTACTTTAATTTGATTCAATTAGCTTTATTCAATGCATTTGAGTTTCATTTGATTCTATTATCTATGTTTGACTTCATTTGACTTTCATTTGATTCAATTAGCTTTGTTTGACTTTTATTTTACTTTTTAATTTGATTCAATTAGCTTTGTTGAATGCATTTGAGTTTCATTTGATTCAATTAGCTTTAGTTGAATTCATCCCACTTTCATTTCATACAATTAGCTTTGTTTGACTTTATTTTACTTTTAATTTAATTAAATTAGCTTTGTTGAATGCATTTGAGTTTCATTTGATTCAATTAGCTTTATTTGAATTCATCTCACTTTCATTTGATACAATTAGCTTTGATTGACTTCATTTGACTTTCATTTGATTCAATTAGCTTTATTGAATGCATTTGAGTTTCATTTGATTTAATTAGCTTTGTTGAATGCATTTGAGTTCCATTTGATTTAATTAGCTATGTTTGACTTCATTTAGCTTTCATTTGATTCAATTAGCTTTGTTAAATGGATTTGAGTTTCATTTGATTCAATTAGCTTTGTTGAATGTATTTGAGTTTCATTTGATTCTATTAGCTACATTTGACTTTATTTGACTTTCATTTGATTCAATTAGCCTGGTTTCGACTTCATTTAACTTTAATTTGATTCAATTAGCTTTGTTTCGATTACATTTGACTTTAATTTGATTCAATTAGCTTTGTAGAATGCATATGAGTTTCATTTGACTCAATTAGCTTCGTTGAATACATTTGAGTTTCATTTGATTCTATTAGCTATGTTCGACTTCATTTGACTTTCATTTGAATCAATTAGCTTTGTTTCGACTTCATTTTACTTTAATGCGATTCAATTAACTTTGTTCAATGCATTTGAGTTTTATTTGATTCAAATAGCATTACCGAATGCATTTGAGTTTCATTTGATTCAATAAGTTTTCTTTCGACTTCATTTGACATGAATTTGATTCAATTATCATTGTTGAATGCATTTGAGTTTCATTTGATTCAATTACCTTTGTTAAATGCATTTGAGTTCCATTTGATTCAATTAGCTATGTTTCGACTTCGATCGACTTTCATTTGATACAATTAGCTTTGTTTAATGCATTTCAGTTTCATTTGATTCAATTAGCATTATTTGAATTCATTTGACTTTCATATGATACAATTAGCTTTGACTCGACTTCATTTCGACTTTCATTTGATTCAATTAGCTTTATTGAATGCATTTGAGTTTCATTTGATTCAATTAGCTTTGTTAAATGCATTTGAGTTCCATTTGATTTAATTAGCTATGTTTGGATGATACGAAATCCGCCTGCTAATTCCGAAATTCTACTAAGTACTAACCTCAATCACAATAAAGGAGAGATTCACGGTTTAAAGATTAGTACTAGTTTAATCATGTTGAGCAACGAAGGAAATGATACGAACACACTTCAAAATAGGAATTATAAGCATTTATAGTTGAACAATAAACTAAAAGCCTCCACTTCAAGTTTATAATTCGGCTTATAACTAAGGAAATGAATCTCCACTCTCTTCCTCAATCACGTTTTAATTAACAAAGAACGAGAATCTCCACTCTCGAATATGTCAATTAGGTTGAATTCTTGTAGTTTGACCTCCCAAGAAAATCGGTTCAAAGATAGAATAAAAACCTCGGTTTTTAGACTTTAACACAACGTGTTTTAATTTGAAGCACAAAGCTTAAATTTCAATTATCCAAATCTCGATTTTCATTTATGATCACCATTTGATATATATTACAAGCTAATCACTCCCAAAAGATCTAAGTACTTAAAAGATTAAACAAAGCATTAAACAACAAATATCTCTAATCTTCCAACAAAGGTGTAAGAGGAATAGTGTTGTTGGGTGTTTTGTTGACTAAAAGGGAAGGAGGGCCTGGTTTTCCACACCAAGTGGATGGCCTCCCTTAGCTTGCAACACAAGCTCCATAAATATCTTCAAGGACCTCCTTTCACACGCCCCAAGTGTAGACGCATCCCCAAGCATATTTCGCTGATATTACAACTTACGCTACGCGAAATAATTCCGGTTTTACAAAAACCGAAAATTACAAAAAAAAACGTTAATTAATCTAACTCGCTTAATTAACTTCCTTTCCTATGTTGCTCAACATGATTAAACTAGTACTAATCCTTAAACCGTGAATTTCTCCCTTGTTGTGATTGAGATTAGTACTTAGTAGAATTTCGAACTAGCAACTAGTTTCGATCATCCTCTCCTTCTTCAAAAGGAATTGTCCTCAATTCTCGCACATCGTTATCTTCGAAATAGGGGGATAAGTCCCCTATGTTGAATGTGGCTGCCACGCCATAGTCTCCTGGAAGGTCTATTTTGTAAGCATTATTGCCGTGAAGCGCTCAAGAACCTTGAAAGGTCCTTCAGCTCGGGCATGAGTTTATGCTTTCTTTTACTGGGAAACCTTCCTTCCTCAAGTGTATCCACACCAAATCTCCCTGAGCAAACAACCTCGCTTTTCGCCCTTGTTTGCTTTTTTTTTCTTGTACATTTCATTGGCCTTTTCGATGTTGGCGCGGATTTCTTTGTGAACCTTCACCATTGTTTCAACTTGTTGCCTAGCATCCCCGTGGACATAAGAGTCCTTAGGCAACGAAATGAGATCAATAGGTACATACGGTTTACCCCCATATACCACTTCGAACGGTGAATGTCTTGTTGCAAAAGTGGGAGTCCTATTGTAAGCAAATTCCGCGTGGCATAGCTTCGACATCCCAATCTTTCCCTGCCTTGCTCACCAAGCCCCCTTAACAAGGTGCCTAGAGTTCGATTTGTCACTTCGTTTGACCGTCGCCTTGGGGGTGATGAAGTACCAAACAAAGAACTTAGTACCCATCATCCTCCACAGGGACCTCCAAAAATGACTCAAAACTCGCTATCTCGATCCGAGACAATAGTTTTTGGTATTCCATGTAGACCGACAATTTCCCCGAAATATAAACAAGAAACGTTAATAGCATCTTCTCAGTTTTATGGCAAGGCACAAAGTGTGCCATTTTTTGAGAAACGGCCCACCACCACCATGACCGAATCCTTTCCTCTTGCGTTCTCAAGTGCAACGATGAAATCCATACTAACATCCTCCCAAGGCCTCTCCTCCAGATCGGCAAAGGAGTATACAACCCCTTATGAAACGTGCTTTTGGCTCTTTGACAAACTCCGCAACGAGCCAAAAAAACAGCGGCACTTCCTTGATCATATGAGGCCAAGAAAATGTTCTTGTAATAATTCCATGGTTTTGGCAACACCAAAATGGCCGCCCAAACCGCCACCATGAGCCTCTTATGAGCAAATCACGAACGGGACATTTGGGAACGCAAAGTTTGTTCCCTTTGAACAAGAACCCCTCCATTTGATGATAATGGTCTTTTGACCATCTTTGGTAGCCTCGAACAGATCTCGTGTCCCCTCATCAAGAACATAAAATTCTTTAATTAGTTCAAACCCAAGTACCTTGGAATCCACCATATTAAGCAATACGTGTCTCCGAGATAAAGCATCGCCTACCACGTTAGCTTTCCCTGCCTTGTACTTGGCAACAAAGTTGAACGATTGTAAGAACTCTACCCATTTAGCATGCCGAGCACTAAGCTTATGTTGTCCATGAATATATTTCGGTGATTCATGATCGGAATGAAGAACAAAAGCTTGTGGTCGTAAATAGTGACTCCAATGATTAAGAGATCTAACCATGGCGTAAAACTCTTTATCATAAGTGGAATAATTCAACTTAGCCTGATTTAATTTTTCGCTAAAATACGCAATAGGCTTGCCACATTGAATCAAAACAGCCCCAATACCCGTTCCACTTGCATCACACTCAACTTCAAATGGTTTTGCAAAATCCGGTAAAGCTAGGATAGGCGTTTTACACATTCGCTCCTTTACAAGCTCAAACGCCTTTTGAGCTGCGTCACTCCATTCAAATTTTCCATGTTTAGTGCATTCCGTTATAGGAGCTAATAAGGTGCTGAAATTGTTTATAAACCTCCTATAAAACGAAGCTAAACCATGAAAAGACCTCACCTCGGTGATAGTTGTAGGAACCGCCAAGAAGAAATTGCTTCAACTTTGGATGGATCCACTTTCACCCCCTTCATCCGAAATGATGAACCCAAGGAAGCCAATCTCTCGTTGCATGAACGTGCACTTTTCAAGCTTCCCATACAGTTTTTGTTCTCTCAAAACTTCGAACACTTGTTGCAAATGATTTAAATGATCATCCTTGTTAGCACTGAAAACAAGAATATCATCCAAATATACAACAACGAACTTTCCCAAAAATGGCCTAAGTACTTCATTCATTAATCTCATGAAAGTACTAGGGGCATTCGTGAGACCAAATGGCATAACCAGCCATTCATACAACCCATACTTCGTCTTGAAAGCCGTCTTCCACTCATCTCCCTCCTTCATGCATATTTGGTGGTATCCACTTCTCAAATCAATTTTCGAAAACAACTTGGATCCACTCAACTCATCTAGCATGTCATCCAATCTAGGGATGGGAAATTCGTACTTTATGGTGATGTTGTTCACAGCACGGCTATCAATACACATCCTCCATGAACCGTCTTTTTTTGGCACAAGCAAAGCTCTTAACGCACACGGACTCTTGCTCTCCCTCACGTAACCCTTGCCCATCAACTCACCGATTTGGCTTTGTAATTCCTCACTCTCTTTGGGATTACATCTATAGGAAGGCTTATTTGGAATTGGTGCTCAGGGAATGAGATCAATTTGATGTTCAATTCCACGTTTTGGGGGTAGGCCATTTGGTAGGTCATTAGGGAACACATCTCCAAACTCCTCCAACAACTCCCTCAAATGCGGATCCTCAACGTTCACTCCCTCATTCACCTCCTTGGCAACCAGAATATACACCAACCGATTTTCCTCCAACTCCCTCTCAAATCGTTTTCTCCCTAAGAACACGCCACTACACATCGGGTTTTCTTTTGGTGTTGGGTTTGTGTTTCTGATTTTTGAAGGAGGTAATGGTAGTAAGGTTTTGATTTTGCCATTCTTGTTCACCTTATACACATTCTTAAAACCATCATGCATCACCTTGCGATCAAATTGCCACGGTCTACCAAGTAGTATATGGCACGCAGTCATAGGGATTACATCACATAGAATTTCATCTTCATAATTTCCAATTGAGAATGTGATTAAAACTCTATTTTTACCCTTACTTCACTATCATCATCTAGCCATTTCGGTTTATAAGGAATTGGATGTTTAGTCATAGGTAATGCTAACTTCTCTACAAGTTCGGTTGAAGCTACATTAGTACAACTTCCACCATCTATGATCAAATTGCATAGTTTTTTTTCACTAGGCATTTCGAATGAAAAATGGTCTCCCTTTGTTCCTCATTTTCGGCCACCACATTTGAGTATAAGGACCTCCTAATCACTAAGGTTTCACCCTCCATTTCAGGATTGCACACGTCCTCCTCATCCTCACTTCCATTTTTATCATGTTCCATCTCTAAAAGAGATTGTCTTTCCAACTCGTCTATTTCTGTTATATCTCTTATGGTCATGATTCTTTTAGTCGGACAATTAGCTTGGTAATGACCATAGCCTTGACACTTAAAACATTTTACTTTTAAGGTTTTGTCATCTCCGACTTTCTCCTTGTCTTTCCTAGTGAAATCAGGTTTTTTGTTCTTATCAAGATTACTAGTACTAGGATTAACTTTGAAAGTACTAAATGGCTTGGAATAAGACTTACTTGCTACTTGGTTTCTTCTTTTGGCTATCCATTTTGAGAGCCACTTTGCAAGCTTCATCGAATGTGAGGTATGGGAACACCTCTACTTTCTCACGCACCTCTTCATTTAGGCCTCCTAAGAACCGGCCTAACTTTTGCTCCTCCATTTCTTCGATTTCACAAACAATGGAAAGTTTCTCAAATTCCTTGATGTACTCCTCCATAGGCATGGCGCCTTGCTTGAGTGTGGACCATCTAACATACTGATTTTGTTTGTAGTTAGTTGGAACAAAACGTTTCCTCAATTGCTTCTTCAATTTTTCCCAAGTAGCAATCTTGGATTTGTTCTCCTTCACCCTTTGCCTCTTCAATCCTTCTAACCAAATGGATGCATATTTTGTTAGCTTCAATACAGCCACCTTGTATTTCTTGTCATTCGGAGTGTCTTTGTAATCAAAAAAACGCTCCAAAGAACGTTCCCATTCAATGTATAATTCCGGATCACTAGCTCCATCAAAATCCGAAACTTCGATTTTCAAACCCCTATCATCAGCCCTAGAACTCTTTTCTTCCTCATTGGGTTTCTTCTTAAACAATTCTAAGGTTATCTTTGCCATCATGTCGTGTAATGCTTCGTTTTGCTTAGCTAAAGCTTCTAGCATCGCATCTCGTCTAGCATTATCATTCATTTCATCGTCCATTTTGAACTCGGCTCTTGATACCACTTGATACGAACACACTTCTAAAATAGGAATTGCGTTTACGATAGTTGAACAATAAACTAAAAGCCTCCACTTCAAGTTTATAATTCGGTTTATAACTAAGGAAATGAATCTCCACTCTCTTCCTCAATCACGTTTTTAATTAACAAAGAACGAGAATCTCCACTCTCGAATATGTCAATTAGGTTGACTTTCTCGTAGTTTGACCTCCCAAGAAAATCGGTTCAAAGATAGAATAAAAACCTCGGTTTTTAATCTTTAACACAACGTGTTTTAATTTGAAGCACAAAGCTTAAATTTCAATTATCCAAATCTGATTTTCATTTATGATCACCATTACATATATATTACAAGCTAATCACTCCCAAAAGATCTAAGTACTTAAAAGATTAAACAAAGCAATAAACAACAAATATCTCTAATCTTCCAACAAAGGTGTAAGAGGAATAGTGTTGTTGTGTGTTTTGTTGACTAAAAGGGAAGGAGGGCCGGTTTTCCACACCAAGTGGATGGCCTCCCTTAGCTTGCAACACAAGCTCCATAAATATCTTCAAGGACCTCCTTTCACACGCCCCAAGTGTAGATCGCATCCCCAAGCATATTTCATGGATGTTACAACTTACGCTACGCAAAATAATTCCGGTTTTACAAAAACCGAAAATTACAAAAAAACGTTAATTAAACTAACTCGCTTAATTAACTTCCTTTCCTATGTTGCTCAACATAATTAAACTAGTACTAATCCTTAAACCGTGAATTTCTCCCTTGTTGTGATTGAGATTAGTACTTAGTAGAATTTCGGAACTAGCAACTAGTTTCGGATCACTAATTGAATCAAATGAAACTCAAATGCATTCAACAAAGCTAATTGAATCAAATGAAACTCAAATGCAATCAACAAAGCTTAATGAATCAAATTAAAGTCAAATGAAGTCAAACAAAACTTTTTGAATCAAATGAAACTCAAATGCATTCAAGAAAGCTAATTGAATCAAATGAAACTCAAATGCATTCAACAAAGCTAATTGAATCAAATGAAAGTCAAATGAATTCAAACAAAGCTAATTGAATTAAATGAAAGTCAAAGGAAGTCAAATAAAGTTAATTGAATCAAATGAAACTCAAATGCATTCACCAAAGCTAATTGAATCAAATGAAACTCAAATGCATTCAACAAAGCTAATTGAATCAAATGAAACTGAAATGCTGATACGGGAGTAGATGAGGATCAAGTTGCTCAATTGGTTGCTCTTGGTGCGAAGGTTCCTCAGTTGGAGTTGGATTCTATGCATGGCGTGATAGTTGGATTCTTTGCTACCAAAGAGTGCGTGTGCATGATCACTAACTTGGGGCAAGGTGCGTAATACATCCATGTTACACTTCTAGTTCTGTTAGGAGTGTAGGAGTGGCGTGTAGGAGTGGCGTGCGTGTCTTAGTATGCTAAGCATACGTAGTTGAGTTCAGCTAGAACTCTTCATATCTTTAAGTGCTTGGTATTTGAGTTATGTTAGGAGTCTATGTTCTCAGGGAGATAGATTATAAGATTCAACCTTAGAGTTTCTTATCTATCTTTTAGAGTTGGATTAGGATTATGACTTAGGGACTTGTCCTAAGCATAGTAGGAGTTGGTTTTTGTTTTCTTATAAATAGTTTATGATGTACGTGATTTAGAGTTAATGAATTATTGAAAGTTTATTTCGTGTTTAACCTTGAGTGTTAATCAAATCTCTTGAAGTTGGTGGCTTAGCCATTATGCTTCAAAACCCTTAAATCACATTGTGGTGCTTTGCTTTATCAATTGATTTAGGATCTATCTTCGTTTTTGTTACTTTAATCATAATTTCCGTATAAGTATTTAATCCCACAAGATTCGATACATCAAATGCATTCATCAAAGCTAATTGAATCAAATGAAACTCGAATGCATTCAATAAAAGCTAATTGAATCAAATGAAACTCAAATGCATTCAACAAAGCTAATTGAATCAAATAAAAGTCAAATGAAGTCAAACAAAGCTAATTGAATTAAATGAATGTCCAAGGAAGTCAAATAAAGCTAATTGAATCAAATGAAACTCAAATGCATTCAATAAAGCTAATTGAATCAAATGAAACTCGAATGCATTCAACAAAGCTAATTGAATCAAATTAAAGTCAAATGACGTCAAACAAAACTTATTGAATCAAATGAAACTCAAATGCATTCAAAAAGCTAATTGAATCAAATGAAACTCAAATGCATTCAACAAAGCTAATTGAGTCAAATGAAACTCGAATGCATTCAACAAAGCTAATTGAATCAAATGAAACTCAAATGCATTCAACAAAGCTAATTGAATCAAATAAAAGTCAAATGAAGTCAAACAAAGCTAATTGAATTAAATGAAAGTCAAAGGAAGTCAAATAAAGCTAATTGAATCAAATGAAACTCAAATGCATTCAACAAAGCTAATTGAATCAAATGTAACTTGAATGCATTCAACAAAGCTAATTGAATCAAATTAAAGTCAAATGACGTCAAATAAAACTTATTAAATCAAATGAAACTCAAATGCATTCAACAAAGCTAATTGAATCAAATGAAACTCAAATGCATTCAACAAAGCTAATTGAATCAAATGAAACTCAAATGCATTCAAAAAGCTAATTGAATCAAATGAAACTCAAATGCATTCAACAAAGCTAATTGAATCAAATGAAACTCAAATGCATTCAACAAAGCTAATTTAATCAAATGAAACTCAAATGCATTCAACAAAGCTAATTGAATCAAATGAAACTCAAATGCATTCAACAAAGCTAATTGAATCATATTAAAGTCAAATGACGTCATACAAAACTTATTGAATCAAATGAAACTAAAATGTATTCAACAAAGCTAATTGAATAAAATGAAATTCAAATGCATTATACAAAGCTAATTGAATCAAATTAAAGTAAAATGAAGTCAAACAAAGCTAGTTGAATCAAATAAAAGTAAAATGAAGTCAAACAAAGCTAATTGAATCAAATGAAACTCAAATGCATTCAACAAAGCTAATTGAATCAAATGAAACTTGAATGCATTCAACAAAGCTAATTGAATCAAATTAAAGTCAAATGACGTCAAACAAAACTTATTGAATCAAATGAAACTCAAATGCATTCAAAAAGCTAATTGAATCAAATGAAACTCAAATGCATTCAAGAAAGCAAATTGAATCAAATTCAAGTAAAATGAAGTCAAACAAAGCTAATTGAATTAAATGAAAGTCAAAGGAAGTCAAATAAAGCTAATTGAATCAAATGAAACTCAAATGCATTCAACAAAGCTAATTGAATCAAATGAAACTGAAATGCTGATACGGGAGTAGATGAGGATCAAGTTGCTCAATTGGTTGCTCTTGGTGCGAAGGTTCCTCAGTTGGAGTTGGATTCTATGCATGGCGTGATAGTTGGATTCTTTGCTACCAAAGAGTGCGTGTGCATGATCACTAACTTGGGGCAAGGTGCGTAATACATCCATGTTACACTTCTAGTTCTGTTAGGAGTGTAGGAGTGGCGTGTAGGAGTGGCGTGCGTGTCTTAGTATGCTAAGCATACGTAGTTGAGTTCAGCTAGAACTCTTCATATCTTTAAGTGCTTGGTATTTGAGTTATGTTAGGAGTCTATGTTCTCAGGGAGATAGATTATAAGATTCAACCTTAGAGTTTCTTATCTATCTTTTAGAGTTGGATTAGGATTATGACTTAGGGACTTGTCCTAAGCATAGTAGGAGTTGGTTTTTGTTTTCTTATAAATAGTTTATGATGTACGTGATTTAGAGTTAATGAATTATTGAAAGTTTATTTCGTGTTTAACCTTGAGCGTTAATCAAATCTCTTGAAGTTGGTGGCTTAGCCATTATGCTTCAAAACCCTTAAATCACATTGTGGTGCTTTGCTTTATCAATTGATTTAGGATCTATCTTCGTTTTTGTTACTTTAATCATAATTTCCGCATAAGTATTTAATCCCACAAGATTAGATACATCAAATGCATTCATCAAAGCTAATTGAATCAAATGAAACTCGAATGCATTCAATAAAGCTAATTGAATCAAATGAAACTCAAATGCATTCAACAAAGCTAATTGAATCAAATAAAAGTCAAATGAAGTCAAACAAAGCTAATTGAATTAAATGAATGTCCAAGGAAGTCAAATAAAGCTAATTGAATCAAATGAAACTCAAATGCATTCAATAAAGCTAATTGAATCAAATGAAACTCGAATGCATTCAACAAAGCTAATTGAATCAAATTAAAGTCAAATGACGTCAAACAAAACTTATTGAATCAAATGAAACTCAAATGCATTCAAAAAGCTAATTGAATCAAATGAAACTCAAATGCATTCAACAAAGCTAATTGAGTCAAATGAAACTTCGAATGCATTCAACAAAGCTAATTGAATCAAATGAAACTCAAATGCATTCAACAAAGCTAATTGAATCAAATAAAAGTCAAATGAAGTCAAACAAAGCTAATTGAATTAAATGAAAGTCAAAGGAAGTCAAATAAAGCTAATTGAATCAAATGAAACTCAAATGCATTCAACAAAGCTAATTGAATCAAATGTAACTTGAATGCATTCAACAAAGCTAATTGAATCAAATTAAAGTCAAATGACGTCAAATAAAACTTATTAAATCAAATGAAACTCAAATGCATTCAACAAAGCTAATTGAATCAAATGAAACTCAAATGCATTCAACAAAGCTAATTGAATCAAATGAAACTCAAATGCATTCAAAAAGCTAATTGAATCAAATGAAACTCAAATGCATTCAACAAAGCTAATTGAATCAAATGAAACTCAAATGCATTCAACAAAGCTAATTTAATCAAATGAAACTCAAATGCATTCAACAAAGCTAATTGAATCAAATGAAACTCAAATGCATTCAACAAAGCTAATTGAATCATATTAAAGTCAAATGACGTCATACAAAACTTATTGAATCAAATGAAACTCAAATGTATTCAACAAAGCTAATTGAATAAAATGAAATTCAAATGCATTATACAAAGCTAATTGAATCAAATTAAAGTAAAATGAAGTCAAACAAAGCTAGTTGAATCAAATAAAAGTAAAATGAAGTCAAACAAAGCTAATTGAATCAAATGAAACTCAAATGCATTCAACAAAGCTAATTGAATCAAATGAAACTTGAATGCATTCAACAAAGCTAATTGAATCAAATTAAAGTCAAATGACGTCAAACAAAACTTATTGAATCAAATGAAACTGAAATGCATTCAAAAAGCTAATTGAATCAAATCAAACTCAAATGCATTCAAGAAAGCTAATTGAATCAAATGAAACTTAAATGCATTCAACAAAGCTAATTGAATCAAATGAAACTCAAATGCATTCAAGAAAGCTAATTGAATCAAATTCAAGTAAAATGAAGTCAAACAAAGCTAATTGAATTAAATGAAAGTCAAAGGAAGTCAAATAAAGCTAATTGAATCAAATGAAACTCAAATGCATTCAACAAAGATAATTGAATCAAATGAAACTCAAATGTATTCAACAAAGCTAATTAAGTCAAATGAAATTCAAATACATTCTACAAAGCTAATTGAATCAAATTAAAGTAAAATGAAGTCAAACAAAGCTAGTTGAATCAAATGAAAGTAAAATGAAGTCAAACAAAGCTAATTGAATCAAATGAAACTCAAATGCATTCAACAAAGCTAATTGAATCAAACGAAACTTGAATGCATTCAACAAAGCTAATTGAATCAAATTAAAGTCAAATGACGTCAAACAAAACTTATTGAATCAAATGAAACTCAAATGCATTCAAAAAGCTAATTGAATCAAATCAAACTCAAATGCATTCAAGAAAGCTAATTGAATCAAATGAAACTTAAATGCATTCAACGAAGCTAATTGAATCAAATGAAACTCAAATGCATTCAAGAAAGCTAATTGAATCAAATTCAAGTAAAATGAAGTCAAACAAAGCTAATTGAATTAAATGAAAGTAAAAGGAAGTCAAATAAAGCTAATTGAATCAAATGAAACTCAAATGCATTCAACAAAGCTAATTGAATCAAATGAAACTTGAATGCATTCAACAAAGCTAATTGAATCAAATTAAAGTCAAATGACGTCAAACAAAACTTATTGAATCAAATGAAACTCAAATGCATTCAAAAAGCTAATTGAATCAAATCAAACTCAAATGCATTCAAGAAAGCTAATTGAATCAAATGAAACTTAAATGCATTCATCAAAGCTAATTGAATCAAATGAAACTCGAATGCATTCAACAAAGCTAATTGAATCAAATGAAACTCAAATGCATTCAACAAAGCTAATTGAATCATATTAAAGTCAAATGACGTCATACAAAACTTATTGAATCAAATGAAACTCAAATGTATTCAACAAAGCTAATTGAATAAAATGAAATTCAAATGCATTATACAAAGCTAATTGAATCAAATGTAACTTGAATGCATTCAACAAAGCTAATTGAATCAAATTAAAGTCAAATGACGTCAAATAAAACTTATTGAATCAAATGAAACTCAAATGCATTCAAAAAGCTAATTGAATCAAATGAAACTCAAATGCATTCAACAAAGCTAATTGAATCAAATGAAACTCAAATGCATTCAACAAAGCTAATTTAATCAAATGAAACTCAAATGCATTCAACAAAGCTAATTGAATCAAATGAAACTCAAATGCATTCAACAAAGCTAATTGAATCATATTAAAGTCAAATGACGTCATACAAAACTTATTGAATCAAATGAAACTCAAATGTATTCAACAAAGCTAATTGAATAAAATGAAATTCAAATGCATTATACAAAACTAATTGAATCAAATTAAAGTAAAATGAAGTCAAACAAAGCTAGTTGAATCAAATGAAAGTAAAATGAAGTCAAACAAAGCTAATTGAATCAAATGAAACTCAAATGCATTCAACAAAGCTAATTGAATCAAATGAAACTTGAATGCATTCAACAAAGCTAATTGAATCAAATTAAAGTCAAATGACGTCAAACAAAACTTATTGAATCAAATGAAACTCAAATGCATTGAAAAAGCTAATTGAATCAAATCAAACTCAAATGCATTCAAGAAAGCTAATTGAATCAAATGAAACTTAAATGCATTCAACAAAGCTAATTGAATCAAATGAAACTCAAATGTATTCAAGAAAGCTAATTGAATCAAATTCAAGTAAAATGAAGTCAAACAAAGCTAATTGAATTAAATGAAAGTCAAAGGAAGTCAAATAAAGCTAATTGAATCAAATGAAACTCAAATGCATTCAACAAAGATAATTGAATCAAATGAAACTCAAATGTATTCAACAAAGCTAATTAAGTCAAATGAAATTCAAATGCATTCAACAAAGCTAATTGAATCATATTAAAGTCAAATGACGTCATACAAAACTTATTGAATCAAATGAAACTCAAATGTATTCAACAAAGCTAATTGAATAAAATGAAATTCAAATGCATTATACAAAGCTAATTGATTCAAATTAAAGTAAAATGAAGTCAAACAAAGCTAGTTGAATCAAATGAAAGTAAAATGAAGTCAAACAAAGCTAATTGAATCAAATGAAACTCAAATGCATTCAACAAAGCTAATTGAATCAAATGAAACTTGAATGCATTCAACAAAGCTAATTGAATCAAATTAAAGTCAAATGACGTCAAACAAAACTTATTGAATCAAATGAAACTCAAATGCATTCAAAAAGCTAATTGAATCAAATCAAACTCAAATGCATTCAAGAAAGCTAATTGAATCAAATGAAACTTAAATGCATTCATCAAAGCTAATTGAATCAAATGAAACTCGAATGCATTCAACAAAGCTAATTGAATCATATTAAAGTCAAATGACGTCATACAAAACTTATTGAATCAAATGAAACTCAAATGTATTCAACAAAGCTAATTGAATCAAATGAAATTCAAATGCATTCAACAAAGCTAATTGAATCAAATGAAACTCAAATGCAATCAACAAAGCTTAATGAATCAAATTAAAGTCAAATGAAGTCAAACAAAACTTTTTGAATCAAATGAAACTCAAATGCATTCAAGAAAGCTAATTGAATCAAATGAAACTCAAATGCATTCAACAAAGCTAATTGTATCAAATGAAAGTCAAATGAATTCAAACAAAGCTAATTGAATTAAATGAAAGTCAAAGGAAGTCAAATAAAGTTAATTGAATCAAATGAAACTCAAATGCATTCACCAAAGCTAATTGAATCAAATGAAACTCAAATGCATTCAAGAAAGCTAATTGAATCAAATGAAACTCAAATGCATTCAACAAAGCTAATTGAATCAAATGAAACTCAAATGCATTCAACAAAGCTAATTGAATCAAATGAAAGTCAAATGAATTCAAACAAAGCTAATTTAATTAAATGAAAGTCAAAGGAAGTCAAATAAAGTTAATTGAATCAAATGAAACTCAACTGCATTCACCAAAGCTAATTGAATCAAATGAAACTCAAATGCATTCAATAAAGCTAATTGAATCAAATGAAACTCAAATGCATTCAACAAAGCTAATTGAATCAAATGAAACTTAAATGCATTCAACAAAGCTAATTGAATCAAATGAAACTCAAATGCATTCAAGAAAGCTAATTGAATCAAATTCAAGTAAAATGAAGTCAAACAAAGCTAATTGAATTAAATGAAAGTCAAAGGAAGTCAAATAAAGCTAATTGAATCAAATGAAACTCAAATGCATTCAACAAAGATAATTGAATCAAATGAAACTCAAATGTATTCAACAAAGCTAATTAAGTCAAATGAAATTCAAATGCATTCTACAAAGCTAATTGAATCAAATTAAAGTAAAATGAAGTCAAACAAAGCTAGTTGAATCAAATGAAAGTAAAATGAAGTCAAACAAAGCTAATTGAATCAAATGAAACTCAAATGCATTCAACAAAGCTAATTGAATCAAATGAAAGTCAAATGAATTCAAACAAAGCTAATTGAATTAAATGAAAGTCAAAGGAAGTCAAATAAAGTTAATTGAATCAAATGAAACTCAAATGCATTCACCAAAGCTAATCGAATCAAATGAAACTCAAATGCATTCAAGAAAGCTAATTGAATCAAATGAAACTCAAATGCATTCAACAAAGCTAATTGAATCAAATGAAACTTAAATGCATTCAACAAAGCTAATTGAATCAAATGAAACTCAAATGCATTCAAGAAAGCTAATTGAATCAAATTCAAGTAAAATGAAGTCAAACAAAGCTAATTGAATTAAATGAAAGTCAAAGGAAGTCAAATAAAGCTAATTAAATCAAATGAAACTCAAATGCATTCAACAAAGCTAATTGTATCAAATGAAAGTCAAATGAATTCAAACAAAGCTAATTGAATTAAATGAAAGTCAAAGGAAGTCAAATAAAGTTAATTGAATCAAATGAAACTCAAATGCATTCACCAAAGCTAATTGAATCAAATGAAACTCAAATGCATTCAAGAAAGCTAATTGAATCAAATGAAACTCAAATGCATTCAACAAAGCTAATTGAATCAAATGAAACTCAAATGCATTCAACAAAGCTAATTGAATCAAATGAAAGTCAAATGCATTAAACTTGAATAATTCAAACAAAGCTAATTTAATTAAATGAAAGTCAAAGGAAGTCAAATAAAGTTAATTGAATCAAATGAAACTCAATTGCATTCACCAAAGCTAATTGAATCAAATGAAACTCAAATGCATTCAATAAAGCTAATTGAATCAAATGAAACTCAAATGCATTCAACAAAGCTAATTGAATCAAATGAAACTTAAATGCATTCAACAAAGCTAATTGAATCAAATGAAACTCAAATGCATTCAAGAAAGCTAATTGAATCAAATGCAATATCAATCAAATGAAGTCAAACAAAGCTAATTGAATTAAATGAAAGTCAAAGGAATTCAAATAAAGCTAATTGAATCAAATGAAACTCAAATGCATTCAACAAAGATAATTGAATCAAATGAAACTCAAATGTATTCAACAAAGCTAATTTAATCAAATGAAATTCAAATGCATTCTACAAAGCTAATTGAATCAAATTAAAGTAAAATGAATTCAAACAAAGCTAATTGAATCAAATGAAAGTAAAATGAAGTCAAACAAAGCTAATTGAATCAAATGAAACTCAAATGCATTCAACAAAGCTAATTGAATCAACTGAAACTTGAATGCATTCAACAAAGCTAATTGAATCAAATTAAAGTCAAATGACGTCAAACAAAACTTATTGAATCAAATGAAACTCAAATGCATTCAAAAAGCTAATTGAATCAAATCAAACTCAAATGCATCCAAGAAAGCTAATTGAATCAAATGAAACTCAAATGCATTCAAGAAAGCTAATTGAATCAAATTCAAGTAAAATGAAGTCAAACAAAGCTAATTGAATTAAATGAAAGTCAAAGGAAGTCAAATAAAGCTAATTGAATCAAATGAAACTCAAATGCATTCAACAAAGCTAATTGAATCAAATGAAACTCAAATGCATGTCATCAAAGCTAATTGAATCAAATGAAACTCGAATGCATTCAACAAAGCTAATTGAATCAAATGAAACTCAAATGCATTCAACAAAGCTAATTGAATCAAATAAAAGTCAAATGAAGTCAAACAAAGCTAATTGAATTAAATGAAAATCAAAGGAAGTCAAATAAAGCTAATTGAATCAAATGAAACTCAAATGCATTCAACAAAGCTAATTTAATCAAATGAAACTCGAATGCATTCAACAAAGGTAATTGAATCAAATTAAAGTCAAATGACGTCAAACAAAACTTATCGAATCAAATGAAACTCAAATGCATTCAAAATGCTAATTGAATCAAATGAAACTCAAATGCATTCAACAAAGCTAATTGAATAAAATGAAACTCAAATGCATTCACAAAAAGCTATTTGTATCAAATGAAAGTCAAATGAAGTCAAACATAGCTAAATGAATCAAATGAAACTCAAATGCATTCAACAAAGCTAATTGAATTAAATGACACTCAAATGCATTCAACAAAGCTAATTGAATCAAATGAAACTCAAATGCATTCAACAAAGCTAATTGAATCAAATTAAACTCAAATGCATTCAAGAAAGCTAATTGAATTTATTGAAACTCAAAAGCATTCAACAAAGCTAATTGAATCAAATGAAAGTCATAACAAAGCTAATTGTATCAAATGGAAGTCAAATAAAGTCAAACAAAGCTAATTGAATCAAATGAAACTCAAAATGCATTCAACAAAGCTATTTGAGTCAAATGAAAGTCTAATGAAGTCAAACATAGCTAAATGAATCAAATGAAAATCAAATGCATTCAACAAAGCTAATTGAATCAAATGACACTCAAATGCATTCAACAAAGCTAATTGAATCAAATGAAACTCAAATGCATTCAACAAAGCTAATTGAATCAAATTAAAGTCAAATGAAGTCAAACAAAGCTAATTGAATCAAATGAAACTCAAATGCATTCAACAAAGCTAATTGAATCAAATGAAAGTCAAATGAATTCAACAAAGCTAATTGTATCAAATGAAACTCAAATGCATTCAAATAAAGCTAATTGAATCAAATGAAACTCAAAATGCATTCAACAAAGCTAATTGAATCAAATGAAAGTCAAATGAAGTCAAACAAAGCTAATTCAATCAAATAAAACTCAAATGCATTCAACAAAGCTAATTGAATCAAATGAAACTCAAATGCATTCAACAAAGCTAATTGAATCAAATTAAAGTCAAATGCATTCAACAAAGCTAATTGAATTAAATGAAACCCAAATGCATTCAACAAAGCTAATTCAATCAAATGAAGTCAAACAAAGCTAATTGAATAAAATGGAATTCAAATGCATTCAACAAAGCTAATTGAATCAAATGAAAGTCAAATGCAGTCAAACAAAGCTAATTAAATCAAATGAAACTTAAATGCATTCAACAAAGCTAATTGAATCAAATGAAACTCAAATGCATTCAACAAAGCTAATTGAATAGAATGAAACTCAAATGCATTCAACAAAGCTAATTGAATCAAATGAAGTCAAACAAAGCTAATTGAATCAAATAGAAGTCAAATGAAGTCAAACAAAGCTAATAGAATCAAATGAAACTCAAATGCATTCAACAAAGCTAATTGAATCAAATGAAAGTCAAATGATGTCAAACAAAGCTAATTAAATCAAATGAAACTCAAATGCATTGAACAAAGCTAATTGAATCAAATGGAAGTCAAATGAAGTCAAACAAAGCTAATAGAATCAAATGAAACACAAATGCATTCATCAAAGCTAATTGAATCAAATGAAAGTAAAATGAGGTCAAACAAAGCTAATTGAATCAAATGAAACTCAAATGCATTCAACAAAGCTAATTGAATAAAATGAAACTCAAATGTATTTAACAAAGCTAATTGAATCAAATGAAACTCAAATGCAATCAACAAAGCTAATTGAATCAAATGAAACTCAAATGCATTCAACAAAGCTAATTGAATCAAATTAAAGTCAAATGCATTCAACAAAGCTAATTGAATCAATTGAAACCCAAATCCATTCAACAAAGCTAATTGAATCAAATGAAGTCAAACAAAGCTAATTGAATCAAATGAAGGTCAAATGAAGTCAAACAAAGCTAATTAAATCAAATGAAACTTAAATGCATTCAACAAAGCTAATTGAATCAAATGAAACTCAAATGCATTCAACAAAGCTAATTGAATCAAATTAAAATCAAATGCATTCAACAAAGCTAATTGAATCAAATGAAACCCAAATGCATTCAACAAAGCTAATTGAATCAAATGAAGTCAAACAAAGCTAATTGAATCAAATGGAAGTCAAATGAAGTCTAACAAAGCTAATCGAATCAAGTGAAACTCAAATGCATTCAACAAAGCTAATTGAGTCAAATGAAAGTCAAACATGGCTAAATGAATCAAATGAAAATCAAATGCATTCAACAAAGCTAATTGAATCAAATGAAACTCAAATGCATTCAACAAAGCTAATTGAATAGAATGAAACTCAAATGCATTCAACAAAGCTAATTGAATCAAATTAAAGACAAATGCATTCAACAAAGCTAATTGAATCAAATGAAACTCAAATGCATTCAACAAAGCTAATTGAATCAAATTAAAGACAAATGCATTCAACAAAGCTAATTGAATCAAATGAAACTCAAATGCATTCAACAAAGCTAATTGAATCAAATGAAGCTCAAATGCATTCTACAAAGCTAATTGAATCAAATGAAACTCAAAATGCATTCAACAAAGCTAATTAAATCAAATGAAACTCAAATGCATTCAACAAAGCTAATTGAATCAAATGAAACTAAAATGCATTCAACAAAGCTAATTGAATCAAGTGAAACTCGATGCAAGCCTGTCTATCTTTAATTTGCTTTCTTAGTTTGTTGCATGGTTTTACCTTTACTCTTAAAGTAGAGGTTTTACATGTAACGAAAAATATGTCTTTTATTATGTTTGTTAGTTAAATTAGTTGATTAAGTTGTTTTTATTTTTTAGTCGATTGTAATAAGAGTCGAAAATCCGAGTTGTAATAAGGTTTAGGTTTAGGCGTGTGATTTTGTAAGTTTTATGGAAAGTTTTGCAAAGCTTTCCTAAAAGACTTGTTTCCTTAAGTTGTGCTAGATTCCATGCTAGTTTTAAGGGGAATGTTTCCTTATTTCTTGCTTAGGAGATCCGGTCCTATTATAGCTTGGAGGGCAAGGTTGTTTGCTCATCCTATATAAATACATGTCTAGTCCATTAATAAAAAGGAGATGAATTGATTTTAGAATTTGTGAGCGTTGCTTATTTCGGTTGTAGAACCAAAACAATACTTGTTGCGACTCTGTATTCATCTTCTAATTGCGATTAGGAAGAGACCCTCTAATTCCTGAGAATCAAGAGTACTATCCTTGTTTTTACTTCTTATTTTCAGTTTTCATTCATAAAAACACATAAAAAAAACGTCACTTTATTCCCGGGGTAAACATTGTGAATTTTCGGACTTTTCAAATTCATATCAGTTGGTATCAGAGCAGTAAGGTTGTGGAGGCCCGTGAAGGTGCGTCCTACCTTAGATTAAGCTGAAATTTTGTATGGTGAAAGCAGACATATTCAAGTTTGTCGTGTCTAAATTTCGTGTTATTCCGAGCAGTAACGAATTCACAGCAAGTAGAAACGTTTGACAAAAATTCCTGAACGATTCGAGCAGTTATCGAGTAAACTTTGAGCAATTGGTTCTCCTTGCATACAACTAATTTTTGAGAGTTTCTTGGCTTAAAATTGGACTAATTTTTGTCTAGTTCAAGACTGGAATGTTTCATAATTTTTGAAGAAGGTTTGCTAATTAATTGAGCACGTTTTGTATAATTGATCAAAATCGAACTATTCTGGACCAGTTTTGTGAGAATTAAAACTGCAAACAATTGGTTGGGTATTTGTTGATAAAATTTTGGTCGAGTGTTCCAGACATATAGGGCTATGTTGTGACTAAATTTCATGAAATTTCCAGCTGGTTTACTTACGTTTTAAATCTCGGACTTTTATTGAAATTTTCTGGACAGTTTCTCCATTATATTAAACCAACTATGAATTGTCGTTTTTATTCTTATGATGAGTTAACAACCGATGAAATTCTTGAGGAATTATCACTACGACTACAACCAAAGTGGGATTTGGTGTATGACTCGAATCAATATTTGGATGAAAAGCTTAATAGTTATCTTGAAGATGTTCCTTGCACTATAGAGGAAGAAATTTCAGATTTGGTTTTCATTGTTCAAGATGACGAAAAGATTGAAACTTTATCTTGTTCCAAAGATGAAGATTTGATTTTTACAATTTTCCATGATGATAAGGATTTGATTCTTGTTGATGATGCTTCAAGAAGAGGAAAAGAATGGATCTTTTCCATGTCATGTTTATAAAGATTTGATTTTGCGTAAAAGATTTAATCTTTTCAAAAGAAGGCAAGTTCTAGAGACATTGAGTTGTTTGTTAATCATTGCTCAATCTTTTAATATATTGTCGTTGGTGATCTTGTTGGTGACCATTCGATTCATATGGATGATTTCATGGAGTGGTTTGAAGAAACTCGAGGTCAAGTTTTTTTCAAGAGAGGGAGAATGATGCAAGTCGGACTATCTTTAATTTGCTTTCTTAGGTTGTTGCATGGTTTTACTTTACTCTTAAAGTAGAGGTTTTACATGTAACGAAAAATATGTCTTTTATTATGTTTGTTAGTTAAATTAGTTGATTAAGTTGTTTTTATTTTTTAGTCGATTGTAATAAGAGTCGAAAATCCGAGTTGTAATAAGGTTTAGGTTTAGGCGTGTGATTTTGTAAGTTTTATGGAAAGTTTTGCAAAGCTTTCCTAAAAGACTTGTTTCCTTAAGTTGTGCTAGATTCTACGCTAGTTTTAAGGGGAATGTTTCCTTATTTCTTGCTTAGGAGATCCGGTCCTATTATAGCTTGGAGGGCAAGGTTGTTTGCTCATCCTATATAAATACATGTCTAGTCCATTAATAAAAAGGAGATGAATTGATTTGAGAATTTGTGAGCGTTGCTTATTTCGGGTTGTGAACCAAAACAATACTTGTCATGACTTGTATTCATCTTCTAATTGCGATTAGGAAGAGACCCTCTAATTCCCGCGAGAATCAAGAGTACTATCCTTGTTTTTACTTCTTATTTTCGTTTTCATTCATAAAAACACATAAAAAACGTCACTTTATTCCTAGGGTAAACATTGTGAATTTTCTGACTTTCGAAATTCATATCGAAACTCAAATGCATTCAACAAAGCTAATTGAATCAAATTAAAGTCAAATGAAGTCAAACAAAGCTAATTGAATTAAGTGAAACTCAAATGCATTCAACAATGCTTATTGAGTCAAATGAAAGTCAAACATGGCTAAATGAATCAAATGAAAATCAAATGCATTCAACAAAGCTAATTGAATCAAATGAAACTCAAATGCATTCAACAAAGCTAATTGAATCAAATGAAACTCAAATGCAATCAACAAAGCTAATTGAATCAAATGAAACTCAAAATGCATTCAACAAAGCTAATTGAATGAAATGAAACTCAAATGCATTCAACAAAGCTAATTGAATCAAATGAAAGTCAAATGAAGTCAAACAAAGCTAATTGAATCAAATAAAACTCAAATGCATTCAACAAAGCTAATTGAATCAAATGAAACTCAAATGCATTCAACAAAGCTAATTGAATCAAATTAAAGTCAAATGCATTCAACAAAGCTAATTGAATTAAATGAAACCCAAATGCATTCAACAAAGCTAATTCAATCAAATGAAGTCAAACAAAGCTAATTGAATAAAATGGAAGTCAAATGCATTCAACAAAGCTAATTGAATCAAATGAAAGTCAAATGAAGTCAAACAAAGCTAATTAAATCAAATGAAACTTAAATGCATTCAACAAAGCTAATTGAATCAAATGAAACTCAAATGCATTCAACAAAGCTAATTGAATCAAATTAAAGTCAAATGCATTCAACAAAGCTAATTGAATCAAATGAAACCCAAATGCATTCAACAAAGCTAATTGAATCAAATGAAGTCAAACAAAGCTAATTGAATCAAATGGAAGTCAAATGAAGTCAAACAAAGCTAACTGAATCAAGTGAAACTCAAATGCATTCAACAAAGCTAATTGAGTCAAATGAAAGTCAAACATGGCTAAATGAATCAAATGAAAATCAAATGCATTCAACAAAGCTAATTGAATCAAATGAAACTCAAATGCATTCAACAAAGCTAATTGAATAGAATGAAACTCAAATGCATTCAACAAAGCTAATTGAATCAAATGAAGTCAAACAAAGCTAATTGAATCAAATGGAAGTCAAATGAAGTCAAACAAAGCTAATAGAATCAAATGAAACTCAAATGCATTCAACAAAGCTAATTGAATCAAATGAAAGTCAAATGATGTCAAACAAAGCTAATTAAATCAAATGAAACTCAAATGCATTCAACAAAGCTAATTGAATCAAATGGAAGTCAAATGAAATCAAACAAAGCTAATAGAATCAAATGAAACACAAATGCATTCAACAAAGCTAATTGAATCAAATGAAAGTAAAATGAGGTCAAACAAAGCTAATTGAATCAAATGAAACTCAAATGCATTCAACAAAGCTAATTGAATCAAATGAAACTCAAATTTATTTAACAAAGCTAATTGAATCAAATGAAACTCAAATGCAATCAACAAAGCTAATTGAATAAAATGAAACTCAAATGCATTCAACAAAGCTAATTGAATCAAATTAAAGACAAATGCATTCAACAAAGCTAATTGAATCAAATGAAACTCAAAATGCATTCAACAAAGCTAATTGAATCAAATGAAAGTCAAATGAAGTCAAACAAAGCTAATAGAATCAAATGAAACACAAATGCATTCAACAAAGCAATTCAATCAAATGAAAGTAAAATGAGGTCAAACAAAGCTAATTCAATCAAATGAAACTCAAATGCATTCAACAAAGCTAATGGAATAAAATGAAACTCAAATGCATTTAACAAAGCTAATTGAATCAAATGAAACTCAAATGCAATCAACAAAGCTAATTGAATCAAATGAAACTCAAATGCATTCAACAAAGCTAATTGAATCAAATTGAAAGTCAAATGCATTCAACAAAGCTAATTGAATTCAAATGAAACCCAAATGCATTCAACAAAGCTAATTCAATCAAATGAAGTCAAACAAAGCTAATTGAATCAAATGGAACTCAAATGCATTCAACAAAGCTAATTGAATCAAATGAAAGTCAAATGCAGTCAAACAAAGCTAATTAAATCAAATGAAACTTAAATGCATTCAACAAAGCTAATTAAATCAAATGAAACTCAAATGCATTCAACAAAGCTAATTGAATCAAATTAAAGTCAAATGCATTCAACAAAGCTAATTGAATCAAATGAAACTCCAAATGCATTCAACAAAGCTAATTGAATCAAATGAAGTCAAACAAAGCTAATTCAATCAAATGGAAGTCAAATGAAGTCAAACAAAGCTAATTGAATCAAGTGAAACTCAAATGCATTCAACAAAGCTAATTGAGTCAAATGAAAGTCAAACATAGGCTAAATGAATCAAATGAAAATCAAATGCATTCAACAAAGCTAATTGAATCAAATGAAACTCAAATGCATTCAACAAAGCTAATTGAATAAAATGAAACTCAAATGCATTCAACAAAGCTAATTGAATCAAATGAAGTCAAACAAAGATAATTCAATCAAATGGAAGTCAAATGAAGTCAAACAAAGCTAATAGAATCAAATGAAACTCAAATGCATTCAACAAAGCTAATTCAATCAAATGAAAGTCAAATGATGTCTCAACAAAGCTAATTAAATCAAATGAAACTCAAATGCATTCAACAAAGCTAATTGAATCAAATGGAAGTCAAATGAAATCAAATAAAGCTAATAGAATCAAATGAAACACAAATGCATTCAACAAAGCTAATTGAATCAAATGAAAGTAAAATGAAGTCAAACAAAGCTAATTGAATCAAATCAAACTCAAATGCATTCAACAAAGCTAATTGAATCAAATGAAACTCAAATGCATTTAACAAAGCTAATTGAATCAAATGAAACTCAAATGCAATCAACAAAGCTAATTGAATCAAATGAAACTCAAATGCATTCAACAAAGCTAAATGAATCAAATGAAACACAAATGCATTCAACAAAGCTATTCAATCAAATGAAACTCAAATGCATTCAACAAAGCTAATTGAATCAAATGAAAGTCAAATGCAATTCAACAAAGCTAATTGAATCAAATGCAACTCAAATGCATTCAACAAAGCTAATTGAATCAAATGGAAGTCAAATGAAGTCAAACAAAGCTAATAGAATCAAATGAAACATCAAATGCATTCAACAAAGCTAATTCAATCAAATGAAAGTAAAATGAGGTCAAACAAAGCTAATTGAATCAAATGAAACTCAAATGCATTCAACAAAGCTAATTGAATAAAATGAAACTCAAATGTATTTAACAAAGCTAATTGAATCAAATGAAACTCAAATGCATTCAACAAAGCTAATTGAATCAAATGAAACTCAAATGCATTCAACAAAGCTAATTGAATCAAATTAAAGTCAAATGAAGTCAAACAAAGCTAATTGAATCAAATGAAACTCAAATGCATTCAACAAAGCTTATTGAGTCAAATGAAAGTCAAACATGGCTAAATGAATCAAATGAAAATCAAATGCATTCAACAAAGCTAATTGAATCAAATGAAACTCAAATGCATTCAACAAAGCTAATTGAATAAAATGAAACTCAAATGCAATCAACAAAACTAATTGAATCAAATGAAACTCAAATGCATTCAACAAAGCTAATTGAAACAAATGAAACTCAAAATTTATTCATCAAAGCTAATTGAATCAAATGAAACTCAAATGCATTCAACAAAGCTAATTGAATCAAATGAAAGTCAAATGAAGTCAAACAAAGCTAATTCAATCAAATGAAACTTAAATGCATTCAACAAAGCTAATCAATCAAATGAAATTCTAATGCATTCAACAAACCTAATTGAATCAAATTAAAGTCAAATGCATTCAACAAAGCTAATAGAATCAAATGAAACTCAAATGCATTCAACAAAGCTAATTGAATCAAATGAAACTCAAATGCAATCAACAAAGCTAATTGAATCAAATGAAACTCAAATGCATTCAACAAAGCTAATTGAATCAAATGAAACTCAAATGCATTCAACAAAGCTAATTGAATCAAATGAAAGTCAAATGAAGTCAAACAAAGCTAAATGAATCAAGTGAAACTCAAATGCATTCAACAAAGCTTATTGAGTCAAATGAAAGTCAAACATGGCTAAATGAATCAAATGAAAATCAAATGCATTCAACGAAGCTAATTCGAATCAAATGAAACTCAAATGCATTCAACAAAGCTAATTGAATAGAATGAAACTCAAATGCAATCAACAAAACTAATTGAATCAAATGAAACTCAAATGCATTCAACAACGCTTAATCAAACAAATGAAACTCAAAATTTATTCATCAAAGCTAATCGAATCAAATGAAACTCAAATGCATTCAACAAAGCTAATTCAATCTAATGAAAGTCAAATGAAGTCAAACAAAGCTAATTGAATCAAATGAAACTTAAATGCATTCAACAAAGCTAATTGAATAAAATGAAACTCTAATGCATTCAACAAACCTAATTGAATCAAATTAAAGTCAAATGCATTCAACAAAGCTAATAGAATCAAATGAAACTCAAATGCATTCAACAAAGCTAATTGAATCAAATGAAACTAAAATGCAATCAACAAAGCTAATTGAATCAAATGAAACTTAAAAGGAATTCAACAAAGATAATTGAATCAAATGAAACTCAAATGCATTCAACAAAGCTAATTGAATCAAATGAAAGTCAAATGAAGTCAAACAAAGCTAATTGAATCAAATGAAACTCAAATGCATTCAACAAAGCTAATTGAATCAAATGAAACTCAAATGCATTCAACAAAGCTAATTGAATCAAATGAAAGTCAAAAGAAGTCAAACAAAGCTAAATCAACCAAATGAAAATCAAATGCATTCAACAAAGCTAATTGAATCACATGAAACTCAAATGCATTCAACAAAGCTAATTGAATCAAATGATACTCAAATGCAATCAACAAAGCTAATTGAATCAAATGAAAGTCAAATGAAGTCAAACAAAGCTAATTGAATCAAATGAAACTCTAATGCATTCAACAAAGCTAATCAATCAAATGAAACTCAAATGCATTCAACAAAGCTAATTGAATCAAATGAAAGTCAAATGAAGTCAAACATAGCTAAATCAATCAAATGAAAATCAAATGCATTCAAAAAAGCTAATTGAATCAAATGAAACTCAAATGCATTCAACAAAGCTAATTCAATCAAATGATACTCAAATGCAATCAACAAAGCTAATTGAATCAAATGAAAGTCAAATGAAGCCAAACAAAGCTAATTGAATCAAATAAAACTCAAATGCATTCAACAAAACTAATTGAATCAAATGAAAGTCAAATGAAGTCAAACAAAGCTAATTGAATCAAATAAAACTCAAATGCATTCAACAAAGCTAATTGAATCAAATGAAACTCAAATGCATTCAACAAAGCTAATTGAATCAAATTAAAGTCAAATGCATTCAACAAAGCTAATTGAATCAAATGAAACCCAAATGCATTCAACAAAGCTAATTGAATCAAATGAAGTCAAACAAAGCTAATCAATAAAATGGAACTCAAATGCATTCAACAAAGCTAAATGAATCAAATGAAAGTCAAATGCAGTCAAACAAAGCTAATTAAATCAAATGAAACTTAAATGCATTCAACAAAGCTAATTGAATCAAATGAAACTCAAATGCATTCAACAAAGCTAATTCGAATCAAATGAAAGTCAAATGAAGCCAAACAAAGCTAATTGAATCAAATGAAACTCAAATGCATTCAACAAAGCTAATTGAATCAAAAGAAACTCAAATGCAATCAACAAAGCTAATTGAATCAAATGAAACCTAAAAGGAATTCAACAAAGCTAATCGAATCAAATGAAACTCAAATGCATTCAACAAAGCTAATTGAATCAAATGAAAGTCAAATGAAGTCAAACAAAGCTAAATCAATCAAATGAAAATCAAATGCATTCAAACAAAGCTAATTCAATCAAATGAAACTCAAATGCATTCAACAAAGCTAATTGAATCAAATGATACTCAAATGCAATCAAACAAAGCTAATTGAATCAAATGAAAGTCAAATGAAGTCAAACAAAGCTAATTCAATCAAATGAAACTCTAATGCATTCAACAAAGCTACATTGAATCAAATGAAACTCAAATGCATTCAACAAAGCTAATTGAATCAAATGAAAGTCAAATGAAGTCAAACAAAGCTAAATCAATCAAATGAAAATCAAATGCATTCAAAAAAGCTAATTGAATCAAATGAAACTCAAATGCATTCAACAAAGCTAATTGAGTCAAATGATACTCAAATGCAATAAACAAAGCTAATTGAATCAAATGAAAGTCAAATGAAGCCAAACAAAGCTAATAGAATCAAATGAAACTCAAATGCATTCAACAAAGCTAATCGAATCAAATGAAACTCAAATGCATTCAAACAAAGCTAATTGAATCAAATGAAACTCAAATGCATTCAACAAAGCTAATTGAATCAAATGAAACTCAAATGCATTCAACAAAGCTAATTGAATCAAATGAAAGTCAAATGCATTCAACAAAGCTAATTGAATCAAATGAAACCCAAATGCATTCAACAAAGCTAATTGAATCAAATGAAGTCAAACAAAGCTAATTGAATCAAATGGAACTCAAATGCATTCAACAAAGCTAATTGAATCAAATGAAAGTCAAATGAAGTCAAACAAAGCTAATTAAATCAAATGAAACTCAAATGCATTCAACAAAGCTAATTGAATCAAATGAAACTCAAATGCATTCAACAAAGCTAATTGAATCAAATGAAAGTCAAATGCAGTCAAACAAAGCTAATTCGAATCAAATGAAACTCAAATGCATTCAACAAAGCTAATCAATCAAATGAAAGTCAAATGCAGTCAAACAAAGCTAATCAATCAAATGAAACTCAAATGCATTCAACAAAGCTAATTGAATCAAATGAAACCCAAATGCATTCAACAAAGCTAATCAATCAAATGAAGTCAAACAAAGCTAATTGAATCAAATGAAACTCAAATGCATTCAACAAAGCTAATTGAATCAAATGAAACTCAAATGCAGTCAAACAAAGCTAATTAAATCAAATGAAACTCAAATGCATTCAACAAAGCTAATTGAATCAAATGAAACTCAAATGCATTCAACAAAGCTAATTCAATCAAATGAAAGTCAAATGAAGTCAAACAAAGCTAATTGAATCAAGATGAAACTCAAATGCATTCAACAAAGCTTATTGAATCAAATGAAAGTCAAACATAGCTAAATGAATCAAATGAAAATCAAATGCATTCAACAAAGCTAATTGAATCAAATGAAACTCAAATGCATTCAACAAAGCTAATTCAATCAAATGAAACTCAAATGCATTCAACAAAGCTAATTGAATCAAATGAAACTCAAATGCATTCAACAAAGCTAATTGAATCAAATGAAACTCAAAATGCATTCAACAAAGCTAATTGAATCAAATGAAACTCAAATGCATTCAACAAAGCTAATTGAATTAAATGAAACTCAAATGCATTCAAACAAAGCTAATTGAATCAAATGAAACTCAAATGCATTCAACAAAGCTAATTGAATCAAATGAAACTCAAATGCATTCAACAAAGCTAATTGAATCAAATGAAACTCAAATGCATTCAACAAAGCTAATTGAATCAAATGAAACTCAAATGCATTCAACAAAGCTAATCAATCAAATGAAACTCAAATGCAATCAACAAAGCTAATTGAATCAAATGAAACTCAAATGCATTCAACAAAGCTAATTGAATCAAATGAAACTCAAATGCAATCAACAAAGCTAATTGAATCAAATGAAACTCAAATGCATTCAACAAAGCTAATTGAATCAAATGAAACTCAAATGCATTCAACAAAGCTAATTGAATCAAATGAAACTCAAATGCATTCAACAAAGCTAATTCAATCAAATGAAACTCAAATGCATTCAACAAAGCTAATTGAATCAAATGAAACTCAAATGCATTCAACAAAGCTAATTCAATCAAATGAAACTCAAATGCATTCAACAAAGCTAATTGAATCAAATGAAACTCAAATGCATTCAACAAAGCTAATTGAATCAAATGAAACTCAAAATGCATTCAACAAAGCTAATTGAATCAAATGAAACTCAAATGCATTCAACAAAGCTAATTGAATCAAATGAAACTCAAATGCAGTCAAACAAAGCTAAATCAATCAAATGAAAATCAAATGCATTCAACAAAGCTAATTGAATCAAATGAAACTCAAATGCATTCAACAAAGCTAATTGAATCAAATGAAACTCAAATGCAATCAACAAAGCTAATTGAATCAAATGAAACTCAAATGCAGTCAAACAAAGCTAATTGAATCAAATGAAACTCAAATGCATTCAACAAAGCTAATTCAATCAAATGAAACTCAAATGCATTCAACAAAGCTAATTGAATCAAATGAAACTCAAATGCAGTCAAACAAAGCTAATTCAATCAAATGAAACTCAAATGCATTCAACAAAGCTAATTGAATCAAATGAAACTCAAATGCATTCAACAAAGCTAATTGAATCAAATGAAACTCAAATGCATTCAACAAAGCTAATTCAATCAAATGAAAGTCAAATGAAGCCAAACAAAGCTAATCAATCAAATAAAACTCAAATGCATTCAACAAAGCTAATTGAATCAAATGAAACTCAAATGCAGTCAAACAAAGCTAATTGAATCAAATGAAACTCAAATGCATTCAACAAAGCTAATCAATCAAATGAAACTCAAATGCATTCAACAAAGCTAATTGAATCAAATGAAACTCAAATGCATTCAACAAAGCTAATCAATCAAATGAAACCCAAATGCATTCAACAAAGCTAATTGAATCAAATGAAACTCAAATGCATTCAACAAAGCTAATTGAATCAAATGAAACTCAAATGCATTCAACAAAGCTAATCAATCAAATGAAACTCAAATGAAGTCAAACAAAGCTAATTAAATCAAATGAAACTCAAATGCATTCAACAAAGCTAATTGAATCAAATGAAACTCAAATGCATTCAACAAAGCTAATTGAATCAAATGAAACTCAAATGCATTCAACAAAGCTAATTGAATCAAATGAAACTCAAATGCATTCAACAAAGCTAATTGAATCAAATGAAACTCAAATGAAGTCAAACAAAGCTAATTGAATCAAATGAAACTCAAATGCATTCAACAAAGCTATTTGAATCAAATGAAACTCAAATGCATTCAACAACGGTAATTGAATCAAATGAAGCTCAAACAAAGCTAATTGAATCAAATGAAACTCAAATGCAATCAACAAAGCTAATTCAATCAAATGAAACTCAAATGCATTCAACAAAGCTAATTCAATCAAATGAAACTCAAATGCATTCAACAAAGCTAATTGAATCAAATGAAACTCAAATGCATTCAACAAAGCTAATTGAATCAAATGAAAGTCAAATGCATTCAAACAAAGCTAATTTAATCAAATGAAAGTCAAATGAAGTCAAACAAAGCTAAATGAATCAAATGAAACTCAAATGCATTCAACAAAGCTAATCAATCAAATGAAACTCAAATGCATTCAACAAAGCTAATTGAATCAAATGAAACTCAAATGCATTCAACAAAGCTAATTGAATCAAATGAAACTCAAACAAAAATGAAATCAAATGATCAAACAAAGCTAATTGAATCAAATGAAACTCAAATGAATTCAACAAAGCTAATTGAATCAAATGAAACTCAAATGCATTCAACAAAGCCTAATTCAATCAAATGAAACTCAAATGCATTCAACAAAGCTAATTGAATCAAATGAAACTCAAATGCATTCAACAAAGCTAATTCAATCAAATGAAACTCAAATGCATTCAACAAAGCTAATTGAATCAAATGAAACTCAAATGCATTCAACAAAGCTAATTCAATCAAATGAAACTCAAATGCATTCAACAAAGCTAATGAATCAAATGAAAGTCAAATGTCAAATGCATTCAAACAAAGCTAATCCAATCAAATGAAACTCAAATGCATTCAACAAAGCTAATTGAATCAAATGAAACTCAAATGCATTCAAACAAAGCTAATTCAATCAAATGAAACTCAAATGCATTCAACAAAGCTAATTGAATCAAATGAAACTCAAATGCATTCAACAAAGCTAATCAATCAAATGAAACTCAAATGCATTCAACAAAGCTAATCGAATCAAATGAAACTCAAATGCATTCAACAAAGCTAATTGAATCAAATGAAACTCAAATGAAGTCAAACAAAGCTAAATGAATCAAATGAAACTCAAATGCATTCAACAAAGCTAATTCAATCAAATGAAACTCAAATGCATTCAACAAAGCTAATTGAATCAAATGAAACTCAAATGCAGTCAAACAAAGCTAATTGAATCAAATGAAACTCAAATGCATTCAACAAAGCTAATCGAATCAAATGAAACTCAAATGCATTCAACAAAGCTAATCAATCAAATGAAACTCAAATGCATTCAACAAAGCCTAATTAATCAATTAAAAACTCAAATGCATTCAACAAAGCTAATCGAATCAAATGAAAGTCAAATGAAGTCATAAACAAAGCTAATCAATCAAATGAAACTCAAATGCATTCAACAAAGCTAATTGAATCAAATGAAACTCAAATGCATTCAACAAAGCTTAATCAATCAAATGAAACTCAAATGCATTCAACAAAGCTAATCGAATCAAATGAAACTCAAATGCATTCAACAAAGCCTAATCGAATCAAATGAAACTCAAATGCATTCAAACAAAGCTAATCAATCAAATGAAACTCAAATGCATTCAAACAAAGCTAATCCAATCAAATGAAACTCAAATGCATTCAACAAAGCTAATCGAATCAAATGAAACTCAAAATGCATTCAACAAAGCCTAATCAATCAAATGAAACTCAAATGCATTCAACAAAGCTAATTCAATCAAATGAAACTCAAATGCATTCAACAAAGCTAATTCAATCAAATGAAACTCAAATGCATTCAACAAAGCTAATTCAATCAAATGAAACTCAAATGCATTCAACAAAGCTAATCAATCAAATGAAACTCAAATGCATTCAAACAAAGCTAATTCAATCAAATGAAACTCAAATGCATTCAACAAAGCTAATTCAATCAAATGAAACTCAAATGCATTCAACAAAGCCTAATTGAATCAAATGAAACTCAAATGAATTCAAACAAAGCTAATCGAATCAAATGAAACTCAAATGCAGTCAAACAAAGCTAAATCAATCAAATGAAACTCAAATGCATTCAACAAAGCTAATCGAATCAAATGAAAACTCAAATGAAGTCAAACAAAGCTAATCGAATCAAATGAAACTCAAACGCATTCAACAAAGCTAATTCAATCAAATGAAACTCAAATGCATTCAACAAAGCTAATTGAATCAAATGAAACCTCAAATGCATTCAAACAAAGCCTAATCAATCAAATGAAACTCAAATGCAGTCAAAAAAGCTATGCAATCAAATGAAACTCAAATGCATTCAACAAAGCTAATTCAATCAAAATGAAAGTCAAAGCAACAAAAGCTAATCGAATCAAATGAAACTCAAATGCATTCAACAAAGCTAATTGAATCAAATGAAACTCAAATGCATTCAACAAAGCCTAATTCAATCAAATGAAACTCAAACGCATTCAACAAAGCTAATCGAATCAAATGAAACTCAAATGCATTCAACAAAGCTAATTGAATCAAATGAAACCCCAAATGCATTCAAACAAAGCTAATCAATCAAATGAAACTCAAATGCAGTCAAACAAAGCTAATTGAATCAAATGAAACTCAAATGCATTCAACAAAGCCTAATTGAATCAAATTGAAACTCAAATGCATTCAACAAAGCTAATCAATCAAATGAAACTCAAATGCATTCAACAAAGCTAATTGAATCAAATGAAACTCAAATGCATTCAACAAAGCTAATCAATCAAATGAAAGTCAAATGAAGTCAAACAAAGCTAATCAATCAAATGAAACTCAAATGCATTCAACAAAGCTAATCGAATCAAATGAAACTCAAATGCATTCAACAAAGCTAATTCAATCAAATGAAACTCAAATGCATTCAACAAAGCTAATTGAATCAAATGAAAACTCAAATGCATTCAACAAAGCTAATTGAATCAAATGAAACTCAAATGCAGTCAATCAAAAAGCTAATTCAATCAAATGAAACTCAAATGCATTCAACAAAGCTAATCAATCAAATGAAACTCAAATGCATTCAAACAAAGCTAATCAATCAAATGAAACTCAAATTAAGTAATAATCAAACAAAGCTAATGAATCAAATGAAACTCAAATGCATTCAACAAAGCTAAATGAATCAAATGAAACTCAAATGCATTCAAACAAAGCTAATCAATCAAATGAAACTCAAATGCATTCAACAAAGCTAATTGAATCAAATGAAACTCAAATGCATTCAACAAAGCTAATTGAATCAAATGAAACTCAAATGCATTAAACAAAGCTAATTGAATCAAATGAAACTCAAATGCATTCAACAAAGCTAATCAATCAAATGAAACTCAAATGCAGTCAAACAAAAGCCAAATCAATCAAATGAAACTCAAATGCATTCAACAAAGCTAATTGAATCAAATGAAACTCAAATGCATTCAACAAAGCTAATTGAATCAAATGAAACTCAAATGAAGTCAAACAAAGCTAATCAATCAAATGAAACTCAAATGCATTCAACAAAGCCAATTGAATCAAATGAAACTCAAAATGCATTCAACAAAGCTAATCGAATCAAATGAAACTCAAATGCATTCAACAAAGCTAATTCAATCAAATGAAACTCAAATGCATTCAACAAAGCCTAATCGAATCAAATGAAACTCAAATGACATTCAACAAAGCCTAATTGAATCAAATGAAACTCAAATGCATTCAACAAAGCTAATGAATCAAATGAAACTCAAATGCATTCAACAAAGCTAATTGAATCAAATGAAACTCAAATGCATTCAACAAAGCTAATCGAATCAAATGAAACTCAAATGCATTCAACAAAGCTAATTTCAATCAAATGAAACTCAAATGCATTCAAACAAAGCTAATTGAATCAAATGAAACTCAAATGCATTCAAACAAAGCTAATCGAATCAAATGAAACTCAAACGCATTCAACAAAGCTAATCGAATCAAATGAAACTCAAATGCATTCAAACAAAGCTAATCAATCAAATGAATCCCAAACGCATTCAAAAAAGCTAATCGAATCAAATGAAACTCCAAATGCATTCAAACAAAGCTAATTCAATCAAATGAAACTCAAATGCATTCAACAAAGCTAATTCAATCAAATGAAACTCAAATGCATTCAACAAAGCTAATCAATCAAATGAAACTCAAATGCATTCAACAAAGCTAATTAAATCAAATGAAACTCAAATGCATTCAAACAAAGCCTAATTGAATCAAATGAAACTCAAATGCATTCAAACAAAGCTAATCGAATCAAATGAAACTCAAATGCATTCAACAAAGCTAATTCAATCAAATGAAACTCAAATGCATTCAACAAAGCTAATTCAATCAAATGAAACTCAAATGCATTCAAACAAAGCTAATTGAATCAAATGAAACTCAAATGCATTCAACAAAGGCTAATTCAATCAAATGAAACTCAAATGCATTCAACAAAGCTACCTGAATCAAATGAAACTCAAATGCATTCAACAAAGCTAATCAATCAAAATGAAACCCCAAATGCATTCAACAAAGCTAATCGAATCAAATGAAACTCAAAATGCATTCAACAAAGCCTAATTGAATCAAATGAAACTCAAATGCATTCAACAAAGCCTAATCAATCAAATGAAACTCAAATGCATTCAAACAAAGCTAATTGAATCAAATGAAACTCAAATGCATTCAAACAAAGCTAATCGAATCAAATGAAACTCAAATGCATTCAACAAAGCTAATTGAATCAAATGAAACTCAAATGCATTCAAACAAAGCTAATCAATCAAATGAAACTCAAATGCATTCAACAAAGCTAATAAATCAAATGAAACTCAAATGCATTCAACAAAGCTAATCTGAATCAAATGAAACTCAAATGCAGTCAAACAAAGCCTAATCGAATCAAATGAAACTCAAATGCATTCAACAAAGCTAACCGAATCAAATGAAACTCAAACGCATTCAACAAAGCCTAATCAATCAAATGAAACTCAAATGCATTCAACAAAGCTAATTGAATCAAATGAAACTCAAATGCATTCAACAAAGCTAATTGAATCAAATTAAACTCAAATGCATTCAACAAAGCTAATCAATCAAATGAAACTCAAATGCATTCAACAAAGCTAATCAATCAAATGAAACTCAAACGCATTCAACAAAGCTAATCGAATCAAATGAAACTCAAATGCATTCAAACAAAGCTAATCGAATCAAATGAAACTCAAATGCATTCAAACAAAGCTAATTGAATCAAATGAAACTCAAATGCATTCAACAAAGCTAACCGAATCAAATGAAACTCAAATGAAGTCAAACAAAGCTAATCAATCAAATGAAACTCAAATGCATTCAAACAAAGCTAATTCAATCAAATGAAACTCAAATGCATTCAACAAAGCTAATTGAATCAAATGAAACTCAAATGCATTCAACAAAGCTAATCTAATCAAATGAATCAAATGAATGTCAAACAAAGCTAATTGAATCAAATGAAACTCAAATGCATTCAACAAAGCTAATTCAATCAAATGGAAACTCAAATGCATTCAAACAAAGCTAATCGAATCAAATGAAACTCAAATGCATTCAACAAAGCTAATTCAATCAAATGAAACTCAAATGCATTCAACAAAGCTAATTGAATCAAATGAAACTCAAATGCATTCAACAAAGCTAATCGAATCAAATGAAACTCAAATGCATTCAAACAAAGCTAATTGAATCAAATGAAACTCAAATGCATTCAAACAAAGCTAATCAGAATCAAATGAAACTCAAATGCATTCAACAAAGCTAATTCAATCAAATGAAACTCAAATGCATTCAACAAAGCTAATCAATCAAACGTAAACTCAAATGCATTCAACAAAGCCATCGAATCAAATGAAACTCAAATGCATTCAAAAAAGCTAATTGAATCAAATGAAACTCAAATGCATTCAACAAAGCTAATTGAATCAAATGAAACTCAAATGCAATTCAACAAAGCTAATCGAATCAAATGAAACTCAAATGCATTCAACAAAGCTAATGCAATCAAATGAAACTCAAATGCATTCAACAAAGCCTAATTGAATCAAATGAAACTCAAATGCATTCAACAAAGCTAATTGAATCAAATGAAACTCAAATGCATTCAACAAAGCTAATCGAATCAAATTAAACTCAAATGAAGTCAAACAAAGCTAATCTGAATCAAATGAAACTCAAATGCATTCAACAAAGCTAATCAATCAAATGAAACTCAAACGCATTCAACAAAGCTAATTGAATCAAATGAAACTCAAATGCAGTCAAACAAAGCTAATCGAATCAAATGAAACTCAAATGCAGTCAAACAAAGCTAATCGAATCAAATGAAACTCAAATGCATTCAACAAAGCTAATCGAATCAAATGAAACTCAAATGAAGTCAAACAAAGCTAATCAATCAAATGAAACTCAAATGCATTCAACAAAGCTAATCCAATCAAATGAAACTCAAATGCATTCAACAAAGCCTAATCAATCAAATGAAACTCAAATGCAGTCAAACAAAGCTAATCGAATCAAATGAAACTCAAATGAATGTCAAACAAAGCTAATTGAATCAAATGAAACTCAAATGCATTCAACAAAGCTAATTGAATCAAATGAAACTCAAATGCATTCAAACAAAGCTAATCGAATCAAATGAAACTCAAATGCATTCAACAAAGCTAATTCAATCAAATGAAACTCAAATGCATTCAACAAAGCTAATCGAATCAAATGAAACTCAAATGCATTCAACAAAGCTAATTGAATCAAATGAAACTCAAATGCATTCAAACAAAGCCTAATTCAATCAAATGAAACTCAAATCAAAGGCAAACAAACCTAATGCAATCAAATGAAACTCAAATGCATTCAACAAAGCTAATTGAATCAAATGAAACTCAAATGCATTCAACAAAGCTAATTCAATCAAATTAAACTCAAATGAATTCAAACAAAGCTAATCGAATCAAATGAAACTCAAACGAATTCAAAAAAGCTAATCCAATCAAATGAAACTCAAATGCATTCAACAAAGCTAATTGAATCAAATTGAAAGTCAAATGAAGTCAAACAAAGCTAATCAATCAAATGAAACCCAAATGCATTCAACAAAGCTAATCGAATCAAATGAAACTCAAATGCATTCAACAAAGCTAATTGAATCAAATGAAACTCAAACGCATTCAACAAAGCTAATCAATCAAAAAAAAAAACCCAAATGCATTCAACAAAGCTAATCGAATCAAATGAAACTCAAATGCATGTCAAACAAAGCTAATTTAATCAAATGAAACTCAAATGCATTCAACAAAGCTAATCAATCAAATGAAACTCAAATGCATTCAACAAAGCTTAATCAATCAAATTAAACTCAAATGCAGTCAAACAAAGCTAATCGAATCAAATGAAACTCAAATGCATTCAAACAAAGCTAATTGAATCAAATGAAACTCAAATGCATTCAACAAAGCTAATCGAATCAAATGAAACTCAAATGCAGTCAAACAAAGCTAATCAATCAAATGAAACTCAAATGCATTCAACAAAGCTAATTAAATCAAATGAAACTCAAATGCATTCAACAAAGCTAATTGAATCAAATGAAACTAAAAAATGAATTCAAACAAAGCTAATCAATCAAATGAAAGTCAAATAAAGTCAAATAAAGCTAATTGAATCAAATGAAACTCAAATGCATAGCTAATTGAATCAAAAAAGACTTTCGCTTCTCTCTCTTTCACGTAACCTTTGTCCATCAATTTACCGACTCTGGCTTTGTAATTCCTCAATCTCGGGATTACATCTCCATGGAAGGCTTATTTTGGGAATTGGTGCCCGGAATGGAGACTTCAATTTCATGTTCAATCTCCACGTTTAGGGGTAGGCCATTTCGTAGGTCAGGTTAGTGGATACGTACCCAAACTCCTCCAACAACTCCCTCGAATGTGGATCCCTCACAACGTCCACTCCCTCATTCACCTCCTCGGCAACCTGAATATACACTAACCGAATTTTCTCCAACTCCCTCTCTCGAACCGCTTCTCCCCAAGAACACACCACTACACATCCGGTTTTCTCTTCGCTTCCTGGGTTTCTCAGGCCTCGATTTTTTGAAGGAGGTAATGGTAGTAAGGTTTCTGATTTTGCCATTCTTGTTCACCCTATACACATTCGTAAACCATCACGCATCACTTTGCGATCAAATCGGCCACTCGCCTACCAAGTAGAATATGGCACGCAAATAGCAGGATTACATCACATAGAATTTCATCTTCATACTCTCGAATCGGTGAGAACGCGACTAAAACCCTATTTTTTACCCCTTACTTCACTATCATCATCTAACCATTTCAAATTTTCCTTATAAGGAATTTGATGTTTAGTCATGTAGTAATGCTAACTTTTACAAGTTCGAAAGCTGTTCTGAAGCTACATTAGTACTACTCCCACCATTTACGATCAAAAGTGCATAGTTTTTTTTTTCACTAGGCATTTAATGAAAATGGTCTCCCCTTTTGTTCCTCATTTTCGGCCACCATATTTCAGTACAAAGGACCTCCTAATAACTAAGGTTTCACTCCTCCATTTCCCGTGGATCGCACACGTCCTCCTCATCCCTCTCACTCCATCTTTATCATGTTCCATCTCTAAAAGAGATCTTTCCCAACTCGTCTCCATTTCGATTATATCTCTTTATGGTCATGATTCTTTTAGTAGGACAATTTGCTTCGTAATGGCCATATAGCTTCGACACTTAAAAACATTTCACTTTTAAGGTTTTGTCATCTCCAACTTCTCTCTCCTTTTTTTTATCTTTCTTAGTGAAACCGGTTCTTGCTCTTATCAAGATTACTAGTACTAGGATTAACTTTAAAAGTACTAAAATGGCTTGGAATAAGACTTACTTGCCACTGATTTCTTCTTTTGGTTATCCATCTTTTGAGCCACTTTTGCAGTCTTCGTCGAAAGTAAGGTATGGAAACACCTCGACTTTCTCACGTACGTCTTCATTTAGGCCTCCTAAGAATCTCGGCCCAATTTTTGCTCCTCCATTTCTTCAATCTCACAAACAATGGAAAGTTTCTCAAATACTCCTCCATGGGCATGGCTCCTTGCTTGAGTGTGGACCATCTAACATACTTGATTTTGTTTCTGTAGTTAGGTTGAACAAAAACGTCTCCTCAATCGTTTCTTCAACTTTTCCCCAGTAGCAATCTTGGATTTGTTCTCCTTCATCCTTTGCCTCTCCAATCCCTCTAATTAAATGGATGCATATTTGGTTAGCTTTCCAAAAAAAGCAACCTTGTATTTCTTTCATCCGAGTATCTTTGTAATCAAAAAAAACGCTCTAATGAACGTTCCCATTCAATGTATAATTCCCGGATCACTAGCTCCGTCAAAACCTGGAACTTCGATTTTTAAACCCCTATCATCAGTCCTAGAACTCCTTTCTTCCTCATCGGGTTTCTTCTTAAACAATTCTAAGGTTATCTACTTGCCATCACCGTGCAGTGTAATGCCGTTTTGCTTGGCTAGAGCTTCTAGCATCGCATCTCTCCTTGCATTAATGTCGTCCATTTAACTGAGCTCTCGATACCACTTGATGTGAACACACTTCAAAATGAATTGCATTTACGATAGTCGAATGATAAACTACAAGCCTCCACTTAAAGTTTCCGTGATCTGGTTTATAATTAAGGAAATAAATCTCCACTCTCTTCCTCAAATTACGGTTTTAGCATTAACAAAAGAACGAGAATCTCCACTCGAATATATGTCAATTAGGTCGACTTTCTCGTAGCTTGACCTCCCAAGAAAATCGGTTCAGATAGAGTAAAAACCTCGGTTTTTAATCTTTAACAACGTGTTTTAATTTAAAGCACAAAGCTTAAATTTCAATTATCCAAATCCTTTCATTTATGATCACCATTACATATATATTACAAGCTAATCAATCTCGAAAGATCTAAGTACCAAAGTGATTAAACAAAGCAATTAAACAACAAAGATCTCTTAATCCAACAAAGATGTAAGAAGGAATAGTGTTTGTGTGTTTTGTTGACTTTGGGGCAAGGAGGGGCAGGTTTGCCATCACCCAGTGGGGGGCTTCTCTTAGCGCAAGGGAAGCTTCAAAAGATCTTCAAGAACCCCTTTTCACACGTCCCAAGTGATTCGCAACCCCAAGCATGGTTCGTCCAATTTGCACTTACGCTAAACAAAATAATTTCGAGTTTACAAAACCAAAATTACAAAACGTTAATTAAACTAACTAGCTTAATTAACTTCCTTTCCTTCGTTGCTTAACATAATTAAACAAATACTAATCCTTAAAACCGTGAAGTTCTCCTCACAGGATTTGAGATTAGTACTTAGTAGAATTTAACTAGCAAATAATTTTGGATCGCTTTTCTTGCCTTTCTACTATAAATAAAGGTGCATATCCTCCTAAAAGAGGTAGACCGATTTTGAGAATTGTGAGCGTTGCTTATTTCTTGGTTGTTAACCAAAACAATACTTGCTGCGACTTTGTATTCATCTTCTAATTGCGATTAGGAAGAGACCTCCAATTCCTGCGAGAATCAAGAGTACTATCCTTGTTTTTATTTCTTATTTTCAGCATTCATTCATAATAAAAACATAAAAAGACGTCACTTAAAACTAGGTTAAAGTTTGTGAATTTTCGGATTCGAAATTCATATCGGTTAGTATCAGAGCGTAAGGGTGTAGAGGCTCGTGAGGGGGCGTGCTAGCTTAGATTTGAGCTGAAATTTTGTGTGGAGACAAGTAAACATCTTGAAGTTTATTGTGTTCAAATTTCGTTTAATTCCAAGTTATAACGAATCCACAGTCATCAAGACAATCCGACGTATTGCGTAACAACAATGGGAGACTTCGAGAAACAAGTGTTAGCTAGATTTGAAAAACTTAATCAGAGATTACCAATCTCCAAGGCAAGGTTAACTCCATGGAAGCTAAGACCACCGGAGGTTCTCCAACCTCCTTTGCAAGCAAAAATGTGTACACCGTGGCTTTTGGAGACAAACGATCGGGCTCGCAACCCTTACCTCCAAAGAACTCGAATGTAAGTGAAACCAACAAGAAAGAGGTAGATTCTTCACAAAATGCATGCTATGTTTCATCTTTTGTTTCAAGGGAGAGGACCAAGAAAGGGAGGAAAGCTTGGAAACAAGATCAACTACTTCAAATTCGGCAAACTTCTCCTATTCATGTTGGTGATTATGTGTGGCTTTTCACTTTGCTGCTCAAAAAGCTTTACCATAATTCCAAGAGTGACCAAGCTTCGGTGGAGGAAGGACCATTCAGAGTGGTTCATCATGACAATTGGAATACTTATCAAGTGCTTCTTGGCAAAGGAGTGCGTGTCGTTCAATGCTGTGTGATCTAGTTCCATGTTTTGAAGAAACTTCGAGGTCAAGGTTTTTTTCAAGAGGGGGGAGAATGATGCAAGTTGGACAATCTTTTATCGCTTTCTTAGGATGTTGCATGGTTTTACTTTACTCCTAAAGTAGAGGTTTTACATGTAACTAAAAATATGTCTTATGATTGTTAGTTAAGTTAGTTATTTCAAATATTGGTTGTAATAATGTCCGAAAATCTTAGAGTATTTCGGTCCATTGGAGTCTAGTTGTCAAGAGTTGTATTTTAGGAAAGTTACCTTAACTTGGGAAGAGCTGTAGAGTGGCGTGCAAGGTGAGCATTGTAGCCGTGTGTTTTGGTGTAATTAAGGAAGGTATTGCATATCTTTCCTTAAGTTTTTTGTTTCCTTAAAAATTTCCTAGATTCTAGGCTAGAATTAAGGAAGGATACTTTCCTAATTTCCTTAGTAAGGGACGTGTGGTGTAAGAGTCTTGGAGAGCAAGGTTTTCTTGCCTCTTCTACTATAAATAAAGGTGCCTATCCTCCTAAAAAGAGGTAGACTGATTTTGAGAATTGTGAGCGTTGCTTATTTCGGTTGTTAACCAAAACAATACTTGTTGCGACTTGTATTCATCTTCTAATTGCGATTAGGAAGAGACCCTCTAATTCCCGCGAGAATCAAGAGTACTATCCTTGTTTTTATTTCTTATTTTCAGCATTCATTCATAATAAAAACATAAAAAGACGTCACTTAAAACTAGGTTAAAGTTTGTGAATTTTCGGATTCGAAATTCATATCAGTTGGTATCAGAGCAGTAAGGGTGTAGAGGCTCGTGAGGGGGCGTGCTAGCTTAGATTGAGCTGAAATTTTGTGTGGAGACAGTAAACATCTTGAAGTTTATTGTGTTCAAATTTCGTTTAATTCCAAGTTATAACGAATCCACAGTCATCAAGACAATCCGACGTATTGCGTAACAACAATGGGAGACTTCGAGAAACAAGTGTTAGCTAGATTTGAAAAACTTAATCGAGAGATTACCAATCTCCAAGGCAAGGTTAACTCCATGGAAGCTAAGACCACTGGAGGTTCTCCAACCTCCTTTGCAAGCAAAATGTGTACACCGTGGCTTTTGGAGACAAAACGAATTGGTTTGCAACCCTTACCTCCAAAGAACTCGAATGTAAGTGAAACCAACAAGAAAAGAGGTAGATTCTTCACAAAATGCATGCTATGTTTCATTTTTTGTTTCAAGGGAGAGGACCAAGAAAGGGAGGAAAGCTTGGAAACAAGATCAACTACTTCAAATTCGGCAAACTTCTCCTATTCATGTTGGTGATTATGTATGGCTTTCACTTGCCGCTCAAAAGCTTTACCATAATTCCAAGAGTGACCAAGCTTCGGTGGAGGAAGGACCATTCAGAGTGGTTCATCATGACAATTGGAATACTTATCAAGTGCTTCTTGGCAAAGGAGTGTGCGTGTCGCTCAATGCTTGTGATCTAGTTCCATGTTTTCAAGAAACTCGAGGTCAAGGTTTTTTTCAAGAGGGGGAGAATGATGCAAGTTGGACAATCTTTAATCGCTTTCTTAGGATGTTGCATGGTTTTACTTTACTCCTAAAGTAGAGGTTTTACATGTAACTAAAAATATGTCTTATGATTGTTAGTTAAGTTAGTTATTTCAAATATTGGTTGTAATAATGTCCGAAAATCTTAGAGTATTTCTGCTCATTGGAGTCTAGTTGTCAAGAGTTGTATTTTAGGAAAGTTACCTTAACTTGGGAAGAGCTAGAGTGGCGTGCAAGGTGAGCATTGTAGCCGTGTGTTTTGGTGTAATTAAGGAAGGTATTGCATATCTTTCCTTAAGTTTTTTGTTTCCTTAAAAATTTCCTAGATTCTAGGCTAGAATTAAGGAAGGATACTTTCCTAATTTCCTTAGTGTGGGACGTGTGGTGTAAGAGTCTTGGAGAGCAAGGTTTTCTTGCCTCTTCTACTATAAATAAAGGTGCCTATCCTCCTAAAAAAGAGGTAGACCGATTTTGAGAATTGTGAGCGTTGCTTATTTCGGTTGTTAACCAAAACAATACTTGTTGCGACTTGTATTCATCTTCTAATTGCGATTAGGAAGAGACCCTCTAATTCCCGCGAGAATCAAGAGTACTATCCTTGTTTTTATTTCTTATTTTCAGCATTCATTCATAATAAAAACATAAAAAGACGTCACTTAAAACTAGGTTAAAGTTTGTGAATTTTCGGATTCGAAATTCATATCAGTTAGTATCAGAGCAGTAAGGGTGTAGAGGCTCGTGAGGGGGCGTGCTAGCTTAGATTGAGCTGAAATTTTGTGTGGAGACAGTAAACATCTTGAAGTTTATTGTGTTCAAATTTCGTTTAATTCCAAGTTATAACGAATCCACAGTCATCAAGACAATCCGACGTATTGCGTAACAACAATGGGAGACTTCGAGAAACAAGTGTTAGCTAGATTTGAAAAACTTAATCAGGAGATTACCAATCTCCAAGGCAAGGTTAACTCCATGGAAGCTAAGACCACTGGAGGTTCTCCAACCTCCTTTGCAAGCAAAATGTGTACACCGTGGCTTTTGGAGACAAACGGATGGTTTCGCAACCCTTACCTCCAAAGAACTCGAATGTAAGTGAAACCAACAAGTAAAGAGGTAGATTCTTCACAAAATGCATGCTATGTTTCATTTTTTGTTTCAAGGGAGAGGACCAAGAAAGGGAGGAAAGCTTGGAAACAAGATCAACTACTTCAAATTCGGCAAACTTCTCCTATTCATGTTGGTGATTATGTATGGCTTTCACTTGCTGCTCAAAAGCTTTACCATAATTCCAAGAGTGACCAAGCTTCGGTGGGAGGAAGGACCATTCAGAGTGGTTCATCATGACAATTGGAATACTTATCAAGTGCTTCTTGGCAAAGGAGTGTGCGTGTCGCTCAATGCTTGTGATCTAGTTCCATGTTTTGAAGAAACTCGAGGTCAAGGTTTTTTTCAAGAGGGGGAGAATGATGCAAGTTGGACAATCTTTAATCGCTTTCTTAGGATGTTGCATGGTTTTACTTTACTCCTAAAGTAGAGGTTTTACATGTAACTAAAAATATGTCTTATGATTGTTAGTTAAGTTAGTTATTTCAAATATTGGTTGTAATAATGTCCGAAAATCTAGAGTATTTCTTGCCATTGGAGTCTAGTTGTCAAGAGTTGTATTTTAGGAAAGTTACCTTAACTTGGGAAGAGCTAGAGTGGCGTGCAAGGTGAGCATTGTAGCCGTGTGTTTTGGTGTAATTAAGGAAGGTATTGCATATCTTTCCTTAAGTTTTTGTTTCCTTAAAAATTTCCTAGATTCTAGGCTAGAATTAAGGAAGGATACTTTCCTAATTTCCTTAGTGTGGGACGTGTGGTGTAAGAGTCTTGGAGAGCAAGGTTTTCTTGCCTCTTCTACTATAAATAAAGGTGCCTATCCTCCTAAAAAGAGGTAGACCGATTTTGAGAATTGTGAGCGTTGCTTATTTCGGTTGTTAACCAAAACAATACTTGTTGCGACTTGTATTCATCTTCTAATTGCGATTAGGAAGAGACCCTCTAATTCCCGCGAGAATCAAGAGTACTATCCTTGTTTTTATTTCTTATTTTCAGCATTCATTCATAATAAAAACATAAAAAGACGTCACTTAAAACTAGGTTAAAGTTTGTGAATTTTCGGATTCGAAATTCATATCGGTTGGTATCAGAGCAGTAAGGGTGTAGAGGCTCGTGAGGGGGCGTGCTAGCTTAGATTGAGCTGAAATTTTGTGTGGAGACAGTAAACATCTTGAAGTTTATTGTGTTCAAATTTCGTTTAATTCCAAGTTATAACGAATCCACAGTCATCAAGACAATCCGACGTATTGCGTAACAACAATGGGAGACTTCGAGAAACAAGTGTTAGCTAGATTTGAAAAACTTAATCAGGAGATTACCAATCTCCAAGGCAAGGTTAACTCCATGGAAGCTAAGACCACTGGAGGTTCTCCAACCTCCTTTGCAAGCAAAATGTGTACACCGTGGCTTTTGAGACAAACGAATTGGTTTGCAACCCTTACCTCCAAAGAACTCGAATGTAAGTGAAACCAACAAGTAAAGAGGTAGATTCTTCACAAAATGCATGCTATGTTTCATCTTTTGTTTCTAAGGGAGAGGACCAAGAAAGGGAGGAAAGCTTGGAAACAAGATCAACTACTTCAAATTCGCAAACTTCTCCTATTCATGTTGGTGATTATGTATGGCTTTCACTTGCGCTCAAAAGCTTTACCATAATTCCAAGAGTGACCAAGCTTCGGTGGAGGAAGGACCATTCAGAGTGGTTCATCATGACAATTGGAATACTTATCAAGTGCTTCTTGGCAAAGGAGTGTGCGTGTCGCTCAATGCTTGTGATCTAGTTCCATGTTTTCAAGAAACTTGAGGTCAAGTTTTTTTTCAAGAGGGGGAGAATGATGCAAGTTGGACTATCTTTAATCGCTTTCTTAGGATGTTGCATGGTTTTACTTTACTCCTAAAGTAGAGGTTTTACATGTAACTAAAAATATGTCTTATGATTGTTAGTTAAGTTAGTTATTTCAAATATTGGTTGTAATAATGTCCGAAAATCTTAGAGTATTTCTGGTTCATTGGAGTCTAGTTGTCAAGAGTTGTATTTTAGGAAAGTTACCTTAAGTTGGGAAGAGCTAGAGTGGCGTGCAAGGTGAGCATTGTAGCCGTGTGTTTTGGTGTAATTAAGGAAGGTATTGCATATCTTTCCTTAAGTTTTTGTTTCCTTAAAAATTTCCTAGATTCTAGGCTAGAATTAAGGAAGGATACTTTCCTAATTTCCTTAGTGTGGGACGTGTGGTGTAAGAGTCTTGGAGAGCAAGGTTTTCTTGCCTCTTCTACTATAAATAAAGGTGCCTATCCTCCTAAAAAAGAGGTAGACTCGATTTTGAGAATTGTGAGCGTTGCTTATTTCGGTTGTTAACCAAAACAATACTTGTTGCGACTTGTATTCATCTTCTAATTGCGATTAGGAAGAGACCCTCTAATTCCCGCGAGAATCAAGAGTACTATCCTTGTTTTTATTTCTTATTTTCAGCATTCATTCATAATAAAAACATAAAAAGACGTCACTTAAAACTAGGTTAAAGTTTGTGAATTTTCGGATTCGAAATTCATATCAGTTGGTATCAGAGCAGTAAGGGTGTAGAGGCTCGTGAGGGGGCGTGCTAGCTTAGATTGAGCTGAAATTTTGTGTGGAGACAGTAAACATCTTGAAGTTTGTTGTGTTCAAATTTCGTTTAATTCCAAGTTATAACGAATCCACAGTCATCAAGACAATCCGACGTATTGCGTAACAACAATGGGAGACTTCGAGAAACAAGTGTTAGCTAGATTTGAAAAACTTAATCGGGAGATTACCAATCTCCAAGGCAAGGTTAACTCCATGGAAGCTAAGACCACTGGAGGTTCTCCAACCTCCTTTGCAAGCAAAATGTGTACACCGTGGCTTTTGGAGACAAACGATTGGTTTGCAACCCTTACCTCCAAAGTACTCGAATGTAAGTGAAACCAACAAGTAAAGAGGTAGATTCTTCACAAAATGCATGCTATGTTTCATTTTTTGTTTCTAGGGAGAGGACCAAGAAAGGGAGGAAAGCTTGGAAACAAGATCAACTACTTCAAATTCGGCAAACTTCTCCTATTCATGTTGGTGATTATGTATGGCTTTCACTTTCGCTCAAAAGCTTTACCATAATTCCAAGAGTGACCAAGCTTCGGTGGAGGAAGGACCATTCAGAGTGGTTCATCATGACAATTGGAATACTTATCAAGTGCTTCTTGGCAAAGGAGTGTGCGTGTCGTTCAATGCTTGTGATCTAGTTCCATGTTTTGAAGAAACTTGAGGTCAAGTTTTTTTCAAGAGGGGGAGAATGATGCAAGTTGGACTATCTTTAATCGCTTTCTTAGGATGTTGCATGGTTTTACTTTTACTCCTAAAGTAGAGGTTTTACATGTAACTAAAAATATGTCTTATGATTGTTAGTTAAGTTAGTTATTTCAAATATTGGTTGTAATAATGTCCGAAAATCTTAGAGTATTTCGGTTCATTGGAGTCTAGTTGTCAAGAGTTGTATTTTAGGAAAGTTACCTTAAGTTGGGAAGAGCTAGAGTGGCGTGCAAGGTGAGCATTGTAGCCGTGTGTTTTGGTGTAATTAAGGAAGGTATTGCATATCTTTCCTTAAGTTTTTGTTTCCTTAAAAATTTCCTAGATTCTAGGCTAGAATTAAGGAAGGATACTTTCCTAATTTCCTTAGTGTGGGACGTGTGGTGTAAGAGTCTTGGAGAGCAAGGTTTTCTTGCCTCTTCTACTATAAATAAAGGTGCCTATCCTCCTAAAAAGAGGTAGACCTGATTTTGAGAATTGTGAGCGTTGCTTATTTCGGTTGTTAACCAAAACAATACTTGTTGCGACTTGTATTCATCTTCTAATTGCGATTAGGAAGAGACCCTCTAATTCCTGCGAGAATCAAGAGTACTATCCTTGTTTTTATTTCTTATTTTCAGCATTCATTCATAATAAAAACATAAAAAGACGTCACTTAAAACTAGGTTAAAGTTTGTGAATTTTCGGATTCGAAATTCATATCAGTTGGTATCGAGCAGTAAGGGTGTAGAGGCTCGTGAGGGGGCGTGCTAGCTTAGATTGAGCTGAAATTTTGTGTGGAGACAGTAAACATCTTGAAGTTTATTGTGTTCAAATTTCGTTTAATTCCAAGTTATAACGAATCCACAGTCATCAAGACAATCCGACGTATTGCGTAACAACAATGGGAGACTTCGAGAAACAAGTGTTAGCTAGATTTGAAAAACTTAATCGGGAGATTACCAATCTCCAAGGCAAGGTTAACTCCATGGAAGCTAAGACCACTGGAGGTTCTCCAACCTCCTTTGCAAGCAAAATGTGTACACCGTGGCTTTTTGGAGACAAACGAATTGGTTTGCAACCCTTACCTCCAAAGTACTCGAATGTAAGTGAAACCAACAGTAAAGAGGTAGATTCTTCACAAAATGCATGCTATGTTTCATCTTTTGTTTCTAGGGAGAGGACCAAGAAAGGGAGGAAAGCTTGGAAACAAGATCAACTACTTCAAATTCGGCAAACTTCTCCTATTCATGTTGGTGATTATGTATGGCTTTCACTTCTTTGCTCAAAAGCTTTACCATAATTCCAAGAGTGACCAAGCTTCGGTGGAGGAAGGACCATTCAGAGTGGTTCATCATGACAATTGGAATACTTATCAAGTGCTTCTTGGCAAAGGAGTGTGCGTGTCGTTCAATGCTTGTGATCTAGTTCCATGTTTTGAAGAAACTTGAGGTCAAGTTTTTTTCAAGAGGGGGAGAATGATGCAAGTTGGACTATCTTTAATCGCTTTCTTAGGATGTTGCATGGTTTTACTTTACTCCTAAAGTAGAGGTTTTACATGTAACTAAAAATATGTCTTATGATTGTTAGTTAAGTTAGTTATTTCAAATATTGGTTGTAATAATGTCCGAAAATCTTAGAGTATTTCGGTTCATTGGAGTCTAGTTGTCAAGAGTTGTATTTTAGGAAAGTTACCTTAAGTTGGGAAGAGCTAGAGTGGCGTGCAAGGTGAGCATTGTAGCCGTGTGTTTTGGTGTAATTAAGGAAGGTATTGCATATCTTTCCTTAAGTTTTTGTTTCCTTAAAAATTTCCTAGATTCTAGGCTAGAATTAAGGAAGGATACTTTCCTAATTTCCTTAGTGTGGGACGTGTGGTGTAAGAGTCTTGGAGAGCAAGGTTTTCTTGCCTCTTCTACTATAAATAAAGGTGCCTATCCTCCTAAAAAGAGGTAGACCGATTTTGAGAATTGTGAGCGTTGCTTATTTCGGTTGTTAACCAAAACAATACTTGTTGCGACTTGTATTCATCTTCTAATTGCGATTAGGAAGAGACCCTCTAATTCCTGCGAGAATCAAGAGTACTATCCTTGTTTTTATTTCTTATTTTCAGCATTCATTCATAATAAAAACATAAAAAGACGTCACTTAAAACTAGGTTAAAGTTTGTGAATTTTCGGATTCGAAATTCATATCAGTTGGTATCAGAGCAGTAAGGGTGTAGAGGCTCGTGAGGGGGGCGTGCTAGCTTAGATTGAGCTGAAATTTTGTGTGGAGACAGTAAACATCTTGAAGTTTGTTGTGTTCAAATTTCGTTTAATTCCAAGTTATAACGAATCCACAGTCATCAAGACAATCCGACGTATTGCGTAACAACAATGGGAGACTTCGAGAAACAAGTGTTAGCTAGATTTGAAAAACTTAATCAGGAGATTACCAATCTCCAAGGCAAGGTTAACTCCATGGAAGCTAAGACCACTGGAGGTTCTCCAACCTCCTTTGCAAGCAAAATGTGTACACCGTGGCTTTTGGAGACAAACGAATTGGTTTGCAACCCTTACCTCCAAAGAACTCGAATGTAAGTGAAACCAACAGTAAAGAGGTAGATTCTTCACAAAATGCATGCTATGTTTCATTTTTTGTTTCTAGGGAGAGGACCAAGAAAGGGAGGAAAGCTTGGAAACAAGATCAACTACTTCAAATTCGGCAAACTTCTCCTATTCATGTTGGTGATTATGTATGGCTTTCACTTGTCGCTCAAAAGCTTTACCATAATTCCAAGAGTGACCAAGCTTCGGTGGAGGAAGGACCATTCAGAGTGGTTCATCATGACAATTGGAATACTTATCAAGTGCTTCTTGGCAAAGGAGTGTGCGTGTCGTTCAATGCTTGTGATCTAGTTCCATGTTTTGAAGAAACTTGAGGTCAAGTTTTTTTTCAAGAGGGGGAGAATGATGCAAGTTGGACTATCTTTAATCGCTTTCTTAGGATGTTGCATGGTTTTACTTTACTCCTAAAGTAGAGGTTTTACATGTAACTAAAAATATGTCTTATGATTGTTAGTTAAGTTAGTTATTTCAAATATTGGTTGTAATAATGTCCGAAAATCTTAGAGTATTTCGGTTCATTGGAGTCTAGTTGTCAAGAGTTGTATTTTAGGAAAGTTACCTTAAGTTGGGAAGAGCTAGAGTGGCGTGCAAGGTGAGCATTGTAGCCGTGTGTTTTGGTGTAATTAAGGAAGGTATTGCATATCTTTCCTTAAGTTTTTGTTTCCTTAAAAATTTCCTAGATTCTAGGCTAGAATTAAGGAAGGATACTTTCCTAATTTCCTTAGTGTGGGACGTGTGGTGTAAGAGTCTTGGAGAGCAAGGTTTTCTTGCCTCTTCTACTATAAATAAAGGTGCCTATCCTCCTAAAAAAGAGGTAGACTGATTTTGAGAATTGTGAGCGTTGCTTATTTCGGTTGTTAACCAAAACAATACTTGTTGCGACTTGTATTCATCTTCTAATTGCGATTAGGAAGAGACCCTCTAATTCCTGCGAGAATCAAGAGTACTATCCTTGTTTTTATTTCTTATTTTCAGCATTCATTCATAATAAAAACATAAAAAGACGTCACTTAAAACTAGGTTAAAGTTTGTGAATTTTCGGATTCGAAATTCATATCAGTTGGTATCAGAGCAGTAAGGGTGTAGAGGCTCGTGAGGGGGCGTGCTAGCTTAGATTGAGCTGAAATTTTGTGTGGAGACAGTAAACATCTTGAAGTTTGTTGTGTTCAAATTTCGTTTAATTCCAAGTTATAACGAATCCACAGTCATCAAGACAATCCGACGTATTGCGTAACAACAATGGGAGACTTCGAGAAACAAGTGTTAGCTAGATTTGAAAAACTTAATCAGGAGATTACCAATCTCCAAGGCAAGGTTAACTCCATGGAAGCTAAGACCACTGGAGGTTCTCCAACCTCCTTTGCAAGCAAAATGTGTACACCGTGGCTTTTGGAGACAAACGAATTGGTTTGCAACCCTTACCTCCAAAGTACTCGAATGTAAGTGAAACCAACAAGTAAAGAGGTAGATTCTTCACAAAATGCATGCTATGTTTCATCTTTTGTTTCTAGGGAGAGGACCAAGAAAGGGAGGAAAGCTTGGAAACAAGATCAACTACTTCAAATTCGGCAAACTTCTCCTATTCATGTTGGTGATTATGTATGGCTTTCACTTGCTGCTCAAAAGCTTTACCATAATTCCAAGAGTGACCAAGCTTCGGTGGAGGAAGGACCATTCAGAGTGGTTCATCATGACAATTGGAATACTTATCAAGTGCTTCTTGGCAAAGGAGTGTGCGTGTCGTTCAATGCTTGTGATCTAGTTCCATGTTTTGAAGAAACTTGAGGTCAAGTTTTTTTTCAAGAGGGGGAGAATGATGCAAGTTGGACTATCTTTAATCGCTTTCTTAGGATGTTGCATGGTTTTACTTTACTCCTAAAGTAGAGGTTTTACATGTAACTAAAAATATGTCTTATGATTGTTAGTTAAGTTAGTTATTTCAAATATTGGTTGTAATAATGTCCGAAAATCTTAGAGTATTTCGGTTCATTGGAGTCTAGTTGTCAAGAGTTGTATTTTAGGAAAGTTACCTTAAGTTGGGAAGAGCTAGAGTGGCGTGCAAGGTGAGCATTGTAGCCGTGTGTTTTGGTGTAATTAAGGAAGGTATTGCATATCTTTCCTTAAGTTTTTGTTTCCTTAAAAATTTCCTAGATTCTAGGCTAGAATTAAGGAAGGATACTTTCCTAATTTCCTTAGTGTGGGACGTGTGGTGTAAGAGTCTTGGAGAGCAAGGTTTTCTTGCCTCTTCTACTATAAATAAAGGTGCCTATCCTCCTAAAAAGAGGTAGACTGATTTTGAGAATTGTGAGCGTTGCTTATTTCGGTTGTTAACCAAAACAATACTTGTTGCGACTTGTATTCATCTTCTAATTGCGATTAGGAAGAGACCCTCTAATTCCTGTGAGAATCAAGAGTACTATCCTTGTTTTTATTTCTTATTTTCAGCATTCATTCATAATAAAAACATAAAAAGACGTCACTTAAAACTAGGTTAAAGTTTGTGAATTTTCGGATTCGAAATTCATATCAGTTGGTATCAGAGCAGTAAGGGTGTAGAGGCTCGTGAGGGGGCGTGCTAGCTTAGATTGAGCTGAAATTTTGTGTGGAGACAGTAAACATCTTGAAGTTTGTTGTGTTCAAATTTCGTTTAATTCCAAGTTATAACGAATCCACAGTCATCAAGACAATCCGACGTATTGCGTAACAACAATGGGAGACTTCGAGAAACAAGTGTTAGCTAGATTTGAAAAACTTAATCGAGAGATTACCAATCTCCAAGGCAAGGTTAACTCCATGGAAGCTAAGACCACTGGAGGTTCTCCAACCTCCTTTGCAAGCAAAATGTGTACACCGTGGCTTTTGGAGACAAACGAATTGGTTTGCAACCCTTACCTCCAAAGTACTCGAATGTAAGTGAAACCAACAGTAAAGAGGTAGATTCTTCACAAAATGCATGCTATGTTTCATCTTTTGTTTCTAGGGAGAGGACCAAGAAAGGGAGGAAAGCTTGGAAACAAGATCAACTACTTCAAATTCGGCAAACTTCTCCTATTCATGTTGGTGATTATGTATGGCTTTCACTTGCTGCTCAAAAGCTTTACCATAATTCCAAGAGTGACCAAGCTTCGGTGGAGGAAGGACCATTCAGAGTGGTTCATCATGACAATTGGAATACTTATCAAGTGCTTCTTGGCAAAGGAGTGTGCGTGTCGTTCAATGCTTGTGATCTAGTTCCATGTTTTGAAGAAACTTGAGGTCAAGTTTTTTTTCAAGAGGGGGAGAATGATGCAAGTTGGACTATCTTTAATCGCTTTCTTAGGATGTTGCATGGTTTTACTTTACTCCTAAAGTAGAGGTTTTACATGTAACTAAAAATATGTCTTATGATTGTTAGTTAAGTTAGTTATTTCAAATATTGGTTGTAATAATGTCCGAAAATCTTAGAGTATTTCGGTTCATTGGAGTCTAGTTGTCAAGAGTTGTATTTTAGGAAAGTTACCTTAAGTTGGGAAGAGCTAGAGTGGCGTGCAAGGTGAGCATTGTAGCCGTGTGTTTTGGTGTAATTAAGGAAGGTATTGCATATCTTTCCTTAAGTTTTTGTTTCCTTAAAAATTTCCTAGATTCTAGGCTAGAATTAAGGAAGGATACTTTCCTAATTTCCTTAGTGTGGGACGTGTGGTGTAAGAGTCTTGGAGAGCAAGGTTTTCTTGCCTCTTCTACTATAAATAAAGGTGCCTATCCTCCTAAAAAGAGGTAGACTGATTTTGAGAATTGTGAGCGTTGCTTATTTCGGTTGTTAACCAAAACAATACTTGTTGCGACTTGTATTCATCTTCTAATTGCGATTAGGAAGAGACCCTCTAATTCCTGCGAGAATCAAGAGTACTATCCTTGTTTTTATTTCTTATTTTCAGCATTCATTCATAATAAAAACATAAAAAGACGTCACTTAAAACTAGGTTAAAGTTTGTGAATTTTCGGATTCGAAATTCATATCAGTTGGTATCAGAGCAGTAAGGGTGTAGAGGCTCGTGAGGGGGCGTGCTAGCTTAGATTGAGCTGAAATTTTGTGTGGAGACAGTAAACATCTTGAAGTTTGTTGTGTTCAAATTTCGTTTAATTCCAAGTTATAACGAATCCACAGTCATCAAGACAATCCGACGTATTGCGTAACAACAATGGGAGACTTCGAGAAACAAGTGTTAGCTAGATTTGAAAAACTTAATCGGAGATTACCAATCTCCAAGGCAAGGTTAACTCCATGGAAGCTAAGACCACTGGAGGTTCTCCAACCTCCTTTGCAAGCAAAATGTGTACACCGTGGCTTTTGGAGACAAACGAATTGGTTTGCAACCCTTACCTCCAAAGTACTCGAATGTAAGTGAAACCAACAAGAAAGAGGTAGATTCTTCACAAAATGCATGCTATGTTTCATCTTTTGTTTCTAGGGAGAGGACCAAGAAAGGGAGGAAAGCTTGGAAACAAGATCAACTACTTCAAATTCGGCAAACTTCTCCTATTCATGTTGGTGATTATGTATGGCTTTCACTTGCTGCTCAAAAGCTTTACCATAATTCCAAGAGTGACCAAGCTTCGGTGGAGGAAGGACCATTCAGAGTGGTTCATCATGACAATTGGAATACTTATCAAGTGCTTCTTGGCAAAGGAGTGTGCGTGTCGTTCAATGCTTGTGATCTAGTTCCATGTTTTGAAGAAACTTGAGGTCAAGTTTTTTTTCAAGAGGGGGAGAATGATGCAAGTTGGACTATCTTTAATCGCTTTCTTAGGATGTTGCATGGTTTTACTTTACTCCTAAAGTAGAGGTTTTACATGTAACTAAAAATATGTCTTATGATTGTTAGTTAAGTTAGTTATTTCAAATATTGGTTGTAATAATGTCCGAAAATCTTAGAGTATTTCGGTTCATTGGAGTCTAGTTGTCAAGAGTTGTATTTTAGGAAAGTTACCTTAAGTTGGGAAGAGCTAGAGTGGCGTGCAAGGTGAGCATTGTAGCCGTGTGTTTTGGTGTAATTAAGGAAGGTATTGCATATCTTTCCTTAAGTTTTTGTTTCCTTAAAAATTTCCTAGATTCTAGGCTAGAATTAAGGAAGGATACTTTCCTAATTTCCTTAGTGTGGGACGTGTGGTGTAAGAGTCTTGGAGAGCAAGGTTTTCTTGCCTCTTCTACTATAAATAAAGGTGCCTATCCTCCTAAAAAGAGGTAGACTGATTTTGAGAATTGTGAGCGTTGCTTATTTCGGTTGTTAACCAAAACAATACTTGTTGCGACTTGTATTCATCTTCTAATTGCGATTAGGAAGAGACCCTCTAATTCCTGCGAGAATCAAGAGTACTATCCTTGTTTTTATTTCTTATTTTCAGCATTCATTCATAATAAAAACATAAAAAGACGTCACTTAAAACTAGGTTAAAGTTTGTGAATTTTCGGATTCGAAATTCATATCAGTTGGTATCAGAGCAGTAAGGGTGTAGAGGCTCGTGAGGGGGCGTGCTAGCTTAGATTGAGCTGAAATTTTGTGTGGAGACAGTAAACATCTTGAAGTTTGTTGTGTTCAAATTTCGTTTAATTCCAAGTTATAACGAATCCACAGTCATCAAGACAATCCGACGTATTGCGTAACAACAATGGGAGACTTCGAGAAACAAGTGTTAGCTAGTTTTGAAAAACTTAATCGAGGAGATTACCAATCTCCAAGGCAAGGTTAACTCCATGGAAGCTAAGACCACTGGAGGTTCTCCAACCTCCTTTGGAAGCAACTTTAATGGTGCTAGAAGGGAAGATGATCTTAAACTTGGAGATTTACCCGAGTTTGATGGTACCCAAGATGCGGATGCTTTTCTTGATTGGGAGCGACGTATGAACCGACTCTTTGATCACAAGGGCTTGGGAGAAAGTAAGAGTTTTTCTTATGCTACTTTGAAATTGACCAAATATGCTTCTCTTTGGTTAGAGAGTCTTCAAGCTCAACGTGAAAGAGAGAGCAAAGTAGCCCTTGAAACTTGGGCGGAGTTGAAGGCCAAGATGAGAAAGAGGTTTGTTCCCCGTTCCTATAAACAAGATTTGTTCTATAAACTTAATACATTGCAACAAAATCATCTAAGTGTAGAACAATATGCTAAGGAATTTGAACGACTAACTTTGGCATGTGAATGCAATGATGTTGATGAACAAAAATCGGCCAAATTTCTGGTTGGTTTGAACAAACCTATTGCTAATCAAGTAGAGTTGCAGCAATATTACACCTTTGATGAGCTTTGCACATTAGCTATTAAGGTTGAAAGGCAGCAACAAGAGACAAAAGGCAAAGGTTTTCGTCCAAAGCAAGAGGAGAGCAAATATGTTGGTGTTTCGGATGGCCAAACAAAGGGTACAATTTCTTCTTCTACATCTGATTTTGTTAAGAAAATTCCAACTTTTAACAATGGACAGCTTGCTATGAAAGAAAAGATATGTTTTAAGTGCAAAGGAAGTGGTCATATTCAATCACAATGCCCTAGCAAGGTGTTGGTTTCGTTAGCCGAACAACATGCTCTTTTAGCTTCGCTTCTAGGCGAAGAAGAGGCGAGTGATGGTGATGAACTTGACAAACAAGCTACGGATTATAGTGGTCCTTTGCTGCAGCCATCCCGGATCATAACACATTGGTACTTAGGCGCATGCTACATGTGGCGCCAACCATGGAGGATAAACATATAGAACAAAGAGAGAACCTTTTCCACTCTCGATGTTTAGTGAAGGGACGACCTTGTTCCTTGATAATAGATGGTGGTTCTTGTACAAGTGTGGCTTCAAAGAAGATGGTGGAGACCTTGGAGTTAGAACAACGAGATCATCCAAGACCATACAAGCTGAGTTGGGTGAGTAATGATGGAGGACTTACTGTTAAGAAGCAAGCCTTGGTTCCTTTTGAGATTGGCGAATTCAAGGATGAACTATGGTGTGACCTACTTCCTATGGATGCTTGTTCCTTACTGTGGCAATGGGATTGAGATGCTGTTCATCATTGCAAGCAAAATGTGTACACCGTGGCTTTTGGAGATAAACGAATTGGTTTGCAACCCTTACCTCCAAAGTACTCGAATGTAAGTGAAACCGAAGTGAAATCGTTAGCTTTTTGATGTTCTCATTTTTGTAATAATTAATTAGGCTTAATTAGCAAGTTTAGTGTTAGTTGAGTTCTAAACATGCTTTACTTTCACTAATTATGTTTAGAAGTTGTTTTAAGTAGAAAATATTTTGTACGTTTGGTCTGTGGCGCGGTAGAATCATTTTGATGATTTCGAAAAATCTACAAATCATTTTCGAGTGATTCCAATTGCATTGGTTCACTAACATCTTGAAGTTTCTTCCTACAAAATTTGGTGAGATTTCATGAAGAAACAAAGTTGCAGCAGCCTTTCAAATGAGACGTCAATTCTGGATCAGTTTTACGGTTTTGCATAACCGGTTTTATTTTGCTTAGTTTAAGTTGTATTTGGACGTGTGAGGCATGAGGCAGCAGCTAATGTGGACTCTTGGAGATCAGTTGAAGCTTTCCTTGCTAGCTAAGAGAAGCCTCCCACTTGCTTGAAGAAAACCGGTCAACAATACACACAAGAACACTATGCAGCACTATTCACCCCACTTGTTGATCAACTTGTTTTGTTGGATATTTGTAGCTTAATGCTTTGTTTATTAGCTTAGTGTGTTAGATATTTATGGTTGATCTTTTTGGTCTTCTTTGACTCTTGTATTATAAGTAATGGAAAGGATCAATGAAAAATCAGATTTGAATGTTGAAATTGAGCTTTGTGCTTATTGAAAATTTGGATGGCTAAATCCGAAAATTCTTCTTGTGATTAAGAAGTGAACTTAATCCGAAACCCTTGAGTTAAGTGAGTTAAACTTAACCTAAGAGAGAGTTAGGATAATTAGTGAGTGAAGCTAATTGAATTACTCTCAAAACCCTCCTAAATCAGTTTCTAGGCGAGTAAAGCCTCTAATCAGATTTAGAACCCTTAAGTGGAAGTAAGTGAGTGAAGCTTATCAAGCTTAAGTAAACACAATTCTTTTAGTTTTAAGAGTGATTCTTTCGACTAAAAGTCTATATCCATTGTTCGTTTGTTTCCGCAGTTAGTGGGTCTCCTAAACACACGTGAGAGGAGTCTCATTTCGCATCACTTAATGGACTGAATCAAGCTAGGATTTTCAGACCTTTATGCAACCCACATAACTAAAAACAACAAAACTACATTAACTAACAAAACAATAAAGACATTTTTTGGTTACATGTAAAAGCTTCACTTTAAGAGTATAGTAAAACCATACAAGAACCTACTAAAGCAAATTAAGATAGTTGAGCTTGCTCTGACACCAAGTTGATGTGAATTTTAAGTCCCAAAATTCACAATGTTTGCCCAAGAATCTAAGTGACCTTTTTATGTTATTTTTGTGAAGGAAAACTGAAAATAATAAGAAGTAAGAATAAGGATAGTACTCTTGATTCTCGCAAGAATTAGAGGGTCTCTTCCTAATCGCAATTAGAAGATGAATACAAGTCGCAACAAGTATTGATTTGGGTTAACAACTGAAATAAGCACCGCTCATAATATCAAAATCAAGTCTCTCTCCTTTTGTTATCGACTAAACGTGTACTTATATAGGATGAGCAAACTACCTTGCCCTCCAAGCTATATCATGACCGGATCTCTTAAGTAAAACAATGGAAAGTTTCCTCCTAGAATCTAGCACAACTTAAGGAAATATTTGATTTAGGAATGCTTTGCAAAACTTTCCATAAATCATACTAAAACCACACGCCTAATTAGACTACTCATCTTTCCTTATTACAACTCATGACAACTAAGACTCTTAATGGACTGAATCAAGCTAGGATTTTCGGACCTTTATGCAACCCACATAACTAAAAACAACTCAACTACATTAACTAACAAAACAAAAAAGACATTTTTTGGTTACATGTAAAAGCTTCACTTTAAGAGTATAGTAAAACCATGCAAGAACCTACGAAAGCAAATTAAGATAGTTGAACTTGCTCTGACACCAAGTTGATGTGAATTTTAAGTCCCAAAATTCACAATGTTTGCCCAAGAATCCAAGTGACCTTTTTATGTTATTTTTGTGAAGGAAAACTGAAAATAATTCGAAGTAAGAATAAGGATAGTACTCTTGATTCTCGAAAGAATTAGAGGGTCTCTTCCTAATCGCAATTAGAAGATGAATACAAGTCGCAACAAGTATTGATTTGGGTTAACAACTGAAATAAGCAACGCTCCTAATTATCAAAATCATCTCTCTCTCCTTTTATTATCGACTAGACGTGTAGTTTTATAGGATGAGCAAACATCCTTGCCCTCCAAGCTATATCATGACCGGATCTCTTAAGCAAAACAATGGAAAGTTTCCTCCAAGAATCTAGCACAACTTAAGGAAATATTTGATTTAGGAATGCTTTGCAAAACTTTCCATAAATCATACAAAAACCACACGCCTAACAAGACTACTCATCTTTCCTTATTACAACTCATGACAACTAAGACTCTTAATAGACTGAATCAAGCTAGAATTTTCGGACTTTTATGCAACCCACATAACTAAAAACAACTCAACTACATTAACTAACAAAACAATAATGACATTTTTTGGTTACATGTAAAACCTTCACTTTAAGAGTATTGTAAAACCATGTAAGATCCTACGAAAGCAAATTAAGATAGTTGAGCTTGCTCTGACACCAAGTTGATGTGAATTTTAAGTCCGAAAATTCACAATTGTTGCCCAAGAATCTAAGTGACCTTTTTTTGTTATTTTTGTGAAGGAAAACTGAAAATAAAAAGAAGTAAGAATAAGGATAGTACTCTTGATTCTCGCAAGAATTAGAGGGTCTCTTCCTAATCGCAATTAGAAGATGAATACAAGTCGCAACAAGTATTGATTTGGGTTAACAACTGAAATAAGCAACGCTCCTAATTATCAAAATCAACTCTCTCTCCTTTTATTATCGACTAGACGTGTACTTATATAGGATGAGCAAACAACCTTGCCCTCCAAGCTATATCATGACCGGATCTCTTAAGCAAAACAATGGAAAGTTTCCTCCTAGAATCTAGCACAACTTAAGGAAATATTTGATTTAGGAATGCTTTGCAAAACTTTCCATAAATCATACAAAAACCACACGCCTAACTAGACTACTCATCTTTCCTTATTACAACTCATGACAACTAAGACTCTTAATGGACTGAATCAAGCTAGGATTTTCGGACCTTTATGCAACCCACATAACTAAAAACAACTCAACTACATTAACTAACAAAACAATAATGACATTTTTTGGTTACATGTAAAACCTTCACTTTAAGAGTATAGTAAAACCATGCAAGAACCTACGAAAGCAAATTAAGATAGTTGAGCTTGCTCTGACACCAAATTGATGTGAATTTTAAGTCCGAAAATTCACAATGTTTGCCCAAGAATCTAAGTGACCTTTTTTTGTTATTTTTGTGAAGGAAAACTGAAAATAATAAGAAGTAAGAATAAGGATAGTACTCTTGATTCTCGCAAGAATTAGAGGGTCTCTTCCTAATCGCAATTAGAAGATGAATACAAGTCGCAACAAGTATTGATTTGGGTTAACAACTGAAATAAGCAACGCTCCTAATTATCAAAATCAACTCTCTCTCCTTTTATTATCGACTAGACGTGTACTTATATAGGATGAGCAAACAACCTTGCCCTCCAAGCTATATCATGACCGGTTCTCTTAAGCAAAACAATGGAAAGTTTCCTCCTAGAATCTAGCACAACTTAAGGAAATATTTGATTTAGGAATGCTTTGCAAAACTTTCCATAAATCATACAAAAACCACACGCCTAACTAGACTACTCATCTTTCCTTATTACAACTCATGACAACTAAGACTCTTAATGGACAGAATCAACCTAGGATTTTCCGACCTTTATGCAACCCACATAACTAAAAACAACTAAACTACATTAACTAACAAAACAATAAAGACATTTTTTGGTTACATGTAAAAGCTTCACTTTAAGAGTATAGTAAAACCATACAAGAACCTACGAAAGCAAATTAAGATAGTTGAGCTTGCTCTGACACCAAGTTGATGTGAATTTTAAGTCCCAAAATTCACAATGTTTGCCCAAGAATCTAAGTGACCTTTTTATGTTATTTTTGTGAAGGAAAATTGAAAATAATTAGAAGTAAGAATAAGGATAGTACTCTTGATTCTCTCAAGAATTAGAGGGTCTCTTCCTAATCGCAATTAGAAGATGAATACAAGTCGCAACAAGTATTGATTTGGGTTAACAACTGAAATAAGCAACGCTCATAATATCAAAATCAAGTCTCTCTCCTTTTGTTATCGACTAAACGTGTACTTATATAGGATGAGCAAACTACCTTGCCCTCCAAGCTATATCATGACCGGATCTCTTAAGTAAAACAATGGAAAGTTTCCTCCTAGAATCTAGCACAACTTAAGGAAATATTTGATTTAGGAATGCTTTGCAAAACTTTCCATAAATCATACAAAAACCACACGCCTAACAAGACTACTCATCTTTCCTTATTACAACTCATGACAACTAAGACTCTTAATGGACTGAATCAAGCTAGGATTTTCGGACCTTTATGCAACCCACATAACTAAAAACAACTCAACTACATTAACTAACAAAACAATAATGACATTTTTTGGTTACATGTAAAACCTTCACTTTAAGAGTATAGTAAAACCATGCAAGAACCTACGAAAGCAAATTAAGATAGTTGAGCTTGCTTTGACACCAAATTGATGTGAATTTTAAGTCCGAAAATTCACAATGTTTGCCCAAGAATCTAAGTGACCTTTTTTTGTTATTTTTGTGAAGGAAAACTGAAAATGACAAGAAGTAAGAATAAGGATAGTACTCTTGATTCTCGCAAGAATTAGAGGGTCTCTTCCTAATCGCAATTAGAAGATGAATACAAGTCGCAACAAGTATTGATTTGGGTTAACAACTGAAATAAGTAACGCTCCTAATTATCAAAATCAACTCTCTCTCCTTTTATTATCGACTAGACGTGTACTTATATAGGATGAGCAAACAACCTTGCCCTCCAAGTTATATCATGACCGGTTCTCTTAAGCAAAACAATGGAAAGTTTCCTCCTAGAATCTAGCACAACTTAAGGAAATATTTGATTTAGGAATGTGATACGCTCAAGTTATACGTAGTATTTACGTTACTTTGGGTGCACTTTGCTAAGGGTTTGATTGTAATTGTTAACATTCGTGTTTTATTTAACTCTTAGCGGAAGTTCGGAGTTTTGCGAGATAAGTTGTGTTAATGTCATGTATTCCGAGCTCCCAAGGTGAAGTGCATTTGAGCCGAGCAAAGTACCCAGCATCACCACAAGCTAAGCATCACCACAAGCTCGCCAAACCAAGCTCAAAGCTATCCAGCAGCTCGGCAGCACACAGCAGCACCAAGCATCGCAAGGCTCGCCCATCCAGCTCTCGCGCATGGTCGCAGCAAGCAGGACAAGCCCAGCCAGCGCCTGCCCAGCAGCATCGTCGCGACTCGCGAAGGATCTCGCGACTCGCGAGCCCTGCCTTCGCGACTCGCGAGGTACTTCGCGGCTCGCGACCGGCCTTTGCCCAAAGAATTGTGCGCGTATGGCAGTGCGATCTTCGCGACTCGCGACCAGTGTCGCGACTCGCGACACTTAAGACGGCTTGGGGCCACGATTTTGTGCGGGGTTTAAAAGCCTCCTAAAACCTAATTTAGTAAAGGAAGGAAAGATGGAGTAGAGCTGAAAATGGAAGAGGGAGTCTCCAACACTCCTCTCTTAATTCTCCTTCCTCACTTTTGTTATTTTTCTTAGTTTTCTTTGTTTTCTTAGAGATTTCTATGTTGGATTTGGTTTATGCTATCGGATTGTAGCTTGAACTGTTCTTGGAGAAATTAACATGAAGCTTCAACCGTTATTGTGAGATCTTTCCTCTCTTTCTCTTTTCCTTGATTATGATTCAATTTCTATGCTTGCTTTCTATGATTATTGCATGATTATGCTAGGAACGTTACTAGTTTGATTGTGTAGTTAATCTAATGCTAGATTTAAGAATAGAATCGGATTGTTTTATTCTTTTATCAATTGGTAGCAAACTAGGGAGTAATTTAGATGCTGATCATCTTGGTTATTTCTTAGGGAAATTGAATCAACTGTTGAATGTTTATCGCGTGTATGACATTAGCGAGGTCTATTGGTTCTCTCGTGTTTATTCTTGCTATTGGATTGAACTTAGACGCAGATCGGACTAGGTTATCCTTTAGTTAGGGTTTTATAGTCACGCTGATCGTGCTATTTAACTAAGAATAAGGAGAACACGAGATTAATTCTCGACAATAGATAATTATGGAAATAATTAGAGTGGATGTTCAAGGATCGATAATGAATTGAAGTGGATGTTAATCGGATTCAAGATCTTCCCATATTGATTTCTCATTTTGTTTATATGCTAGTTAGTTTTAGTTTATTCGTAAATCAACCCGAAACCCCCCTTTGTAATTAGGTTTCTCGGCCCTTAGCTTAATCTAGGTTACGAATCGCGCTAAGTACTAAACTCGTCCCTGTTTCCCTGTGGATACGACCCCTACTTCCACTATACTACCTTAGTGTAGAAGAGAGTAGGAGAAATTTTATCTTTGGCCGGGTGCGGTGCACGACGACACACCATCCGCGCCCGCCCAAATTTTTATTAATACCACCACACTTGAACTTTACTCGACCTCGAGTAAACTCAAAATGAGGATCACCAAATAAATCTTCACCCAAATTATCAACACCAACCTCTCTCTCCACCAACTACATCATCATCATCACGTCTTAACGAAATACGCTCAAAACCTAAACGTAAGGGATAATGACTCCCCCACACTTAGCTTCAAGCTACTATCAGAAATACAGACGCGACAACAATAATCACCAAACGACAACCAAAATGTGAGCTCAAATCCTGAAGGATCTCAAAGGAGTTGAACTCACTCCAACGCCACAATCAAAATGACAGCTCGCCTAAAACCTCAAAAGATAAACTACTACTACTACTACGACCAACCTAGATAAGCAAGCCATGGAACAAAGACAAAAAGGGATAAATTCCATGCTTACTCCCAAAAACAATCAACCAAAAGAAAGTGAAAGCCAAAACAAATCTCCGGCAAATGAGTCTTCAAAATACATAATTCTCTCTTAATCTCTCATTTTGCCTAGGAGCCCTTTCGGGTTTTCATCCTAGCTTCTCACATTTCTTTTTTCATCTCACCATCTTACCCGCTCAATATAAGCCACTTTTTTGCATAGGTTGCCCTTTCGGGTTTTCAACCTATCCGGGCCCCCAATTTTTGCCCGAGTCGCCCGCCCTTGCGGGTTTTCAACTCAGCGGGATTCATTTCATCATTTTTTTTTTATTTTTTATTTTTCATTTTTTATTTTTCATTTTTTTTTTTCAAATTGAAAGTAATATATACAACATAGATACATGAGAATGAGAATACCCTCCCCCCTACTTAAACTACACATTGTCCTCAATGTGACGACAATGAGAAGAAAAAAGTAAACTGAAAATGGGGGGGAATAGAAAATCGAGCAAATCGAAGATCAAATGCTCAAGACTCATGACCAAACAATCCGTCAAATTCAAATTTCTTAACAACACCATCTCAAATCTCCGAAATCAACTCACAACCCTCTCCCTCAAATCACTCAAACAAATGGCAAATTCAAAAGTTTTAAATTTTTGAGATTGACACCTAGCTCAAGAGATCGAAAAGATACAACAATCTCCTTGTTCCAATTTAGCCAACTCCTAGCGGTTGAACTCTTCCCAACGGGTTTTCTTTTGTGGACTTGGGCTCAAAGTGGATTATGATTTGTTGTGGTTCTTTTGAGTGGGTGGTGAGTGGGTGGAAGAAAATTTGTTGTGGTGGTGGAAATTTGATAAGAAATAAAGGAAAAGAAAGAAAATAAAAAGGTAAGTGACCTTTTTTTGTTATTTTTGTGAAGGAAAACTGAAAATAATAAGAAGTAAGAATAAGGATAGTACTCTTGATTCTCGCAAGAATTAGAGGATCTCTTCCTAATCGCAATTAGAAGATTAATACAAGTCGCAACAAGTATTGATTTGGGTTAACAACTGAAATAAGCAACGCTCCTAATTATCAAAATCAACTCTCTCTCCTTTTATTATCGACTAGACGTGTACTTATATAGGATGAGCAAACAACCTTGCCCTCCAAGCTATATCATGACCGGATCTCTTAAGCAAAACAGTGGAAAGTTTCCTCCTAGAATCTAGCACAACTTAAGGAAATATTTGATTTAGAAATGCTTTGGAAAACTTTCCATAAATCATACAAAAACCACACGCCTAACTAGACTACTCATCTTTCCTTATTACAACTCATGACAACTAAGACTCTTAATGGACTGAATCAAGCTAGGATTTTCGGACCTTTATGCAACCCACATAACTAAAAACAACTCAACTACATTAACTAACAAAACAATAATGACATTTTTTGGTTACATGTAAAACCTTCACTTTAAGAGTATACTAAAACCATGCAAGAACCTACGAAAGCAAATTAAGATAGATGAACTTGCTCTGACACCAAGTTAATGTGAATTTAAGTCCGAAAATTCGCAATGTTTGGCCAAGAATCTAAGTGACCTTTTTTTGTTATTTTTGTGAAGGAAAACTGAAAATAATAAGAAGTAAGAATAAGGATAGTACTCTTGATTCTCGCAAGAAATAGAGGGTCTCTTCCTAATCGCAATTAGAAGATGAATACAAGTCGCAACAAGTATTGATTTGGGTTAACAACTGAAATAAGCACCGCTCATAATATCAAAATCAAGTCTCTCTCCTTTTGTTTTCGACTAGACGTGTACTTATATAGGATGAGCAAACAACCTTGCCCTCCAAGCTATATCATGACCGGATCTCTTAAGTAAAACAATGGAAAGTTTCCTCCTAGAATCTAGCACAACTTAAGGAAATAATTGATTTAGGAATGCTTTGCAAAACTTTCCATAAATCATACAAAAACCACACGCCTAACTAGACTACTCATCTTTCCTTATTACAACTCATGACAACTAAGACTCTTAATGGACTGAATCAAGCTAGGATTTTCGAACCTTTATGCAACCCACATAACTAAAAACAACTCAACTACATTAACTAACAATACAATAATGACATTTTTTGGTTACATGTAAAACCTTCACATTAAGAGTAAAGTAAAACCATGCAAGAACCTACGAAAGCAAATTAAGATAGTTGAGCTTGCTCTGACACCAAGTTGATGTGAATTTTAAGTCCGAAAATTCACAATATTTGCCCAAGAATCTAAGTGACCTTTTTTTGTTATTTTTGTGAAGGAAAACTGAAAATAATAAGAAGTAAGAATAAGGATAGTACTCTTTATTCTCGCAAGAATTAGAGGGTCTCTTCCTAATCGCAATTAGAAGATGAATACAAGTCGCAACAAGTATTGATTTGGGTTAACAACTGAAATAAGCAACGCTCCTAATTATCAAAATCAACTCTCTCTCCTTTTATTATCGACTAGACGTGTACTTATATAGGATGAGCAAACAACGTTGCCCTCCAAGCTATATCATGACCGGATCTCTTAAGCAAAACAATGGAAAGTTTCCTCCTAGAATCTAGCACAACTTAAGGAAATATTTGATTTAGGAATGCTTTGCAAAACTTTCCATAAATCATACAAAAACCACACGCCTAACTAGACTACTCATCTTTCCTTATTACAACTCATGACAGCTAAGACTCTTAATGGACTGAATCAACCAAGGATTTTCGGACCTTTATGCAACCCACATAACTAAAAACAACTCAACTACATTAACTAACAAAACAATAATGACATTTTTTGGTTACATGTAAAACCTTCACTTTAAGAGTATAGTAAAACCATACAAGAACCTACGAAAGCAAATTAAGATAGTTGAGCTTGCTCTGACACCAAGTTGATGTGAATTTTAAGTCCGAAAATTCACAATGTTTGCCTAAGAATCTAAGTGACCTTTTTTTGTTATTTTTGTTCAGGAAAACGGAAAATAATAAGAAGTAAGAATAAGGATAGTACTCTTGATTCTCGCAAGAATTAGAGGGTCTCTTCCTAATCGCAATTAGAAGATGAATACAAGTCGCAACAAGTATTGATTTGGGTTAACAACTGAAATAAGCAACGCTCATAATTATCAAAATCAACTCTCTCTCCTTTTGTTATCGACTAGACGTGTACTTATATAGGATGAGCAAACAACCTTGCCCTCCAAGCTATATCATGACCGGATCTCTTAAGTAAAACAATGGAAAGTTTCCTCCTAGAATCTAGCACAACTTAAGGAAATATTTGATTTAGGAATGCTTTGCAAAACTTTCCATAAATCATACAAAAACCACACGCCTAACTAGACTACTCATCTTTCCTTATTACAACTCATGACAACTAAGACTCTTAATGGGTGAATCAAGCTAGGATTTTCGGACCTTTATGCAACCCACATAACTAAAAACAACTAAACTACATTAACTAACAAAACAATAAAGACATTTTTTGGTTACATGTAAAAGCTTCACTTTAAGAGTATAGTAAAACCATACAAGAACCTACGAAAGCAAATTAAGATAGTTGAGCTTGCTCTGACACCAAGTTGATGTGAATTTTAAGTCCCAAAATTCACAATGTTTGCCCAAGAATCTAAGTGACCTTTTTATGTTATTTTTGTGAAGGAAAACTGAAAATAATAAGAAGTAAGAATAAGGATAGTACTCTTGATTCTCGCAAGAATTAGAGGGTCTCTTCCTAATCGCAATTAGAAGATGAATACAAGTCGCAACAAGTATTGATTTGGGTTAACAACTGAAATAAGCAACGCTCATAATTATCAAAATCAACTCTCTCTCCTTTTATTATCGACTAGACGTGTACTTATATAGGATGAGCAAACAACCTTGCCCTCCAAGCTATATCATGACCGGATCTCTTAAGTAAAACAATGAAAAGTTTCCTCCTAGATTCTAGCACAACTTAAGGTAATATTTGATTTTGGAATGCCTTGCAAAACTTTCCATAAATCATACAAAAACCACACGCCTAACTAGACTACTCATCTTTCCTTATTACAACTCATGACAACTAAGACTCTTAATGGACTGAATCAAGGTAGGATTTTCGGACCTTTATGCAACCCACATAACTAAAAACAACTAAACTACATTAACTAACAAAACAATAAAGACATTTTTTGGTTACATGTAAAAGCTTCACTTTAAGAGTATAGTAAAACCATACAAGAACCTACGAAAGCAAATTAAGATAGTTGAGCTTGCTCTGACACCAAGTTGATGTGAATTTTAAGTCCCAAAATTCACAATGTTTGCCCAAGAATCTAAGTGACCTTTTTATGTTATTTTTGTGAAGGAAAACTGAAATTAATAAGAAGTAAGAATAAGGATAGTCCTCTTGATTCTCGCAAGAATTAGAGGGTCTCTTCCTAATCGCAATTAGAAGATGAATACAAGTCGCAACAAGTATTGATTTGGGTTAACAACTGAAATAAGCAACGCTCATAATATCAAAATCAATTCTCTCTCCTTTTGTTATCGACTAGACTTGTACTTATATAGGATGAGCAAACAACCTTGCCCTCCAAGCTATATCATGACCGGATCTTTTAAACAACACAATGGAAAGTTTCCTCCTAGAATCTAGCACAACTAAAGGTAATATTTGATTTTGGAATGCTTTGCAAAACTTTCCATAAATCATACAAAAACCACACGCCTAACTAGACTACTCATCTTTCCTTATTACAACTCATGACAACTAAGATTCTTAATGGACTGAATCAAGCTAGGATTTTCGGACCTTTATGCAACCCATATATCTAAAAACAACTAAACTACATTAACTAACAAAACAATAAAGACATTTTTTGGTTACATGTAAAAGCTTCACTTTAAGAGTATAGTAAAACCATACAAGAACCTACGAAAGCAAATTAAGATAGTTGAGCTTGCTCTGACACCAAGTTGATGTGAATTTTAAGTCCCAAAATTCACAATGTTTGCCCAAGAATCTAAGTGACCTTTTTATGTTATTTTTGTGAAGGAAAACTGAAATTAATAAGAAGTAAGAATAAGGATAGTCCTCTTGATTCTCGCAAGAATTAGAGGGTCTCTTCCTAATCGCAATTAGAAGATGAATACAAGTCGCAATAAGTATTGATTTTGGTTAACAACTGAAATAAGCAACGCTCATAATTATCAAAATCAACTCTATCTCCTTTTATTATCGACTAGACGTGTACTTATATAGGATGAGCAAACAACCTTGCCCTCCAAGCTATATCATGACCGGATCTTTTAAGCAACACAATGGAAAGTTTCCTCCTAGAATCTAGCACAACTTAAGGTAATATTTGATTTTGGAATGCTTTTGATACGGGAGTAGATGAGGATCAAGTTGCTCAATTAGTTGCTCTTGGTGCGAAGGTTCCTCAGTTGGAGTTGGATTCTATGCATGGCGTGATAGTTGGATTCTTTGCTACCAAAGAGTGCGTGTGCATGATCACTAACTTGGGGCAAGGTGCGTAATACATCCATGTTACACTTCTAGTTCTGTTAGGAGTGTAGGAGTGGCGTGCGTGTCTTAGTATGCTAAGCATACGTAGTTGAGTTCAGCTAGAACTCTTCATATCTTTACTATAAGGACTATGATGATCACAAAAGATTCAAGGTAGCTGTTTTGAAACTCACGGGGTATGCGAGTCTTTGGTATGAAAATCTTAAAACTAAGAGGAGCAAGGAAGGGAAACCACGGTTGAATTCTTGGGAAGCCTTGAAGATTAGACTAAAAAAACGATTCTTGCCTAGTGATTTCGTTCAAGACATGTATTTGAAGTTGCAAGGATTAAAACAAAACTCCCTTACTGTTGAGGAGTACGTAGTTGAATTTGAGAAACTATGCATGATGTGTGACTTGGAGGAAAGAACCGAGCACAAGATTGCACGATTTATCACTGGTCTCGACAAATCTATTGAAAAGAAGGTAGATTTACAACCTTATTGGTCATTTGAAGATGTTTGCAAGGTTGCCATGAAAGTTGAAAAACATGCAAAGGGGAAGAAGGCTGCGTATTCTAAACCCTATATAAGGAACTCTTCGAAGAGTATGGAGGACAAGGGAGGGAGTTCTACTTACACTAAACCTCCTACACGCTTTGAGAGATTCAAGAAGGACAAGGAGAGAGAGAATAGACCCTTAACACCGGATGATAGGAAGGTATGTTTTAAGTGTAAGGGTTATGGCCATGTTATTAAAGATTGCCCTAGTAATAGGGTTATGACCTTGCGTGACATCCATGAAATTGAGGAAGAGCTTGCACGACAGGGAGAGGCGAGTGATGAAGAGGAAGAGGATGGAGAGCCAAAGGACCAGGAAGAAGATTTTGTGGCTGATTCGGAGGAAGAGCCGGAGCAAGGAGGGAGACACCTTATTCTTAGGCGCACATTGTACACTAAACCTATGCCATTGGAGACGCAAAGAGAACGCATTTTCCTTACTCGATGCTTGGTGAAGGATAGAGTATGTGAGCTCATTATTGACACAGGTAGTTGTACTAATGTGGTTTCTTCCACCTTAGTAGACAAGTTAAAGTGGCCTACTACGGTTCACCCTAAGCCTTACAAGCTACATTGGTTGAGTGATGGTAGTGATGTGCGGGTTACTAAGCAAGCCTTGATTGCCTTCTCTATAGGCAAATTCAATGATGAAGTCTTATGTGATGTGTGTGATATGGATGCTTGTCACCTCCTTTTGGGGCGACCTTGGCAATATGATAGGTATGTCAAGTATGATGGGAGGGCGAATGTCTACATAGCTAAGGTGGGTAAAAAGAGGACAGCACTCAAGCCTTTGAGCACCCTAGCTAAACCTAAGGAGGTACTATTCTTGAATGAGCAACAATTTGAGCATGAGTTTGCACAAGAGGGAAGGGCTTTCGTTCTTTTCGCCAATCCTACAACTGACGAAGCAGATTCTAGCATGACGTTCCCAAAGTGTTTGCAACGAGTACTTGAGGAGTTCAAGGATGTATTTCCGGAAGACTTGCCACCTGGTTTGCCACCCATTCGAGGTATTGAGCATCAAATCGATCTAGTTCCCGGTGCTTCATTGCCAAATAAAGCAGCTTATAGGTACAATCCTCAAGAGACGAAGGAGTTGCAACGTCAAATTGAAAAGCTCATGATAAGAGGTTATGTGAGAGATAGCATGAGCCCGTGTGCGGTTCCTACACTTTTGGTGCCTAAGAAGGATGGTACATGGCGCATGTGTATTGATTCGAGGGCCGTAAACAACATCACCATCAAGTATAGATTTTCGATCCCAAGGTTAGATGATTTACTTGATGAATTGCATGGTTCCACTGTTTTCTCTAAAATTGATTTGCGTAGTGGTTATCACCAAATTCGAATGAGAGAAGGTGACGAGTGGAAGACGGCTTTTAAGACTAAACTAGGGTTGTACGAGTGGTTGGTAATGCCTTTTGGGTTGTCAAATGCTCCTAGTACATTTATGCGATTGATGAACGAAGTCTTGAAACCTTTCATTGGCAAGTATGTGGTGGTGTATCTCGATGATATACTCGTGTATAGTCGAAGTGTGGTGGATCATTTGAGCCATTTGAGGGCTGTGTTCGAGGCTTTGAGGAAGCAAAAGCTCTATGGCAAGTTAGAAAAGTGTTCGTTTTTGGTGCCAAGTGTGACCTTCCTTGGTTACATTGTGTCAAGTAAAGGCGTTTCTGTTGATCCTTCCAAAGTAGCAGCTATAAAAACGTGGCCTATTCCTTCATCCATCACTGAGGTACGTTCGTTTCATGGTCTTGCTTCGTTTTATAGACGCTTTGTGAAGAGTTTTAGTAGTGTTGTTGCACCATTGACTGAATGTATTAAGAAGGGGAGGTTTGAATGGAGTGGGGCTGCTCAACAAGCATTTGAAACCATTAAGGACCTCCTAAGCAACACGCCAATTCTTGCATTGCCGGATTTTTCTAAACCCTTCGAAGTGGAGTGTGATGCTAGTGGTGTGGGCATTGGGGCAGTTTTGGTGCAAGAAAAGAGACCCATTGCTTATTTTTGTGAGAAATTGGGTGGGGCTCGATTAAAATACTCGACTTATGACAAGGAGTTTTATGCTATTGTGAGGGCATTGAATCATTGGAGCCATTATTTGAGGCCTAGTCATTTCATCTTGCATTCGGACCATGAGGCTTTGAAACATATTCATGGGCAACAAAAATTGAATCCAAGACATGCTAAATGGGTGGAGTTCCTCCAATCATTTAATTTTTCATCCAAATATAAAGAAGGGAAGTCGAATATTGTGGCTGATGCATTGTCTAGGAGGTATTCTTTGTTGGGGGTGTTGCATTCTAGGCTCCTTGGTTTTGATCTTGTCAAGGAGTATTATGAAGGAGATGTTGATTTCAAGCCTATTATGGAGGCTTGTGGAAAGGGGGCTGTAGGTACCTACGTGGTGCAAGAGGGTTTCCTTTTTAAAGGAAATCGTTTATGTGTAGCTAAGTGTTCTATTAGGGAGTTGTTGGTAAGAGAGGCTCATGGAGGTGGCATTGCGGGGCATTTTGGCATTAACAAGACCTTAGCCATTTTACAAGAACACTTCTATTGGCCCAAGATGCAAGGGGATGTACAAGGAGTATTGGCTCGATGTGCTAGTTGTCAAAGGGCCAAGAGCACGTTTCACCATGGTTTGTACACTCCACTACCAGTTCCGGAATTTCCTTGGGATGATGTGTCAATGGACTTTATTGTGGGGTTGTCTCGAACTCAAAGGGGCAAGGATTCCATTATGGTCGTGGTGGATAGGTTTTCCAAGATGGCACACTTTCTTCCATGCCATAAAACTGATGATGCAAGCAAGGTAGCAACATTGTACTTCCAAGAGATACTTCGTTTACATGGAGTACCGAAGACTATTGTGAGTGATCGGGACACCAAATTTATGAGCTACTTTTGGAAGACATTGTGGAAACTATTGGGGACTAAGCTTTGTTTTAGTACTTCACACCATCCTCAAACGGATGGACAGACCGAAGTCACCAATAGGACCTTGGGAGCTTTACTTAGAGGCTTGGTGAGCAAGAGCACCAAGGATTGGGACATGAAGTTGGCGCACGCTGAATTTGCTTATAATAGAGCACCAACTTATGCTACTAAGTGTTCACCTTTTGAAGTCGTTTATGGTGTGACTCCACGCATTCCTTTGGATTTGATTCCATTGCCTAGAGAGGAGTACGTGCATAAGGATGCCAAAGAAAAGGCAGCAGCTATGTTGAAGTTGCATGCGCAAGTTAGGGCTCGAATTGAACAAGTAAATGAGAGGTATAAGAAGCTTGCCAACAAGAACCGACGACAACATTCCTATGAGGTGGGTGATTTAGTGTGGTTGCACTTAAGAAAGGAGCGGTTTCCTAACTTAAGGAGGAATAAGTTGATGCCACGATCCGAAGGCCCTTTCAAAATTGTCGAGAAGATCAACGACAATGCCTTCAAGCTCGAGTTGCCTGGTGATTATGGAGTGAGTGCTACCTTCAACATTGGAGATTTGTCGCCTTATTTGCATGATGATGAGGATGCTCAATTGAGGACAATTGCTTCTGATGAAGGGGAGGATGATACGGGAGTAGATGAGGATCAAGTTGCTCAATTGGTTGCTCTTGGTGCGAAGGTTCCTCAGTTGGAGTTGGATTCTATGCATGGCGTGATAGTTGGATTCTTTGCTACCAAAGAGTGCGTGTGCATGATCACTAACTTGGGGCAAGGTGCGTAATACATCCATGTTACACTTCTAGTTCTGTTAGGAGTGTAGGAGTGGCGTGCGTGTCTTAGTATGCTAAGCATACGTAGTTGAGTTCAGCTAGAACTCTTCATATCTTTAAGTGCTTGGTATTTGAGTTATGTTAGGAGTCTATATTCTCAAGGGGATAGATTATAAGATTCAACCTTAGAGTTTCTTATCTATCTTTTAGAGTTGGATTAGGATTATGACTTAGGGACTTGTCCTAAGCATAGTAGGAGTTGGTTTTTGTTTTCTTATAAATAGTTTATGATGTACGTGATTTAGAGTTAATGAATTATTGAAAGTTTATTTCGTGTTTAACCTTGAGTGTTAATCAAATCTCTTGAAGTTGGTGGCTTAGCCTTTATGCTTCAAAACCCTTAAATCACATTGTGGTGCTTTGCTTTATCAATTGATTTAGGATCTATCTTCGTTTTTGTTACTTTAATCATAATTTCCGCCCAAGTATTTAATCCCACAAGATTAGATACATCAGCTTTGCAAAACTTTCCATAAATCATACAAAAACCACACGCCTAACTAGACTACTCATCTTTCCTTATTACAACTCATGACAACTAAGACTCTTAATGGACTGAATCAAGGTAGGATTTTCGGACCTTTATGCAACCCACATAACTAAAAACAACTAAACTACATTAACTAACAAAACAATAAAGACATTTTTGGTTACATGTAAAAGCTTCACTTTAAGAGTATAGTAAAACCGTACAAGAACCTACGAAAGCAAATTAAGATAGTTGAGCTTGCTCTGACACCAAGTTGATGTGAATTTGAAGTCCCAAAATTCACAATGTTTGCCCAAGAATCTAAGTGACCTTTTTATGTTATTTTTGTGAAGGAAAACTGAAAATAATAAGAAGTAAGAATAAGGATAGTACTCTTGATTCTCGCAAGAATTAGAGGGTCTCTTCCTAATCGCAATTAGAAGATGAATACAAGTCGCAACAAGTATTGATTTGGGTTAACAACTGAAATAAGCAACGCTCATAATATCAAAATCAACTCTCTCTCCTTTTGTTATCTACTAGACGTGTACTTATATAGGATGAGCAAACAACCTTGCCCTCCAAGCTATATCATGACCGGATCTCTTAAGTAAAACAATGGAAAGTTTCCTCCTAGAATATAGCACAACTTAAGGAAATATTTGATTTAGGAATGCCTTGCAAAACTTTCCATAAATCATACAAAAACCACACGCCTAACTAGACTACTCATCTTTCCTTATTACAACTCATGACAACTAAGACTCTTAATGGACTGAATCAAGCTAGGATTTTCGGACCTTTATGCAACCCACATAACTAAAAACAACTAAACTACATTAACTAACAAAACAATAAAGACATTTTTTGGTTACATGTAAAAGCTTCACTTTAAGAGTATAGTAAAACCATACAAGAACCTACGAAAGCAAATTAAGATAGTTGAGCTTGCTCTGACACCAAGTTGATGTGAATTTTAAGTCCCAAAATTCACAATGTTTGCCCAAGAATCTAAGTGACCTTTTTATGTTATTTTTGTGAAGGAAAACTGAAAATAATAAGAAGTAAGAATAAGGATAGTACTCTTGATTCTCGCAAGAATTAGAGGGTCTCTTCCTAATCGCAATTAGAAGATGAATACAAGTCGCAACAAGTATTGATTTGGGTTAACAACTGAAATAAGCAACGCTCATAATATCAAAATCAACTCTCTCTCCTTTTGTTATCGACTAGACGTGTACTTATATAGGATGAGCAAACAACCTTGCCCTCCAAGCTATATCATGACCGGATCTCTTAAGTAAAACAATGGAAAGTTTCCTCCTAGAATCTAGCACAACTTAAGGAAATATTTGATTTAGGAATGCCTTGCAAAACTTTCCATAAATCATACAAAAACCACACGCCTAACTAGACTACTCATCTTTCCTTATTACAACTCATGACAACTAAGACTCTTAATGGACTGAATCAAGCTAGGATTTTCGGACCTTTATGCAACCCACATAACTAAAAACAACTAAACTACATTAACTAACAAAACAATAAAGACATTTTTTGGTTACATGTAAAAGCTTCACTTTAAGAGTATAGTAAAACCATACAAGAACCTACGAAAGCAAATTAAGATAGTTGAGCTTGCTCTGACACCAAGTTGATGTGAATTTTAAGTCCCAAAATTCACAATGTTTGCCCAAGAATCTAAGTGACCTTTTTATGTTATTTTTGTGAAGGAAAACTGAAAATAATAAGAAGTAAGAATAAGGATAGTACTCTTGATTCTCGCAAGAATTAGAGGGTCTCTTCCTAATCGCAATTAGAAGATGAATACAAGTCGCAACAAGTATTGATTTGGGTTAACAACCGAAATAAGCAACGCTCATAATATCAAAATCAACTCTCTCTCCTTTTGTTATCGACTAGACGTGTACTTATATAGGATGAGCAAACAACCTTGCCCTCCAAGCTATATCATGACCGGATCTCTTAAGTAAAACAATGGAAAGTTTCCTCCTAGAATCTAGCACAACTTAAGGAAATATTTGATTTAGGAATGCCTTGCAAAACTTTCCATAAATCATACAAAAACCACACGCCTAACTAGACTACTCATCTTTCCTTATTACAACTCATGACAACTAAGACTCTTAATGGACTGAATCAAGCTAGGATTTTCGGACCTTTATGCAACCCACATAACTAAAAACAACTAAACTACATTAACTAACAAAACAATAAAGACATTTTTTGGTTACATGTAAAAGCTTCACTTTAAGAGTATAGTAAAACCATACAAGAACCTACGAAAGCAAATTAAGATAGTTGAGCTTGCTCTGACACCAAGTTGATGTGAATTTTAAGTCCCAAAATTCACAATGTTTGCCCAAGAATCTAAGTGACCTTTTTATGTTATTTTTGTGAAGGAAAACTGAAAATAATAAGAAGTAAGAATAAGGATAGTACTCTTGATTCTCGCAAGAATTAGAGGGTCTCTTCCTAATCGCAATTAGAAGATGAATACAAGTCGCAACAAGTATTGATTTGGGTTAACAACTGAAATAAGCAACGCTCATAATATCAAAATCAACTCTCTCTCCTTTTGTTATCGACTAGACGTGTACTTATATAGGATGAGCAAACAACCTTGCCCTCCAAGCTATATCATGACCGGATCTCTTAAGTAAAACAATGGAAAGTTTCCTCCTAGAATCTAGCACAACTTAAGGAAATATTTGATTTAGGAATGCCTTGCAAAACTTTCCATAAATCATACAAAAACCACACGCCTAACTAGACTACTCATCTTTCCTTATTACAACTCATGACAACTAAGACTCTTAATGGACTGAATCAAGCTAGGATTTTCGGACCTTTATGCAACCCACATAACTAAAAACAACTAAACTACATTAACTAACAAAACAATAAAGACATTTTTTGGTTACATGTAAAAGCTTCACTTTAAGAGTATAGTAAAACCATACAAGAACCTACGAAAGCAAATTAAGATAGTTGAGCTTGCTCTGACACCAAGTTGATGTGAATTTTAAGTCCCAAAATTCACAATGTTTGCCCAAGAATCTAAGTGACCTTTTTATGTTATTTTTGTGAAGGAAAACTGAAAATAATAAGAAGTAAGAATAAGGATAGTACTCTTGATTCTCGCAAGAATTAGAGGGTCTCTTCCTAATCGCAATTAGAAGATGAATACAAGTCGCAACAAGTATTGATTTGGGTTAACAACTGAAATAAGCAACGCTCATAATATCAAAATCAACTCTCTCTCCTTTTGTTATCGACTAGACGTGTACTTATATAGGATGAGCAAACAACCTTGCCCTCCAAGCTATATCATGACCGGATCTCTTAAGTAAAACAATGGAAAGTTTCCTCCTAGAATCTAGCACAACTTAAGGAAATATTTGATTTAGGAATGCCTTGCAAAACTTTCCATAAATCATACAAAAACCACACGCCTAACTAGACTACTCATCTTTCCTTATTACAACTCATGACAACTAAGACTCTTAATGGACTGAATCAAGCTAGGATTTTCGGACCTTTATGCAACCCACATAACTAAAAACAACTAAACTACATTAACTAACAAAACAATAAAGACATTTTTTGGTTACATGTAAAAGCTTCACTTTAAGAGTATAGTAAAACCATACAAGAACCTACGAAAGCAAATTAAGATAGTTGAGCTTGCTCTGACACCAAGTTGATGTGAATTTTAAGTCCCAAAATTCCACAATGTTTGCCCAAGAATCTAAGTGACCTTTTTATGTTATTTTTGTGAAGGAAAACTGAAAATAATAAGAAGTAAGAATAAGGATAGTACTCTTGATTCTCGCAAGAATTAGAGGGTCTCTTCCTAATCGCAATTAGAAGATGAATACAAGTCGCAACAAGTATTGATTTGGGTTAACAAACTTGAAATAAGCAACGCTCATAATATCAAAATCAACTCTCTCTCCTTTTGTTATCGACTAGACGTGTACTTATATAGGATGAGCAAACAACCTTGCCCTCCAAGCTATATCATGACCGGATCTCTTAAGTAAAACAATGGAAAGTTTCCTCCTAGAATCTAGCACAACTTAAGGAAATATTTGATTTAGGAATGCCTTGCAAAACTTTCCATAAATCATACAAAAACCACACGCCTAACTAGACTACTCATCTTTCCTTATTACAACTCATGACAACTAAGACTCTTAATGGACTGAATCAAGCTAGGATTTTCGGACCTTTATGCAACCCACATAACTAAAAACAACTAAACTACATTAACTAACAAAACAATAAAGACATTTTTTGGTTACATGTAAAAGCTTCACTTTAAGAGTATAGTAAAACCATACAAGAACCTACGAAAGCAAATTAAGATAGTTGAGCTTGCTCTGACACCAAGTTGATGTGAATTTTAAGTCCCAAAATTCACAATGTTTGCCCAAGAATCTAAGTGACCTTTTTATGTTATTTTTGTGAAGGAAAACTGAAAATAATAAGAAGTAAGAATAAGGATAGTACTCTTGATTCTCGCAAGAATTAGAGGGTCTCTTCCTAATCGCAATTAGAAGATGAATACAAGTCGCAACAAGTATTGATTTGGGTTAACAACTGAAATAAGCAACGCTCATAATATCAAAATCAACTCTCTCTCCTTTTGTTATCGACTAGACGTGTACTTATATAGGATGAGCAAACAACCTTGCCCTCCAAGCTATATCATGACCGGATCTCTTAAGTAAAACAATGGAAAGTTTCCTCCTAAAATCTAGCACAACTTAAGGAAATATTTGATTTAGGAATGCCTTGCAAAACTTTCCATAAATCATACAAAAACCACACGCCTAACTAGACTACTCATCTTTCCTTATTACAACTCATGACAACTAAGACTCTTAATGGACTGAATCAAGCTAGGATTTTCGGACCTTTATGCAACCCACATAACTAAAAACAACTAAACTACATTAACTAACAAAACAATAAAGACATTTTTTGGTTACATGTAAAAGCTTCACTTTAAGAGTATAGTAAAACCATACAAGAACCTACGAAAGCAAATTAAGATAGTTGAGCTTGCTCTGACACCAAGTTGATGTGAATTTTAAGTCCCAAAATTCACAATGTTTGCCCAAGAATCTAAGTGACCTTTTTATGTTATTTTTGTGAAGGAAAACTGAAAATAATAAGAAGTAAGAATAAGGATAGTACTCTTGATTCTCGCAAGAATTAGAGGGTCTCTTCCTAATCGCAATTAGAAGATGAATACAAGTCGCAACAAGTATTGATTTGGGTTAACAACTGAAATAAGCAACGCTCATAATATCAAAATCAACTCTCTCTCCTTTTGTTATCGACTAGACGTGTACTTATATAGGATGAGCAAACAACCTTGCCCTCCAAGCTATATCATGACCGGATCTCTTAAGTAAAACAATGGAAAGTTTCCTCCTAGAATCTAGCACAACTTAAGGAAATATTTGATTTAGGAATGCCTTGCAAAACTTTCCATAAATCATACAAAAACCACACGCCTAACTAGACTACTCATCTTTCCTTATTACAACTCATGACAACTAAGACTCTTAATGGACTGAATCAAGCTAGGATTTTCGGACCTTTATGCAACCCACATAACTAAAAACAACTAAACTACATTAACTAACAAAACAATAAAGACATTTTTTGGTTACATGTAAAAGCTTCACTTTAAGAGTATAGTAAAACCATACAAGAACCTACGAAAGCAAATTAAGATAGTTGAGCTTGCTCTGACACCAAGTTGATGTGAATTTTAAGTCCCAAAATTCACAATGTTTGCCCAAGAATCTAAGTGACCTTTTTATGTTATTTTTGTGAAGGAAAACTGAAAATAATAAGAAGTAAGAATAAGGATAGTACTCTTGATTCTCGCAAGAATTAGAGGGTCTCTTCCTAATCGCAATTAGAAGATGAATACAAGTCGCAACAAGTATTGATTTGGGTTAACAACTGAAATAAGCAACGCTCATAATATCAAAATCAACTCTCTCTCCTTTTGTTATCGACTAGACGTGTACTTATATAGGATGAGCAAACAACCTTGCCCTCCAAGCTATATCATGACCGGATCTCTTAAGTAAAACAATGGAAAGTTTCCTCCTAGAATCTAGCACAACTTAAGGAAATATTTGATTTAGGAATGCCTTGCAAAACTTTCCATAAATCATACAAAAACCACACGCCTAACTAGACTACTCATCTTTCCTTATTACAACTCATGACAACTAAGACTCTTAATGGACTGAATCAAGCTAGGATTTTCGGACCTTTATGCAACCCACATAACTAAAAACAACTAAACTACATTAACTAACAAAACAATAAAGACATTTTTTGGTTACATGTAAAAGCTTCACTTTAAGAGTATAGTAAAACCATACAAGAACCTACGAAAGCAAATTAAGATAGTTGAGCTTGCTCTGACACCAAGTTGATGTGAATTTTAAGTCCCAAAATTCACAATGTTTGCCCAAGAATCTAAGTGACCTTTTTATGTTATTTTTGTGAAGGAAAACTGAAAATAATAAGAAGTAAGAATAAGGATAGTACTCTTGATTCTCGCAAGAATTAGAGGGTCTCTTCCTAATCGCAATTAGAAGATGAATACAAGTCGCAACAAGTATTGATTTGGGTTAACAACTGAAATAAGCAACGCTCATAATATCAAAATCAACTCTCTCTCCTTTTGTTATCGACTAGACGTGTACTTATATAGGATGAGCAAACAACCTTGCCCTCCAAGCTATATCATGACCGGATCTCTTAAGTAAAACAATGGAAAGTTTCCTCCTAGAATCTAGCACAACTTAAGGAAATATTTGATTTAGGAATGCCTTGCAAAACTTTCCATAAATCATACAAAAACCACACGCCTAACTAGACTACTCATCTTTCCTTATTACAACTCATGACAACTAAGACTCTTAATGGATCGAATCAAGCTAGGATTTTCGGACCTTTATGCAACCCACATAACTAAAAACAACTAAACTACATTAACTAACAAAACAATAAAGACATTTTTTGGTTACATGTAAAAGCTTCACTTTAAGAGTATAGTAAAACCATACAAGAACCTACGAAAGCAAATTAAGATAGTTGAGCTTGCTCTGACACCAAGTTGATGTGAATTTTAAGTCCCAAAATTCACAATGTTTGCCCAAGAATCTAAGTGACCTTTTTATGTTATTTTTGTGAAGGAAAACTGAAAATAATAAGAAGTAAGAATAAGGATAGTACTCTTGATTCTCGCAAGAATTAGAGGGTCTCTTCCTAATCGCAATTAGAAGATGAATACAAGTCGCAACAAGTATTGATTTGGGTTAACAACTGAAATAAGCAACGCTCATAATATCAAAATCAACTCTCTCCTTTTATTATCGACTAGACGTGTACTTATATAGGATGAGCAAACAACCTTGCCCTCCAAGCTATATCATGACCGGATCTCTTAAGTAAAACAATGGAAAGTTTCCTCCTAGAATCTAGCACAACTTAAGGAAATATTTGATTTAGGAATGCCTTGCAAAACTTTCCATAAATCATACAAAAACCACACGCCTAACTAGACTACTCATCTTTCCTTATTACAACTCATGACAACTAAGACTCTTAATGGACTGAATCAAGCTAGGATTTTCGGACCTTTATGCAACCCACATAACTAAAAACAACTAAACTACATTAACTAACAAAACAATAAAGACATTTTTTGGTTACATGTAAAAGCTTCACTTTAAGAGTATAGTAAAACCATACAAGAACCTACGAAAGCAAATTAAGATAGTTGAGCTTGCTCTGACACCAAGTTGATGTGAATTTTAAGTCCCAAAATTCACAATGTTTGCCCAAGAATCTAAGTGACCTTTTTATGTTATTTTTGTGAAGGAAAACTGAAAATAATAAGAAGTAAGAATAAGGATAGTACTCTTGATTCTCGCAAGAATTAGAGGGTCTCTTCCTAATCGCAATTAGAAGATGAATACAAGTCGCAACAAGTATTGATTTGGGTTAACAACTGAAATAAGCAACGCTCATAATATCAAAATCAACTCTCTCTCCTTTTGTTATCGACTAGACGTGTACTTATATAGGATGAGCAAACAACCTTGCCCTCCAAGCTATATCATGACCGGATCTCTTAAGTAAAACAATGGAAAGTTTCCTCCTAGAATCTAGCACAACTTAAGGAAATATTTGATTTAGGAATGCCTTGCAAAACTTTCCATAAATCATACAAAAACCACACGCCTAACTAGACTACTCATCTTTCCTTATTACAACTCATGACAACTAAGACTCTTAATGGACTGAATCAAGCTAGGATTTTCGGACCTTTATGCAACCCACATAACTAAAAACAACTAAACTACATTAACTAACAAAACAATAAAGACATTTTTTGGTTACATGTAAAAGCTTCACTTTAAGAGTATAGTAAAACCATACAAGAACCTACGAAAGCAAATTAAGATAGTTGAGCTTGCTCTGACACCAAGTTGATGTGAATTTTAAGTCCCAAAATTCACAATGTTTGCCCAAGAATCTAAGTGACCTTTTTATGTTATTTTTGTGAAGGAAAACTGAAAATAATAAGAAGTAAGAATAAGGATAGTACTCTTGATTCTCGCAAGAATTAGAGGGTCTCTTCCTAATCGCAATTAGAAGATGAATACAAGTCGCAACAAGTATTGATTTGGGTTAACAACTGAAATAAGCAACGCTCATAATATCAAAATCAACTCTCTCTCCTTTTGTTATCGACTAGACGTGTACTTATATAGGATGAGCAAACAACCTTGCCCTCCAAGCTATATCATGACCGGATCTCTTAAGTAAAACAATGGAAAGTTTCCTCCTAGAATCTAGCACAACTTAAGGAAATATTTGATTTAGGAATGCCTTGCAAAACTTTCCATAAATCATACAAAAACCACACGCCTAACTAGACTACTCATCTTTCCTTATTACAACTCATGACAACTAAGACTCTTAATGGACTGAATCAAGCTAGGATTTTCGGACCTTTATGCAACCCACATAACTAAAAACAACTAAACTACATTAACTAACAAAACAATAAAGACATTTTTTGGTTACATGTAAAAGCTTCACTTTAAGAGTATAGTAAAACCATACAAGAACCTACGAAAGCAAATTAAGATAGTTGAGCTTGCTCTGACACCAAGTTGATGTGAATTTTAAGTCCCAAAATTCACAATGTTTGCCCAAGAATCTAAGTGACCTTTTTATGTTATTTTTGTGAAGGAAAACTGAAAATAATAAGAAGTAAGAATAAGGATAGTACTCTTGATTCTCGCAAGAATTAGAGGGTCTCTTCCTAATCGCAATTAGAAGATGAATACAAGTCGCAACAAGTATTGATTTGGGTTAACAACCGAAATAAGCAACGCTCATAATATCAAAATCAACTCTCTCTCCTTTTGTTATCGACTAGACGTGTACTTATATAGGATGAGCAAACAACCTTGCCCTCCAAGCTATATCATGACCGGATCTCTTAAGTAAAACAATGGAAAGTTTCCTCCTAGAATCTAGCACAACTTAAGGAAATATTTGATTTAGGAATGCCTTGCAAAACTTTCCATAAATCATACAAAAACCACACGCCTAACTAGACTACTCATCTTTCCTTATTACAACTCATGACAACTAAGACTCTTAATGGACTGAATCAAGCTAGGATTTTCGGACCTTTATGCAACCCACATAACTAAAAACAACTAAACTACATTAACTAACAAAACAATAAAGACATTTTTTGGTTACATGTAAAAGCTTCACTTTAAGAGTATAGTAAAACCATACAAGAACCTACGAAAGCAAATTAAGATAGTTGAGCTTGCTCTGACACCAAGTTGATGTGAATTTTAAGTCCCAAAATTCACAATGTTTGCCCAAGAATCTAAGTGACCTTTTTATGTTATTTTTGTGAAGGAAAACTGAAAATAATAAGAAGTAAGAATAAGGATAGTACTCTTGATTCTCGCAAGAATTAGAGGGTCTCTTCCTAATCGCAATTAGAAGATGAATACAAGTCGCAACAAGTATTGATTTGGGTTAACAACCGAAATAAGCAACGCTCATAATATCAAAATCAACTCTCTCTCCTTTTGTTATCGACTAGACGTGTACTTATATAGGATGAGCAAACAACCTTGCCCTCCAAGCTATATCATGACCGGATCTCTTAAGTAAAACAATGGAAAGTTTCCTCCTAAAATCTAGCACAACTTAAGGAAATATTTGATTTAGGAATGCCTTGCAAAACTTTCCATAAATCATACAAAAACCACACGCCTAACTAGACTACTCATCTTTCCTTATTACAACTCATGACAACTAAGACTCTTAATGGACTGAATCAAGCTAGGATTTTCGGACCTTTATGCAACCCACATAACTAAAAACAACTAAACTACATTAACTAACAAAACAATAAAGACATTTTTTGGTTACATGTAAAAGCTTCACTTTAAGAGTATAGTAAAACCATACAAGAACCTACGAAAGCAAATTAAGATAGTTGAGCTTGCTCTGACACCAAGTTGATGTGAATTTTAAGTCCCAAAATTCACAATGTTTGCCCAAGAATCTAAGTGACCTTTTTATGTTATTTTTGTGAAGGAAAACTGAAAATAATAAGAAGTAAGAATAAGGATAGTACTCTTGATTCTCGCAAGAATTAGAGGGTCTCTTCCTAATCGCAATTAGAAGATGAATACAAGTCGCAACAAGTATTGATTTGGGTTAACAACTCGAAATAAGCAACGCTCATAATATCAAAATCAACTCTCTCCTTTTGTTATCGACTAGACGTGTACTTATATAGGATGAGCAAACAACCTTGCCCTCCAAGCTATATCATGACCGGATCTCTTAAGTAAAACAATGGAAAGTTTCCTCCTAAAATCTAGCACAACTTAAGGAAATATTTGATTTAGGAATGCCTTGCAAAACTTTCCATAAATCATACAAAAACCACACGCCTAACTAGACTACTCATCTTTCCTTATTACAACTCATGACAACTAAGACTCTTAATGGACTGAATCAAGCTAGGATTTTCGGACCTTTATGCAACCCACATAACTAAAAACAACTAAACTACATTAACTAACAAAACAATAAAGACATTTTTTGGTTACATGTAAAAGCTTCACTTTAAGAGTATAGTAAAACCATACAAGAACCTACGAAAGCAAATTAAGATAGTTGAGCTTGCTCTTGACACCAAGTTGATGTGAATTTTAAGTCCCAAAATTCACAATGTTTGCCCAAGAATCTAAGTGACCTTTTTATGTTATTTTTGTGAAGGAAAACTGAAAATAATAAGAAGTAAGAATAAGGATAGTACTCTTGATTCTCGCAAGAATTAGAGGGTCTCTTCCTAATCGCAATTAGAAGATGAATACAAGTCGCAACAAGTATTGATTTGGGTTAACAACTGAAATAAGCAACGCTCATAATATCAAAATCAACTCTCTCTCCTTTTGTTATCGACTAGACGTGTACTTATATAGGATGAGCAAACAACCTTGCCCTCCAAGCTATATCATGACCGGATCTCTTAAGTAAAACAATGGAAAGTTTCCTCCTAAAATCTAGCACAACTTAAGGAAATATTTGATTTAGGAATGCCTTGCAAAACTTTCCATAAATCATACAAAAACCACACGCCTAACTAGACTACTCATCTTTCCTTATTACAACTCATGACAACTAAGACTCTTAATGGACTCGAATCAAGCTAGGATTTTCGGACCTTTATGCAACCCACATAACTAAAAACAACTAAACTACATTAACTAACAAAACAATAAAGACATTTTTTGGTTACATGTAAAAGCTTCACTTTAAGAGTATAGTAAAACCATACAAGAACCTACGAAAGCAAATTAAGATAGTTGAGCTTGCTCTGACACCAAGTTGATGTGAATTTTAAGTCCCAAAATTCACAATGTTTGCCCAAGAATCTAAGTGACCTTTTTATGTTATTTTTGTGAAGGAAAACTGAAAATAATAAGAAGTAAGAATAAGGATAGTACTCTTGATTCTCGCAAGAATTAGAGGGTCTCTTCCTAATCGCAATTAGAAGATGAATACAAGTCGCAACAAGTATTGATTTGGGTTAACAACCGAAATAAGCAACGCTCATAATATCAAAATCAACTCTCTCTCCTTTTGTTATCGACTAGACGTGTACTTATATAGGATGAGCAAACAACCTTGCCCTCCAAGCTATATCATGACCGGATCTCTTAAGTAAAACAATGGAAAGTTTCCTCCCAAGAATCTAGCACAACTTAAGGAAATATTTGATTTAGGAATGCCTTGCAAAACTTTCCATAAATCATACAAAAACCACACGCCTAACTAGACTACTCATCTTTCCTTATTACAACTCATGACAACTAAGACTCTTAATGGACTCGAATCAAGCTAGGATTTTCGGACCTTTATGCAACCCACATAACTAAAAACAACTAAACTACATTAACTAACAAAACAATAAAGACATTTTTTGGTTACATGTAAAAGCTTCACTTTAAGAGTATAGTAAAACCATACAAGAACCTACGAAAGCAAATTAAGATAGTTGAGCTTGCTCGACACCAAGTCGATGTGAATTTTAAGTCCCAAAATTCACAATGTTTGCCCAAGAATCTAAGTGACCTTTTTATGTTATTTTTGTGAAGGAAAACTGAAAATAATAAGAAGTAAGAATAAGGATAGTACTCTTGATTCTCGCAAGAATTAGAGGGTCTCTTCCTAATCGCAATTAGAAGATGAATACAAGTCGCAACAAGTATTGATTTGGGTTAACAACCGAAATAAGCAACGCTCATAATATCAAAATCAACTCTCTCTCCTTTTGTTATCGACTAGACGTGTACTTATATTGGATGAGCAAACAACCTTGCCCTCGAAGCTATATCATGACCGGATCTCTTAAGTAAAACAATGGAAAGTTTCCTCCTAAAATCTAGCACAACTTAAGGAAATATTTGATTTAGGAATGCCTTGCAAAACTTTCCATAAATCATACAAAAACCACACGCCTAACTAGACTACTCATCTTTCCTTATTACAACTCATGACAACTAAGACTCTTAATGGATCGAATCAAGCTAGGATTTTCGGACCTTTATGCAACCCACATAACTAAAAACAACTAAACTACATTAACTAACAAAACAATAAAGACATTTTTTGGTTACATGTAAAAGCTTCACTTTAAGAGTATAGTAAAACCATACAAGAACCTACGAAAGCAAATTAAGATAGTTGAGCTTGCTCGACACCAAGTCGATGTGAATTTTAAGTCCCAAAATTCACAATGTTTGCCCAAGAATCTAAGTGACCTTTTTATGTTATTTTTGTGAAGGAAAACTGAAAAATAATAAGAAGTAAGAATAAGGATAGTACTCTTGATTCTCGCAAGAATTAGAGGGTCTCTTCCTAATCGCAATTAGAAGATGAATACAAGTCGCAATAAGTATTGATTTGGGTTAACAACCGAAATAAGCAACGCTCATAATATCAAAATCAACTCTCTCTCCTTTTGTTATCGACTAGACGTGTACTTATATAGGATGAGCAAACAACCTTGCCCTCCAAGCTATATCATGACCGGATCTCTTAAGTAAAACAATGGAAAGTTTCCTCCTAAAATCTAAGCACAACTTAAGGAAATATTTGATTTAGGAATGCCTTGCAAAACTTTCCATAAATCATACAAAAACCACACGCCTAACTAGACTACTCATCTTTCCTTATTACAACTCATGACAACTAAGACTCTTAATGGACTGAATCAAGCTAGGATTTTCGGACCTTTATGCAACCCACATAACTAAAAACAACTAAACTACATTAACTAACAAAACAATAAAGACATTTTTTGGTTACATGTAAAAGCTTCACTTTAAGAGTATAGTAAAACCATACAAGAACCTACGAAAGCAAATTAAGATAGTTGAGCTTGCTCTGACACCAAGTTGATGTGAATTTTAAGTCCCAAAATTCACAATGTTTGCCCAAGAATCTAAGTGACCTTTTTATGTTATTTTTGTGAAGGAAAACTGAAAATAATAAGAAGTAAGAATAAGGATAGTACTCTTGATTCTCGCAAGAATTAGAGGGTCTCTTCCTAATCGCAATTAGAAGATGAATACAAGTCGCAACAAGTATTGATTTGGGTTAACAACTGAAATAAGCAACGCTCATAATATCAAAATCAACTCTCTCTCCTTTTGTTATCGACTAGACGTGTACTTATATAGGATGAGCAAACAACCTTGCCCTCCAAGCTATATCATGACCGGATCTCTTAAGTAAAACAATGGAAAGTTTCCTCCTAAAATCTAGCACAACTTAAGGAAATATTTGATTTAGGAATGCCTTGCAAAACTTTCCATAAATCATACAAAAACCACACGCCTAACTAGACTACTCATCTTTCCTTATTACAACTCATGACAACTAAGACTCTTAATGGACTGAATCAAGCTAGGATTTTCGGACCTTTATGCAACCCACATAACTAAAAACAACTAAACTACATTAACTAACAAAACAATAAAGACATTTTTTGGTTACATGTAAAAGCTTCACTTTAAGAGTATAGTAAAACCATACAAGAACCTACGAAAGCAAATTAAGATAGTCGAGCTTGCTCTGACACCAAGTTGATGTGAATTTTAAGTCCCAAAATTCACAATGTTTGCCCAAGAATCTAAGTGACCTTTTTATGTTATTTTTGTGAAGAGAAACTGAAAATAATAAGAAGTAAGAATAAGGATAGTACTCTAGATTCTCGCAAGAATTAGAGGGTCTCTTCCTAATCGCAATTAGAAGATGAATACAAGTCGCGACAAGTATTGATTTGGGTTAACAACTGAAATAAGCAACGCTCATAATATCAAAATCAACTCTCTCTCCTTTTGTTATCGACTAGACGTGTACTTATATAGGATGAGCAAACAACCTTGCCCTCCAAGCTATATCATGACCGGATCTCTTAAGTAAAACAATGGAAAGTTTCCTCCTAAAATCTAGCACAACTTAAGGAAATATTTGATTTAGGAATGCCTTGCAAAACTTTCCATAAATCATACAAAAACCACACGCCTAACTAGACTACTCATCTTTCCTTATTACAACTCATGACAACTAAGACTCTTAATGGACTGAATCAAGCTAGGATTTTCGGACCTTTATGCAACCCACATAACTAAAAACAACTAAACTACATTAACTAACAAAACAATAAAGACATTTTTTGGTTACATGTAAAAGCTTCACTTTAAGAGTATAGTAAAACCATACAAGAACCTACGAAAGCAAATTAAGATAGTTGAGCTTGCTCGACACCAAGTCGATGTGAATTTTAAGTCCCAAAATTCACAATGTTTGCCCAAGAATCTAAGTGACCTTTTTATGTTATTTTTGTGAAGGAAAACTGAAAATAATAAGAAGTAAGAATAAGGATAGTACTCTTGATTCTCGCAAGAATTAGAGGGTCTCTTCCTAATCGCAATTAGAAGATGAATACAAGTCGCAACAAGTATTGATTTGGGTTAACAACTGAAATAAGCAACGCTCATAATATCAAAATCAACTCTCTCTCCTTTTGTTATCGACTAGACGTGTACTTATATAGGATGAGCAAACAACCTTGCCCTCCAAGCTATATCATGACCGGATCTCTTAAGTAAAACAATGGAAAGTTTCCTCCTAAAATCTAGCACAACTTAAGGAAATATTTGATTTAGGAATGCCTTGCAAAACTTTCCATAAATCATACAAAAACCACACGCCTAACTAGACTACTCATCTTTCCTTATTACAACTCATGACAACTAAGACTCTTAATGGATTGAATCAAGCTAGGATTTTCGGACCTTTATGCAACCCACATAACTAAAAACAACTCAACTACATTAACTAACAAAACAATAAAGACATTTTTTGGTTACATGTAAAAGCTTCACTTTAAGAGTATAGTAAAACCATACAAGAACCTACGAAAGCAAATTAAGATAGTTGAGCTTGCTCTGACACCAAGTTGATGTGAATTTTAAGTCCCAAAATTCACAATGTTTGCCCAAGAATCTAAGTGACCTTTTTATGTTATTTTTGTGAAGGAAAACTGAAAATAATAAGAAGTAAGAATAAGGATAGTACTCTTGATTCTCGCAAGAATTAGAGGGTCTCTTCCTAATCGCAATTAGAAGATGAATACAAGTCGCAACAAGTATTGATTTGGGTTAACAACTGAAATAAGCAACGCTCATAATATCAAAATCAACTCTCTCTCCTTTTGTTATCGACTAGACGTGTACTTATATAGGATGAGCAAACAACCTTGCCCTCCAAGCTATATCATGACCGGATCTCTTAAGTAAAACAATGGAAAGTTTCCTCCTAAAATCTAGCACAACTTAAGGAAATATTTGATTTAGGAATGCCTTGCAAAACTTTCCATAAATCATACAAAAACCACACGCCTAACTAGACTACTCATCTTTCCTTATTACAACTCATGACAACTAAGACTCTTAATGGATCGAATCAAGCTAGGATTTTCGGACCTTTATGCAACCCACATAACTAAAAACAACTAAACTACATTAACTAACAAAACAATAAAGACATTTTTTGGTTACATGTAAAAGCTTCACTTTAAGAGTATAGTAAAACCATACAAGAACCTACGAAAGCAAATTAAGATAGTTGAGCTTGCTCGACACCAAGTCGATGTGAATTTTAAGTCCCAAAATTCACAATGTTTGCCCAAGAATCTAAGTGACCTTTTTATGTTATTTTTGTGAAGGAAAACTGAAAATAATAAGAAGTAAGAATAAGGATAGTACTCTTGATTCTCGCAAGAATTAGAGGGTCTCTTCCTAATCGCAATTAGAAGATGAATACAAGTCGCAACAAGTATTGATTTGGGTTAACAACCGAAATAAGCAACGCTCATAATATCAAAATCAACTCTCTCTCCTTTTGTTATCGACTAGACGTGTACTTATATAGGATGAGCAAACAACCTTGCCCTCCAAGCTATATCATGACCGGATCTCTTAAGTAAAACAATGGAAAGTTTCCTCCTAAAATCTAGCACAACTTAAGGAAATATTTGATTTAGGAATGCCTTGCAAAACTTTCCATAAATCATACAAAAACCACACGCCTAACTAGACTACTCATCTTTCCTTATTACAACTCATGACAACTAAGACTCTTAATGGATCGAATCAAGCTAGGATTTTCGGACCTTTATGCAACCCACATAACTAAAAACAACTAAACTACATTAACTAACAAAACAATAAAGACATTTTTTGGTTACATGTAAAAGCTTCACTTTAAGAGTATAGTAAAACCATACAAGAACCTACGAAAGCAAATTAAGATAGTCGAGCTTGCTCGACACCAAGTCGATGTGAATTTTAAGTCCCAAAATTCACAATGTTTGCCCAAGAATCTAAGTGACCTTTTTATGTTATTTTTGTGAAGGAAAAACTGAAAATAATAAGAAGTAAGAATAAGGATAGTACTCTTGATTCTCGCAAGAATTAGAGGGTCTCTTCCTAATCGCAATTAGAAGATGAATACAAGTCGCAACAAGTATTGATTTGGGTTAACAACCGAAATAAGCAACGCTCATAATATCAAAATCAACTCTCTCTCCTTTTGTTATCGACTAGACGTGTACTTATATAGGATGAGCAAACAACCTTGCCCTCCAAGCTATATCATGACCGGATCTCTTAAGTAAAACAATGGAAAGTTTCCTCCTAAAATCTAGCACAACTTAAGGAAATATTTGATTTAGGAATGCCTTGCAAAACTTTCCATAAATCATACAAAAACCACACGCCTAACTAGACTACTCATCTTTCCTTATTACAACTCATGACAACTAAGACTCTTAATGGATCGAATCAAGCTAGGATTTTCGGACCTTTATGCAACCCACATAACTAAAAACAACTCAACTACATTAACTAACAAAACAATAAAGACATTTTTTGGTTACATGTAAAAGCTTCACTTTAAGAGTATAGTAAAACCATACAAGAACATACGAAAGTAAATTAAGATAGTTGAGCTTGCTCGACACCAAGTCGATGTGAATTTTAAGTCCCAAAATTCACAATGTTTGCCCAAGAATCTAAGTGACCTTTTTATGTTATTTTTGTGAAGGAAAACTGAAAATAATAAGAAGTAAGAATAAGGATAGTACTCTTGATTCTCGCAAGAATTAGAGGGTCTCTTCCTAATCGCAATTAGAAGATGAATACAAGTCGCAACAAGTATTGATTTGGGTTAACAACTGAAATAAGCAACGCTCATAATATCAAAATCAACTCTCTCTCCTTTTGTTATCGACTAGACGTGTACTTATATAGGATGAGCAAACAACCTTGCCCTCCAAGCTATATCATGACCGGATCTCTTAAGTAAAACAATGGAAAGTTTCCTCCTAAAATCTAGCACAACTTAAGGAAATATTTGATTTAGGAATGCCTTGCAAAACTTTCCATAAATCATACAAAAACCACACGCCTAACTAGACTACTCATCTTTCCTTATTACAACTCATGACAACTAAGACTCTTAATGGATCGAATCAAGCTAGGATTTTCTGACCTTTATGCAACCCACATAACTAAAAACAACTCAACTACATTAACTAACAAAACAATAAAGACATTTTTTGGTTACATGTAAAAGCTTCACTTTAAGAGTATAGTAAAACCATACAAGAACCCACGAAAGCAAATTAAGATAGTCGAGCTTGCTCGACACCAAGTCGATGTGAATTTTAAGTCCCAAAATTCACAATGTTTGCCCAAGAATCTAAGTGACCTTTTTATGTTATTTTTGTGAAGGAAAACTGAAAATAATAAGAAGTAAGAATAAGGATAGTACTCTTGATTCTCGCAAGAATTAGAGGGTCTCTTCCTAATCGCAATTAGAAGATGAATACAAGTCGCAACAAGTATTGATTTGGGTTAACAACCGAAATAAGCAACGCTCATAATATCAAAATCAACTCTCTCTCCTTTTGTTATCGACTAGACGTGTACTTATATAGGATGAGCAAACAACCTTGCCCTCCAAGCTATATCATGACCGGATCTCTTAAGTAAAACAATGGAAAGTTTCCTCCTAAAATCTAGCACAACTTAAGGAAATATTTGATTTAGGAATGCCTTGCAAAACTTTCCATAAATCATACAAAAACCACACGCCTAACTAGACTACTCATCTTTCCTTATTACAACTCATGACAACTAAGACTCTTAATGGATCGAATCAAGCTAGGATTTTCGGACCTTTATGCAACCCACATAACTAAAAACAACTCAACTACATTAACTAACAAAACAATAAAGACATTTTTTGGTTACATGTAAAAGCTTCACTTTAAGAGTATAGTAAAACCATACAAGAACATACGAAAGCAAATTAAGATAGTCGAGCTTGCTCGACACCAAGTCGATGTGAATTTTAAGTCCCAAAATTCACAATGTTTGCCCAAGAATCTAAGTGACCTTTTTATGTTATTTTTGTGAAGGAAAACTGAAAATAATAAGAAGTAAGAATAAGGATAGTACTCTTGATTCTCGCAAGAATTAGAGGGTCTCTTCCTAATCGCAATTAGAAGATGAATACAAGTCGCAACAAGTATTGATTTGGGTTAACAACCGAAATAAGCAACGCTCATAATATCAAAATCAACTCTCTCTCCTTTTGTTATCGACTAGACGTGTACTTATATAGGATGAGCAAACAACCTTGCCCTCCAAGCTATATCATGACCGGATCTCTTAAGTAAAACAATGGAAAGTTTCCTCCTAAAATCTAGCACAACTTAAGGAAATATTTGATTTAGGAATGCCTTGCAAAACTTTCCATAAATCATACAAAAACCACACGCCTAACTAGACTACTCATCTTTCCTTATTACAACTCATGACAACTAAGACTCTTAATGGACTCGAATCAAGCTAGGATTTTCTGACCTTTATGCAACCCACATAACTAAAAACAACTCAACTACATTAACTAACAAAACAATAAAGACATTTTTTGGTTACATGTAAAAGCTTCACTTTAAGAGTATAGTAAAACCATACAAGAACCTACGAAAGCAAATTAAGATAGTCGAGCTTGCTCGACACCAAGTCGATGTGAATTTTAAGTCCCAAAATTCACAATGTTTGCCCAAGAATCTAAGTGACCTTTTTATGTTATTTTTGTGAAGGAAAACTGAAAATAATAAGAAGTAAGAATAAGGATAGTACTCTTGATTCTCGCAAGAATTAGAGGGTCTCTTCCTAATCGCAATTAGAAGATGAATACAAGTCGCAACAAGTATTGATTTGGGTTAACAACTGAAATAAGCAACGCTCATAATATCAAAATCAACTCTCTCTCCTTTTGTTATCGACTAGACGTGTACTTATATAGGATGAGCAAACAACCTTGCCCTCCAAGCTATATCATGACCGGATCTCTTAAGTAAAACAATGGAAAGTTTCCTCCTAAAATCTAGCACAACTTAAGGAAATATTTGATTTAGGAATGCCTTGCAAAACTTTCCATAAATCATACAAAAACCACACGCCTAACTAGACTACTCATCTTTCCTTATTACAACTCATGACAACTAAGACTCTTAATGGACTCGAATCAAGCTAGGATTTTCTGACCTTTATGCAACCCACATAACTAAAAACAACTCAACTACATTAACTAACAAAACAATAAAGACATTTTTTGGTTACATGTAAAAGCTTCACTTTAAGAGTATAGTAAAACCATACAAGAACCTACGAAAGCAAATTAAGATAGTTGAGCTTGCTCGACACCAAGTCGATGTGAATTTTAAGTCCCAAAATTCACAATGTTTGCCCAAGAATCTAAGTGACCTTTTTATGTTATTTTTGTGAAGGAAAACTGAAAATAATAAGAAGTAAGAATAAGGATAGTACTCTTGATTCTCGCAAGAATTAGAGGGTCTCTTCCTAATCGCAATTAGAAGATGAATACAAGTCGCAACAAGTATTGATTTGGGTTAACAACCGAAATAAGCAACGCTCATAATATCAAAATCAACTCTCTCTCCTTTTGTTATCGACTAGACGTGTACTTATATAGGATGAGCAAACAACCTTGCCCTCCAAGCTATATCATGACCGGATCTCTTAAGTAAAACAATGGAAAGTTTCCTCCTAAAATCTAGCACAACTTAAGGAAATATTTGATTTAGGAATGCCTTGCAAAACTTTCCATAAATCATACAAAAACCACACGCCTAACTAGACTACTCATCTTTCCTTATTACAACTCATGACAACTAAGACTCTTAATGGATCGAATCAAGCTAGGATTTTCGGACCTTTATGCAACCCACATAACTAAAAACAACTCAACTACATTAACTAACAAAACAATAAAGACATTTTTTGGTTACATGTAAAAGCTTCACTTTAAGAGTATAGTAAAACCATACAAGAACCTACGAAAGCAAATTAAGATAGTTGAGCTTGCTCGACACCAAGTCGATGTGAATTTTAAGTCCCAAAATTCACAATGTTTGCCCAAGAATCTAAGTGACCTTTTTATGTTATTTTTGTGAAGGAAAACTGAAAATAATAAGAAGTAAGAATAAGGATAGTACTCTTGATTCTCGCAAGAATTAGAGGGTCTCTTCCTAATCGCAATTAGAAGATGAATACAAGTCGCAACAAGTATTGATTTGGGTTAACAACCGAAATAAGCAACGCTCATAATATCAAAATCAACCTCTCTCCTTTTGTTATCGACTAGACGTGTACTTATATAGGATGAGCAAACAACCTTGCCCTCCAAGCTATATCATGACCGGATCTCTTAAGTAAAACAATGGAAAGTTTCCTCCTAAAATCTAGCACAACTTAAGGAAATATTTGATTTAGGAATGCCTTGCAAAACTTTCCATAAATCATACAAAAACCACACGCCTAACTAGACTACTCATCTTTCCTTATTACAACTCATGACAACTAAGACTCTTAATGGATCGAATCAAGCTAGGATTTTCTGACCTTTATGCAACCCACATAACTAAAAACAACTCAACTACATTAACTAACAAAACAATAAAGACATTTTTTGGTTACATGTAAAAGCTTCACTTTAAGAGTATAGTAAAACCATACAAGAACCTACGAAAGCAAATTAAGATAGTTCGAGCTTGCTCGACACCAAGTCGATGTGAATTTTAAGTCCCAAAATTCACAATGTTTGCCCAAGAATCTAAGTGACCTTTTTATGTTATTTTTGTGAAGGAAAACTGAAAATAATAAGAAGTAAGAATAAGGATAGTACTCTTGATTCTCGCAAGAATTAGAGGGTCTCTTCCTAATCGCAATTAGAAGATGAATACAAGTCGCAACAAGTATTGATTTGGGTTAACAACCGAAATAAGCAACGCTCATAATATCAAAATCAACTCTCTCTCCTTTTGTTATCGACTAGACGTGTACTTATATAGGATGAGCAAACAACCTTGCCCTCCAAGCTATATCATGACCGGATCTCTTAAGTAAAAACAATGGAAAGTTTCCTCCTAGAATCTAGCACAACTTAAGGAAATATTTGATTTAGGAATGCCTTGCAAAACTTTCCATAAATCATACAAAAACCACACGCCTAACTAGACTACTCATCTTTCCTTATTACAACTCATGACAACTAAGACTCTTAATGGATCGAATCAAGCTAGGATTTTCGGACCTTTATGCAACCCACATAACTAAAAACAACTCAACTACATTAACTAACAAAACAATAAAGACATTTTTTGGTTACATGTAAAAGCTTCACTTTAAGAGTATAGTAAAACCATACAAGAACCTACGAAAGCAAATTAAGATAGTTGAGCTTGCTCGACACCAAGTCGATGTGAATTTTAAGTCCCAAAATTCACAATGTTTGCCCAAGAATCTAAGTGACCTTTTTATGTTATTTTTGTGAAGGAAAACTGAAAATAATAAGAAGTAAGAATAAGGATAGTACTCTTGATTCTCGCAAGAATTAGAGGGTCTCTTCCTAATCGCAATTAGAAGATGAATACAAGTCGCAACAAGTATTGATTTGGGTTAACAACCGAAATAAGCAACGCTCATAATATCAAAATCAACTCTCTCCTTTTGTTATCGACTAGACGTGTACTTATATAGGATGAGCAAACAACCTTGCCCTCCAAGCTATATCATGACCGGATCTCTTAAGTAAAACAATGGAAAGTTTCCTCCTAGAATCTAGCACAACTTAAGGAAATATTTGATTTAGGAATGCCTTGCAAAACTTTCCATAAATCATACAAAAACCACACGCCTAACTAGACTACTCATCTTTCCTTATTACAACTCATGACAACTAAGACTCTTAATGGATCGAATCAAGCTAGGATTTTCGGACCTTTATGCAACCCACATAACTAAAAACAACTCAACTACATTAACTAACAAAACAATAAAGACATTTTTTGGTTACATGTAAAAGCTTCACTTTAAGAGTATAGTAAAACCATACAAGAACCTACGAAAGCAAATTAAGATAGTTGAGCTTGCTCGACACCAAGTCGATGTGAATTTTAAGTCCCAAAATTCACAATGTTTGCCCAAGAATCTAAGTGACCTTTTTATGTTATTTTTGTGAAGGAAAACTGAAAATAATAAGAAGTAAGAATAAGGATAGTACTCTTGATTCTCGCAAGAATTAGAGGGTCTCTTCCTAATCGCAATTAGAAGATGAATACAAGTCGCAACAAGTATTGATTTGGGTTAACAACCGAAATAAGCAACGCTCATAATATCAAAATCAACTCTCTCTCCTTTTGTTATCGACTAGACGTGTACTTATATAGGATGAGCAAACAACCTTGCCCTCCAAGCTATATCATGACCGGATCTCTTAAGTAAAACAATGGAAAGTTTCCTCCTAGAATCTAGCACAACTTAAGGAAATATTTGATTTAGGAATGCCTTGCAAAACTTTCCATAAATCATACAAAAACCACACGCCTAACTAGACTACTCATCTTTCCTTATTACAACTCATGACAACTAAGACTCTTAATGGATCGAATCAAGCTAGGATTTTCGGACCTTTATGCAACCCACATAACTAAAAACAACTCAACTACATTAACTAACAAAACAATAAAGACATTTTTTGGTTACATGTAAAAGCTTCCCTTTAAGAGTATAGTAAAACCATACAAGAACCTGCGAAAGCAAATTAAGATAGTCGAGCTTGCTCTGACACCAAGTTGATGTGAATTTTAAGTCCCAAAATTCACAATGTTTGCCCAAGAATCTCAGTGACCTTTTTATGTTATTTTTGTGAAGGAAAACTGAAAATAATAAGAAGTAAGAATAAGGATAGTACTCTTGATTCTCGCAAGAATTAGAGGGTCTCTTCCTAATCGCAATTAGAAGATGAATACAAGTCGCAACAAGTATTGATTTGGGTTAACAACCGAAATAAGCAACGCTCATAATATCAAAATCAACTCTCTCTCCTTTTGTTATCGACTAGACGTGTACTTATATAGGATGAGCAAACAACCTTGCCCTCCAAGCTATATCATGACCGGATCTCTTAAGTAAAACAATGGAAAGTTTCCTCCTGGAATCTAGCACAACTTAAGGAAATATTTGATTTAGGAATGCCTTGCAAAACTTTCCATAAATCATACAAAAATCACACGCCTAACTAGACTACTCATCTTTCCTTATTACAACTCATGACAACTAAGACTCTTAATGGACAGAATCAAGCTAGGATTTTTGGACCTTTATGCAACCCACATAACTAAAAACAACTCAACTACATTAACTAACAAAACAATAAAGACATTTTTTGGTTACATGTAAAAGCTTCACTTTAAGAGTATAGTAAAACCATACAAGAACCTACGAAAGCAAATTAAGATAGTTGAGCTTGCTCGACACCAAGTCGATGTGAATTTTAAGTCCCAAAATTCACAATGTTTGCCCAAGAATCTAAGTGACCTTTTTATGTTATTTTTGTGAAGGAAAACTGAAAATAATAAGAAGTAAGAATAAGGATAGTACTCTTGATTCTCGCAAGAATTAGAGGGTCTCTTCCTAATCGCAATTAGAAGATTAATACAAGTCGCAACAAGTATTGATTTGGGTTAACAACCGAAATAAGCAACGCTCATAATATCAAAATCAACTCTCTCCTTTTGTTATCGACTAGACGTGTACTTATATAGGATGAGCAAACAACCTTGCCCTCCAAGCTATATCATGACCGGATCTCTTAAGTAAAACAATGGAAAGTTTCCTCCTAGAATCTAGCACAACTTAAGGAAATATTTGATTTAGGAATGCCTTGCAAAACTTTCCATAAATCATACAAAAACCACACGCCTAACTAGACTACTCATCTTTCCTTATTACAACTCATGACAACTAAGACTCTTAATGGATCGAATCAAGCTAGGATTTTCGGACCTTTATGCAACCCACATAACTAAAAACAACTCAACTACATTAACTAACAAAACAATAAAGACATTTTTTGGTTACATGTAAAAGCTTCACTTTAAGAGTATAGTAAAACCATACAAGAACCTACGAAAGCAAATTAAGATAGTTGAGCTTGCTCGACACCAAGTTGATGTGAATTTTAAGTCCCAAAATTCACAATGTTTGCCCAAGAATCTAAGTGACCTTTTTATGTTATTTTTGTGAAGGAAAACTGAAAATAATAAGAAGTAAGAATAAGGATAGTACTCTTGATTCTCGCAAGAATTAGAGGGTCTCTTCCTAATCGCAATTAGAAGATGAATACAAGTCGCAACAAGTATTGATTTGGGTTAACAACCGAAATAAGCAACGCTCATAATATCAAAATCAACTCTCTCTCCTTTTGTTATCGACTAGACGTGTACTTATATAGGATGAGCAAACAACCTTGCCCTCCAAGCTATATCATGACCGGATCTCTTAAGTAAAACAATGGAAAGTTTCCTCCTAGAATCTAGCACAACTTAAGGAAATATTTGATTTAGGAATGCCTTGCAAAACTTTCCATAAATCATACAAAAACCACACGCCTAACTAGACTACTCATCTTTCCTTATTACAACTCATGACAACTAAGACTCTTAATGGACTCGAATCAAGCTAGGATTTTTCGGACCTTTATGCAACCCACATAACTAAAAACAACTCAACTACATTAACTAACAAAACAATAAAGACATTTTTTGGTTACATGTAAAAGCTTCACTTTAAGAGTATAGTAAAACCATACAAGAACCTACGAAAGCAAATTAAGATAGTTGAGCTTGCTCGACACCAAGTTGATGTGAATTTTAAGTCCCAAAATTCACAATGTTTGCCCAAGAATCTAAGTGACCTTTTTATGTTATTTTTGTGAAGGAAAACTGAAAATAATAAGAAGTAAGAATAAGGATAGTACTCTTGATTCTCGCAAGAATTAGAGGGTCTCTTCCTAATCGCAATTAGAAGATGAATACAAGTCGCAACAAGTATTGATTTGGGTTAACAACCGAAATAAGCAACGCTCATAATATCAAAATCAACTCTCTCTCCTTTTGTTATCGACTAGACGTGTACTTATATAGGATGAGCAAACAACCTTGCCCTCCAAGCTATATCATGACCGGATCTCTTAAGTAAAACAATGGAAAGTTTCCTCCTAGAATCTAGCACAACTTAAGGAAATATTTGATTTAGGAATGCCTTGCAAAACTTTCCATAAATCATACAAAAACCACACGCCTAACTAGACTACTCATCTTTCCTTATTACAACTCATGACAACTAAGACTCTTAATGGAATCGAATCAAGCTAGGATTTTCGGACCTTTATGCAACCCACATAACTAAAAACAACTCAACTACATTAACTAACAAAACAATAAAGACATTTTTTGGTTACATGTAAAAGCTTCACTTTAAGAGTATAGTAAAACCATACAAGAACCTACGAAAGCAAATTAAGATAGTTGAGCTTGCTCGACACCAAGTTGATGTGAATTTTAAGTCCCAAAATTCACAATGTTTGCCCAAGAATCTAAGTGACCTTTTTATGTTATTTTTGTGAAGGAAAACTGAAAATAATAAGAAGTAAGAATAAGGATAGTACTCTTGATTCTCGCAAGAATTAGAGGGTCTCTTCCTAATCGCAATTAGAAGATGAATACAAGTCGCAACAAGTATTGATTTGGGTTAACAACCGAAATAAGCAACGCTCATAATATCAAAATCAACTCTCTCTCCTTTTGTTATCGACTAGACGTGTACTTATATAGGATGAGCAAACAACCTTGCCCTCCAAGCTATATCATGACCGGATCTCTTAAGTAAAACAATGGAAAGTTTCCTCCTAGAATCTAGCACAACTTAAGGAAATATTTGATTTAGGAATGCCTTGCAAAACTTTCCATAAATCATACAAAAACCACACGCCTAACTAGACTACTCATCTTTCCTTATTACAACTCATGACAACTAAGACTCTTAATGGACTCGAATCAAGCTAGGATTTTCGGACCTTTATGCAACCCACATAACTAAAAACAACTCAACTACATTAACTAACAAAACAATAAAGACATTTTTTGGTTACATGTAAAAGCTTCACTTTAAGAGTATAGTAAAACCATACAAGAACCTACGAAAGCAAATTAAGATAGTTGAGCTTGCTCGACACCAAGTTGATGTGAATTTTAAGTCCCAAAATTCACAATGTTTGCCCAAGAATCTAAGTGACCTTTTTATGTTATTTTTGTGAAGGAAAACTGAAAATAATAAGAAGTAAGAATAAGGATAGTACTCTTGATTCTCGCAAGAATTAGAGGGTCTCTTCCTAATCGCAATTAGAAGATGAATACAAGTCGCAACAAGTATTGATTTGGGTTAACAACCGAAATAAGCAACGCTCATAATATCAAAATCAACTCTCTCTCCTTTTGTTATCGACTAGACGTGTACTTATATAGGATGAGCAAACAACCTTGCCCTCCAAGCTATATCATGACCGGATCTCTTAAGTAAAACAATGGAAAGTTTCCTCCTAGAATCTAGCACAACTTAAGGAAATATTTGATTTAGGAATGCCTTGCAAAACTTTCCATAAATCATACAAAAACCACACGCCTAACTAGACTACTCATCTTTCCTTATTACAACTCATGACAACTAAGACTCTTAATGGATCGAATCAAGCTAGGATTTTCGGACCTTTATGCAACCCACATAACTAAAAACAACTCAACTACATTAACTAACAAAACAATAAAGACATTTTTTGGTTACATGTAAAAGCTTCACTTTAAGAGTATAGTAAAACCATACAAGAACCTACGAAAGCAAATTAAGATAGTTGAGCTTGCTCGACACCAAGTTGATGTGAATTTTAAGTCCCAAAATTCACAATGTTTGCCCAAGAATCTAAGTGACCTTTTTATGTTATTTTTGTGAAGGAAAACCGAAAATAATAAGAAGTAAGAATAAGGATAGTACTCTTGATTCTCGCAAGAATTAGAGGGTCTCTTCCTAATCGCAATTAGAAGATGAATACAAGTCGCAACAAGTATTGATTTGGGTTAACAACCGAAATAAGCAACGCTCATAATATCAAAATCAACTCTCTCTCCTTTTGTTATCGACTAGACGTGTACTTATATAGGATGAGCAAACAACCTTGCCCTCCAAGCTATATCATGACCGGATCTCTTAAGTAAAACAATGGAAAGTTTCCTCCTAGAATCTAGCACAACTTAAGGAAATATTTGATTTAGGAATGCCTTGCAAAACTTTCCATAAATCATACAAAAACCACACGCCTAACTAGACTACTCATCTTTCCTTATTACAACTCATGACAACTAAGACTCTTAATGGATCGAATCAAGCTAGGATTTTTCGGACCTTTATGCAACCCACATAACTAAAAACAACTCAACTACATTAACTAACAAAACAATAAAGACATTTTTTGGTTACATGTAAAAGCTTCACTTTAAGAGTATAGTAAAACCATACAAGAACCTACGAAAGCAAATTAAGATAGTTGAGCTTGCTCTGACACCAAGTTGATGTGAATTTTAAGTCCCAAAATTCACAATGTTTGCCCAAGAATCTAAGTGACCTTTTTATGTTATTTTTGTGAAGGAAAACTGAAAATAATAAGAAGTAAGAATAAGGATAGTACTCTTGATTCTCGCAAGAATTAGAGGGTCTCTTCCTAATCGCAATTAGAAGATGAATACAAGTCGCAACAAGTATTGATTTGGGTTAACAACTGAAATAAGCAACGCTCATAATATCAAAATCAACTCTCTCTCCTTTTGTTATCGACTAGACGTGTACTTATATAGGATGAGCAAACAACCTTGCCCTCCAAGCTATATCATGACCGGATCTCTTAAGTAAAACAATGGAAAGTTTCCTCCTAGAATCTAGCACAACTTAAGGAAATATTTGATTTAGGAATGCCTTGCAAAACTTTCCATAAATCATACAAAAACCACACGCCTAACTAGACTATTCATCTTTCCTTATTACAACTCATGACAACTAAGACTCTTAATTAATGGACAGAATCAAGCTAGGATTTTCGGACCTTTATGCAACCCACATAACTAAAAACAACTCAACTACATTAACTAACAAAACAATAAAGACATTTTTTGGTTACATGTAAAAGCTTCACTTTAAGAGTATAGTAAAACCATACAAGAACCTACGAAAGCAAATTAAGATAGTTGAGCTTGCTCTGACACCAAGTTGATGTGAATTTTAAGTCCGAAAATTCACAATGTTTGCCCAAGAATCTAAGTGACCTTTTTATGTTATTTTTGTGAAGGAAAACTGAAAATAATAAGAAGTAAGAATAAGGATAGTACTCTTGATTCTCGCAAGAATTAGAGGGTCTCTTCCTAATCGCAATTAGAAGATGAATACAAGTCGCAACAAGTATTGATTTGGGTTAACAACTGAAATAAGCAACGCTCATAATATCAAAATCAACTCTCTCTCCTTTTGTTATCGACTAGACGTGTACTTATATAGGATGAGCAAACAACCTTGCCCTCCAAGCTATATCATGACCGGATCTCTTAAGTAAAACAATGGAAAGTTTCCTCCTAGAATCTAGCACAACTTAAGGAAATATTTGATTTAGGAATGCCTTGCAAAACTTTCCATAAATCATACAAAAACCACACGCCTAACTAGACTACTCATCTTTCCTTATTACAACTCATGACAACTAAGACTCTTAATGGATCGAATCAAGCTAGGATTTTCGGACCTTTATGCAACCCACATAACTAAAAACAACTCAACTACATTAACTAACAAAACAATAAAGACATTTTTTGGTTACATGTAAAAGCTTCACTTTAAGAGTATAGTAAAACCATACAAGAACCTACGAAAGCAAATTAAGATAGTTGAGCTTGCTCGACACCAAGTTGATGTGAATTTTAAGTCCCAAAATTCACAATGTTTGCCCAAGAATCTAAGTGACCTTTTTATGTTATTTTTGTGAAGGAAAACTGAAAATAATAAGAAGTAAGAATAAGGATAGTACTCTTGATTCTCGCAAGAATTAGAGGGTCTCTTCCTAATCGCAATTAGAAGATGAATACAAGTCGCAACAAGTATTGATTTGGGTTAACAACCGAAATAAGCAACGCTCATAATATCAAAATCAACTCTCTCTCCTTTTGTTATCGACTAGACGTGTACTTATATAGGATGAGCAAACAACCTTGCCCTCCAAGCTATATCATGACCGGATCTCTTAAGTAAAACAATGGAAAGTTTCCTCCTAGAATCTAGCACAACTTAAGGAAATATTTGATTTAGGAATGCCTTGCAAAACTTTCCATAAATCATACAAAAACCACACGCCTAACTAGACTACTCATCTTTCCTTATTACAACTCATGACAACTAAGACTCTTAATGGATCGAATCAAGCTAGGATTTTCGGACCTTTATGCAACCCACATAACTAAAAACAACTCAACTACATTAACTAACAAAACAATAAAGACATTTTTTGGTTACATGTAAAAGCTTCACTTTAAGAGTATAGTAAAACCATACAAGAACCTACGAAAGCAAATTAAGATAGTTGAGCTTGCTCGACACCAAGTTGATGTGAATTTTAAGTCCCAAAATTCACAATGTTTGCCCAAGAATCTAAGTGACCTTTTTATGTTATTTTTGTGAAGGAAAACTGAAAATAATAAGAAGTAAGAATAAGGATAGTACTCTTGATTCTCGCAAGAATTAGAGGGTCTCTTCCTAATCGCAATTAGAAGATGAATACAAGTCGCAACAAGTATTGATTTGGGTTAACAACCGAAATAAGCAACGCTCATAATATCAAAATCAACTCTCTCTCCTTTTGTTATCGACTAGACGTGTACTTATATAGGATGAGCAAACAACCTTGCCCTCCAAGCTATATCATGACCGGATCTCTTAAGTAAAACAATGGAAAGTTTCCTCCTAGAATCTAGCACAACTTAAGGAAATATTTGATTTAGGAATGCCTTGCAAAACTTTCCATAAATCATACAAAAACCACACGCCTAACTAGACTACTCATCTTTCCTTATTACAACTCATGACAACTAAGACTCTTAATGGACTGAATCAAGCTAGGATTTTCGGACCTTTATGCAACCCACATAACTAAAAACAACTCAACTACATTAACTAACAAAACAATAAAGACATTTTTTGGTTACATGTAAAAGCTTCACTTTAAGAGTATAGTAAAACCATACAAGAACCTACGAAAGCAAATTAAGATAGTTGAGCTTGCTCTTGACACCAAGTTGATGTGAATTTTAAGTCCCAAAATTCACAATGTTTGCCCAAGAATCTAAGTGACCTTTTTATGTTATTTTTGTGAAGGAAAACTGAAAATAATAAGAAGTAAGAATAAGGATAGTACTCTTGATTCTCGCAAGAATTAGAGGGTCTCTTCCTAATCGCAATTAGAAGATGAATACAAGTCGCAACAAGTATTGATTTGGGTTAACAACCGAAATAAGCAACGCTCATAATATCAAAATCAACTCTCTCTCCTTTTGTTATCGACTAGACGTGTACTTATATAGGATGAGCAAACAACCTTGCCCTCCAAGCTATATCATGACCGGATCTCTTAAGTAAAACAATGGAAAGTTTCCTCCTAGAATCTAGCACAACTTAAGGAAATATTTGATTTAGGAATGCCTTGCAAAACTTTCCATAAATCATACAAAAACCACACGCCTAACTAGACTACTCATCTTTCCTTATTACAACTCATGACAACTAAGACTCTTAATGGACTGAATCAAGCTAGGATTTTCGGACCTTTATGCAACCCACATAACTAAAAACAACTCAACTACATTAACTAACAAAACAATAAAGACATTTTTTGGTTACATGTAAAAGCTTCACTTTAAGAGTATAGTAAAACCATACAAGAACCTACGAAAGCAAATTAAGATAGTTGAGCTTGCTCTGACACCAAGTTGATGTGAATTTTAAGTCCCAAAATTCACAATGTTTGCCCAAGAATCTAAGTGACCTTTTTATGTTATTTTTGTGAAGGAAAACTGAAAATAATAAGAAGTAAGAATAAGGATAGTACTCTTGATTCTCGCAAGAATTAGAGGGTCTCTTCCTAATCGCAATTAGAAGATGAATACAAGTCGCAACAAGTATTGATTTGGGTTAACAACCGAAATAAGCAACGCTCATAATATCAAAATCAACTCTCTCTCCTTTTGTTATCGACTAGACGTGTACTTATATAGGATGAGCAAACAACCTTGCCCTCCAAGCTATATCATGACCGGATCTCTTAAGTAAAACAATGGAAAGTTTCCTCCTAGAATCTAGCACAACTTAAGGAAATATTTGATTTAGGAATGCCTTGCAAAACTTTCCATAAATCATACAAAAACCACACGCCTAACTAGACTACTCATCTTTCCTTATTACAACTCATGACAACTAAGACTCTTAATGGACTGAATCAAGCTAGGATTTTCGGACCTTTATGCAACCCACATAACTAAAAACAACTAAACTACATTAACTAACAAAACAATAAAGACATTTTTTGGTTACATGTAAAAGCTTCACTTTAAGAGTATAGTAAAACCATACAAGAACCTACGAAAGCAAATTAAGATAGTTGAGCTTGCTCTGACACCAAGTTGATGTGAATTTTAAGTCCCAAAATTCACAATGTTTGCCCAAGAATCTAAGTGACCTTTTTATGTTATTTTTGTGAAGGAAAACTGAAAATAATAAGAAGTAAGAATAAGGATAGTACTCTTGATTCTCGCAAGAATTAGAGGGTCTCTTCCTAATCGCAATTAGAAGATGAATACAAGTCGCAACAAGTATTGATTTGGGTTAACAACCGAAATAAGCAACGCTCATAATATCAAAATCAACTCTCTCTCCTTTTGTTATCGACTAGACGTGTACTTATATAGGATGAGCAAACAACCTTGCCCTCCAAGCTATATCATGACCGGATCTCTTAAGTAAAACAATGGAAAGTTTCCTCCTAGAATCTAGCACAACTTAAGGAAATATTTGATTTAGGAATGCCTTGCAAAACTTTCCATAAATCATACAAAAACCACACGCCTAACTAGACTACTCATCTTTCCTTATTACAACTCATGACAACTAAGACTCTTAATGGACTGAATCAAGCTAGGATTTTCGGACCTTTATGCAACCCACATAACTAAAAACAACTAAACTACATTAACTAACAAAACAATAAAGACATTTTTTGGTTACATGTAAAAGCTTCACTTTAAGAGTATAGTAAAACCATACAAGAACCTACGAAAGCAAATTAAGATAGTTGAGCTTGCTCTGACACCAAGTTGATGTGAATTTTAAGTCCCAAAATTCACAATGTTTGCCCAAGAATCTAAGTGACCTTTTTATGTTATTTTTGTGAAGGAAAACTGAAAATAATAAGAAGTAAGAATAAGGATAGTACTCTTGATTCTCGCAAGAATTAGAGGGTCTCTTCCTAATCGCAATTAGAAGATGAATACAAGTCGCAACAAGTATTGATTTGGGTTAACAACCGAAATAAGCAACGCTCATAATATCAAAATCAACTCTCTCTCCTTTTGTTATCGACTAGACGTGTACTTATATAGGATGAGCAAACAACCTTGCCCTCCAAGCTATATCATGACCGGATCTCTTAAGTAAAACAATGGAAAGTTTCCTCCTAGAATCTAGCACAACTTAAGGAAATATTTGATTTAGGAATGCCTTGCAAAACTTTCCATAAATCATACAAAAACCACACGCCTAACTAGACTACTCATCTTTCCTTATTACAACTCATGACAACTAAGACTCTTAATGGACTGAATCAAGCTAGGATTTTCGGACCTTTATGCAACCCACATAACTAAAAACAACTAAACTACATTAACTAACAAAACAATAAAGACATTTTTTGGTTACATGTAAAAGCTTCACTTTAAGAGTATAGTAAAACCATACAAGAACCTACGAAAGCAAATTAAGATAGTTGAGCTTGCTCTGACACCAAGTTGATGTGAATTTTAAGTCCCAAAATTCACAATGTTTGCCCAAGAATCTAAGTGACCTTTTTATGTTATTTTTGTGAAGGAAAACTGAAAATAATAAGAAGTAAGAATAAGGATAGTACTCTTGATTCTCGCAAGAATTAGAGGGTCTCTTCCTAATCGCAATTAGAAGATGAATACAAGTCGCAACAAGTATTGATTTGGGTTAACAACTGAAATAAGCAACGCTCATAATATCAAAATCAACTCTCTCTCCTTTTGTTATCGACTAGACGTGTACTTATATAGGATGAGCAAACAACCTTGCCCTCCAAGCTATATCATGACCGGATCTCTTAAGTAAAACAATGGAAAGTTTCCTCCTAGAATCTAGCACAACTTAAGGAAATATTTGATTTAGGAATGCCTTGCAAAACTTTCCATAAATCATACAAAAACCACACGCCTAACTAGACTACTCATCTTTCCTTATTACAACTCATGACAACTAAGACTCTTAATGGACTGAATCAAGCTAGGATTTTCGGACCTTTATGCAACCCACATAACTAAAAACAACTCAACTACATTAACTAACAAAACAATAAAGACATTTTTTGGTTACATGTAAAAGCTTCACTTTAAGAGTATAGTAAAACCATACAAGAACCTACGAAAGCAAATTAAGATAGTTGAGCTTGCTCTGACACCAAGTTGATGTGAATTTTAAGTCCCAAAATTCACAATGTTTGCCCAAGAATCTAAGTGACCTTTTTATGTTATTTTTGTGAAGGAAAAGCGAAAATAATAAGAAGTAAGAATAAGGATAGTACTCTTGATTCTCGCAAGAATTAGAGGGTCTCTTCCTAATCGCAATTAGAAGATGAATACAAGTCGCAACAAGTATTGATTTGGGTTAACAAGCTGAAATAAGCAACGCTCATAATATCAAAATCAACTCTCTCTCCTTTTGTTATCGACTAGACGTGTACTTATATAGGATGAGCAAACAACCTTGCCCTCCAAGCTATATCATGACCGGATCTCTTAAGTAAAACAATGGAAAGTTTCCTCCTAGAATCTAGCACAACTTAAGGAAATATTTGATTTAGGAATGCCTTGCAAAACTTTCCATAAATCATACAAAAACCACACGCCTAACTAGACTACTCATCTTTCCTTATTACAACTCATGACAACTAAGACTCTTAATGGACTGAATCAAGCTAGGATTTTCGGACCTTTATGCAACCCACATAACTAAAAACAACTCAACTACATTAACTAACAAAACAATAAAGACATTTTTTGGTTACATGTAAAAGCTTCACTTTAAGAGTATAGTAAAACCATACAAGAACCTACGAAAGCAAATTAAGATAGTTGAGCTTGCTCTGACACCAAGTTGATGTGAATTTTAAGTCCCAAAATTCACAATGTTTGCCCAAGAATCTAAGTGACCTTTTTATGTTATTTTTGTGAAGGAAAACTGAAAATAATAAGAAGTAAGAATAAGGATAGTACTCTTGATTCTCGCAAGAATTAGAGGGTCTCTTCCTAATCGCAATTAGAAGATGAATACAAGTCGCAACAAGTATTGATTTGGGTTAACAAGCTGAAATAAGCAACGCTCATAATATCAAAATCAACTCTCTCTCCTTTTGTTATCGACTAGACGTGTACTTATATAGGATGAGCAAACAACCTTGCCCTCCAAGCTATATCATGACCGGGATCTCTTAAGTAAAACAATGGAAAGTTTCCTCCTAGAATCTAGCACAACTTAAGGAAATATTTGATTTAGGAATGCCTTGCAAAACTTTCCATAAATCATACAAAAACCACACGCCTAACTAGACTACTCATCTTTCCTTATTACAACTCATGACAACTAAGACTCTTAATGGGTGAATCGAAGCTAGGATTTTCGGACCTTTATGCAACCCACATAACTAAAAACAACTAAACTACATTAACTAACAAAACAATAAAGACATTTTTTGGTTACATGTAAAAGCTTCACTTTAAGAGTATAGTAAAACCATACAAGAACCTACGAAAGCAAATTAAGATAGTTGAGCTTGCTCGACACCAAGTTGATGTGAATTTTAAGTCCCAAAATTCCACGATGTTTGCCCAAGAATCTAAGTGACCTTTTTATGTTATTTTTGTGAAGGAAAGCTGAAAATAATAAGAAGTAAGAATAAGGATAGTACTCTTGATTCTCGAAAGAATTAAAGGGTATCTTCCTAATCGCAATTAGAAGATGAATACAAGTCGCGACAAGTATTGATTTGGGTTAACAAGCTGAAATAAGCAACGCTCATAATATCAAAATCAACTCTCTCTCCTTTTGTTATCGACTAGACGTGTACTTATATAGGATGAGCAAACAACCTTGCCCTCCAAGCTATATCATGGCCGGGATCTCTTAAGTAAAACAATGGAAAGTTTCCTCCTAGAATCTAGCACTGACTTAAGGAAATATTTGATTTAGGAATGCCTTGCAAAACTTTCCATAAATCATACAAAAACCACACGCCTAACTAGACTACTCATCTTTCCTTATTACAACTCATGACAACTAAGACTCTTAATGGGTGAATCGAAGCTAGGATTTTCGGACCTTTATGCAACCCACATAACTAAAAACAACTAAACTACATTAACTAACAAAACAATAAAGACATTTTTTGGTTACATGTAAAAGCTTCACTTTAAGAGTATAGTAAAACCATACAAGAACCTACGAAAGCAAATTAAGATAGTTGAGCTTGCTCGACACCAAGTTGATGTGAATTTTAAGTCCCAAAATTCACAATGTTTGCCCAAGAATCTAAGTGACCTTTTTATGTTATTTTTGTGAAGGGAAACTGAAAATAATAAGAAGTAAGAATAAGGATAGTACTCTTGATTCTCGCAAGAATTAGAGGGTCTCTTCCTAATCGCAATTAGAAGATGAATACAAGTCGCAACAAGTATTGATTTGGGTTAACAAGCTGAAATAAGCAACGCTCATAATATCAAAATCAACTCTCTCTCCTTTTGTTATCGACTAGACGTGTACTTATATAGGATGAGCAAACAACCTTGCCCTCAAGCTATATCATGACCGGATCTCTTAAGTAAAACAATGGAAAGTTTCCTCCTAGAATCTAGCACTGACTTAAGGAAATATTTGATTTAGGAATGCCTTGCAAAACTTTCCATAAATCATACAAAAACCACACGCCTAACTAGACTACTCATCTTTCCTTATTACAACTCATGACAACTAAGACTCTTAATGGGTGAATCGAAGCTAGGATTTTCGGACCTTTATGCAACCCACATAACTAAAAACAACTAAACTACATTAACTAACAAAACAATAAAGACATTTTTTGGTTACATGTAAAAGCTTCACTTTAAGAGTATAGTAAAACCATACAAGAACCTACGAAAGCAAATTAAGATAGTTGAGCTTGCTCGACACCAAGTTGATGTGAATTTTAAGTCCCCAAAATTCCCTGATGTTTGCCTGAAGAATCTAAGTGACCTTTTTATGTTATTTTTGTGAAGGAAAGCTGAAAATAATAAGAAGTAAGAATAAGGATAGTACTCTTGATTCTCGCAAGAATTAGAGGGTCTCTTCCTAATCGCAATTAGAAGATGAATACAAGTCGCGACAAGTATTGATTTGGGTTAACAAGCTGAAATAAGCAACGCTCATAATATCAAAATCAACTCTCTCTCCTTTTGTTATCGACTAGACGTGTACTTATATAGGATGAGCAAACAACCTTGCCCTCAAGCTATATCATGGCCGGATCTCTTAAGTAAAACAATGGAAAGTTTCCTCCTAAAATCTAGCACTGACTTAAGGAAATATTTGATTTAGGAATGCCTTGCAAAACTTTCCATAAATCATACAAAAACCACACGCCTAACTAGACTACTCATCTTTCCTTATTACAACTCATGACAACTAAGACTCTTAATGGGTGAATCGAAGCTAGGATTTTCGGACCTTTATGCAACCCACATAACTAAAAACAACTAAACTACATTAACTAACAAAACAATAAAGACATTTTTTGGTTACATGTAAAAGCTTCACTTTAAGAGTATAGTAAAACCATACGAGAACCTACGAAAGCAAATTAAGATAGTTGAGCTTGCTCGACACCAAGTTGATGTGAATTTTAAGTCCCCAAAATTCCCCGATGTTTGCCCTGAGAATCTAAGTGACCTTTTTATGTTATTTTTGTGAAGGAAAACTGAAAATAATAAGAAGTAAGAATAAGGATAGTACTCTTGATTCTCGCATGAGAATTAGAGGGTCTCTTCCTAATCGCAATTAGAAGATGAATACAAGTCGCAACAAGTATTGATTTGGGTTAACAATGCGAAATAAGCAACGCTCATAATATCAAAATCAACTCTCTCTCCTTTTGTTATCGACTAGACGTGTACTTATATAGGATGAGCAAACAACCTTGCCCTCCAAGCTATATCATGGCCGGATCTCTTAAGTAAAACAATGGAAAGTTTCCTCCTAAAATCTAGCACTGACTTAAGGAAATATTTGATTTAGGAATGCCTTGCAAAACTTTCCATAAATCATACAAAAACCACACGCCTAACTAGACTACTCATCTTTCCTTATTACAACTCATGACAACTAAGACTCTTAATGGGTGAATCGAAGCTAGGATTTTCGGACCTTTATGCAACCCACATAACTAAAAACAACTAAACTACATTAACTAACAAAACAATAAAGACATTTTTTGGTTACATGTAAAAGCTTCACTTTAAGAGTATAGTAAAACCATACGAGAACCTACGAAAGCAAATTAAGATAGTTGAGCTTGCTCGACACCAAGTTGATGTGAATTTTAAGTCCCCAAAATTCACAATGTTTGCCCAAGAATCTAAGTGACCTTTTTTATGTTATTTTTGTGAAGGAAAACTGAAAATAATAAGAAGTAAGAATAAGGATAGTACTCTTGATTCTCGTGAGAATTAGAGGGTCTCTTCCTAATCGCAATTAGAAGATGAATACAAGTCGCAACAAGTATTGATTTGGGTTAACAAGCTGAAATAAGCAACGCTCATAATATCAAAATCAACTCTCTCTCCTTTTGTTATCGACTAGACGTGTACTTATATAGGATGAGCAAACAACCTTGCCCTCAAGCTATATCATGGCCGGATCTCTTAAGTAAAACAATGGAAAGTTTCCTCCTAAAATCTAGCACTGACTTAAGGAAATATTTGATTTAGGAATGCCTTGCAAAACTTTCCATAAATCATACAAAAACCACACGCCTAACTAGACTACTCATCTTTCCTTATTACAACTCATGACAACTAAGACTCTTAATGGGTGAATCGAAGCTAGGATTTTCGGACCTTTATGCGACCCACATAACTAAAAACAACTAAACTACATTAACTAACAAAACAATAAAGACATTTTTTGGTTACATGTAAAAGCTTCACTTTAAGAGTATAGTAAAACCATACGAGAACCTACGAAAGCAAATTAAGATAGTTGAGCTTGCTCGACACCAAGTTGATGTGAATTTTAAGTCCCCAAAATTCCCCGATGTTTGCCCAAGAATCTAAGTGACCTTTTTATGTTATTTTTGTGAAGGAAAGCTGAAAATAATAAGAAGTAAGAATAAGGATAGTACTCTTGATTCTCGTGAGAATTAGAGGGTCTCTTCCTAATCGCAATTAGAAGATGAATACAAGTCGCAACAAGTATTGATTTGGGTTAACAAGCTGAAATAAGCAACGCTCATAATATCAAAATCAACTCTCTCTCCTTTTGTTATCGACTAGACGTGTACTTATATAGGATGAGCAAACAACCTTGCCCTCAAGCTATATCATGGCCGGATCTCTTAAGTAAAACAATGGAAAGTTTCCTCCTAAAATCTAGCACTGACTTAAGGAAATATTTGATTTAGGAATGCCTTGCAAAACTTTCCATAAATCATACAAAAACCACACGCCTAACTAGACTACTCATCTTTCCTTATTACAACTCATGACAACTAAGACTCTTAATGGGTGAATCGAAGCTAGGATTTTCGGACCTTTATGCGACCCACATAACTAAAAACAACTAAACTACATTAACTAACAAAACAATAAAGACATTTTTTGGTTACATGTAAAAGCTTCACTTTAAGAGTATAGTAAAACCATACGAGAACCTACGAAAGCAAATTAAGATAGTTGAGCTTGCTCGACACCAAGTTGATGTGAATTTTAAGTCCCCAAAATTCCCTGATGTTTGCCCGAAGAATCTAAGTGACCTTTTTATGTTATTTTTGTGAAGGAAAACTGAAAATAATAAGAAGTAAGAATAAGGATAGTACTCTTGATTCTCTGCAAGAATTAGAGGGTCTCTTCCTAATCGCAATTAGAAGATGAATACAAGTCGCAACAAGTATTGATTTGGGTTAACAAGCTGAAATAAGCAACGCTCATAATATCAAAATCAACTCTCTCTCCTTTTGTTATCGACTAGACGTGTACTTATATAGGATGAGCAAACAACCTTGCCCTCCAAGCTATATCATGGCCGGATCTCTTAAGTAAAACAATGGAAAGTTTCCTCCTAAAATCTAGCACTGACTTAAGGAAATATTTGATTTAGGAATGCCTTGCAAAACTTTCCATAAATCATACAAAAACCACACGCCTAACTAGACTACTCATCTTTCCTTATTACAACTCATGACAACTAAGACTCTTAATGGGTGAATCGAAGCTAGGATTTTCGGACCTTTATGCGACCCACATAACTAAAAACAACTAAACTACATTAACTAACAAAACAATAAAGACATTTTTTGGTTACATGTAAAAGCTTCACTTTAAGAGTATAGTAAAACCATACGAGAACCTACGAAAGCAAATTAAGATAGTTGAGCTTGCTCGACACCAAGTTGATGTGAATTTTAAGTCCCCAAAATTCCCCGATGTTTGCCCAAGAATCTAAGTGACCTTTTTATGTTATTTTTGTGAAGGAAAACTGAAAATAATAAGAAGTAAGAATAAGGATAGTACTCTTGATTCTCGCAAGAATTAGAGGGTCTCTTCCTAATCGCGATTAGAAGATGAATACAAGTCGCAACAAGTATTGATTTGGGTTAACAAGCTGAAATAAGCAACGCTCATAATATCAAAATCAACTCTCTCTCCTTTTGTTATCGACTAGACGTGTACTTATATAGGATGAGCAAACAACCTTGCCCTCAAGCTATATCATGGCCGGGATCTCTTAAGTAAAACAATGGAAAGTTTCCTCCTAGAATCTAGCACTGACTTAAGGAAATATTTGATTTAGGAATGCCTTGCAAAACTTTCCATAAATCATACAAAAACCACACGCCTAACTAGACTACTCATCTTTCCTTATTACAACTCATGACAACTAAGACTCTTAATGGGTGAATCGAAGCTAGGATTTTCGGACCTTTATGCGACCCACATAACTAAAAACAACTAAACTACATTAACTAACAAAACAATAAAGACATTTTTTGGTTACATGTAAAAGCTTCACTTTAAGAGTATAGTAAAACCATACGAGAACCTACGAAAGCAAATTAAGATAGTTGAGCTTGCTCGACACCAAGTTGATGTGAATTTTAAGTCCCCAAAATTCCCCGATGTTTGCCCGAAGAATCTAAGTGACCTTTTTATGTTATTTTTGTGAAGGAAAACTGAAAATAATAAGAAGTAAGAATAAGGATAGTACTCTTGATTCTCGCAAGAATTAGAGGGTCTCTTCCTAATCGCAATTAGAAGATGAATACAAGTCGCAACAAGTATTGATTTGGGTTAACAAGCCGAAATAAGCAACGCTCATAATATCAAAATCAACTCTCTCTCCTTTTGTTATCGACTAGACGTGTACTTATATAGGATGAGCAAACAACCTTGCCCTCCAAGCTATATCATGGCCGGATCTCTTAAGTAAAACAATGGAAAGTTTCCTCCTAAAATCTAGCCTGACTTAAGGAAATATTTGATTTAGGAATGCCTTGCAAAACTTTCCATAAATCATACAAAAACCACACGCCTAACTAGACTACTCATCTTTCCTTATTACAACTCATGACAACTAAGACTCTTAATGGGTGAATCGAAGCTAGGATTTTCGGACCTTTATGCGACCCACATAACTAAAAACAACTAAACTACATTAACTAACAAAACAATAAAGACATTTTTTGGTTACATGTAAAAGCTTCACTTTAAGAGTATAGTAAAACCATACGAGAACCTACGAAAGCAAATTAAGATAGTTGAGCTTGCTCGACACCAAGTTGATGTGAATTTTAAGTCCCCAAAATTCCGTGATGTTTGCCCGAGAATCTAAGTGACCTTTTTATGTTATTTTTGTGAAGGAAAACTGAAAATAATAAGAAGTAAGAATAAGGATAGTACTCTTGATTCTCGCAAGAATTAGAGGGTCTCTTCCTAATCGCAATTAGAAGATGAATACAAGTCGCGACAAGTATTGATTTGGGTTAACAAGCTGAAATAAGCAACGCTCATAATATCAAAATCAACTCTCTCTCCTTTTGTTATCGACTAGACGTGTACTTATATAGGATGAGCAAACAACCTTGCCCTCCAAGCTATATCATGGCCGGATCTCTTAAGTAAAACAATGGAAAGTTTCCTCCTAAAATCTAGCACTGACTTAAGGAAATATTTGATTTAGGAATGCCTTGCAAAACTTTCCATAAATCATACAAAAACCACACGCCTAACTAGACTACTCATCTTTCCTTATTACAACTCATGACAACTAAGACTCTTAATGGGTGAATCGAAGCTAGGATTTTCGGACCTTTATGCGACCCACATAACTAAAAACAACTAAACTACATTAACTAACAAAACAATAAAGACATTTTTTGGTTACATGTAAAAGCTTCACTTTAAGAGTATAGTAAAACCATACGAGAACCTACGAAAGCAAATTAAGATAGTTGAGCTTGCTCGACACCAAGTTGATGTGAATTTTAAGTCCCAAAATTCCACGATGTTTGCCCGAGAATCTAAGTGACCTTTTTATGTTATTTTTGTGAAGGAAAACTGAAAATAATAAGAAGTAAGAATAAGGATAGTACTCTTGATTCTCGCAAGAATTAGAGGGTCTCTTCCTAATCGCAATTAGAAGATGAATACAAGTCGCGACAAGTATTGATTTGGGTTAACAAGCTTGAAATAAGCAACGCTCATAATATCAAAATCAACTCTCTCTCCTTTTGTTATCGACTAGACGTGTACTTATATAGGATGAGCAAACAACCTTGCCCTCAAGCTATATCATGGCCGGATCTCTTAAGTAAAACAATGGAAAGTTTCCTCCTAGAATCTAGCCTGACTTAAGGAAATATTTGATTTAGGAATGCCTTGCAAAACTTTCCATAAATCATACAAAAACCACACGCCTAACTAGACTACTCATCTTTCCTTATTACAACTCATGACAACTAAGACTCTTAATGGGTGAATCGAAGCTAGGATTTTCGGACCTTTATGCGACCCACATAACTAAAAACAACTAAACTACATTAACTAACAAAACAATAAAGACATTTTTTGGTTACATGTAAAAGCTTCACTTTAAGAGTATAGTAAAACCATACGAGAACCTACGAAAGCAAATTAAGATAGTTGAGCTTGCTCGACACCAAGTTGATGTGAATTTTAAGTCCCAAAATTCCACGATGTTTGCCGAAGAATCTAAGTGACCTTTTTATGTTATTTTTGTGAAGGAAAACTGAAAATAATAAGAAGTAAGAATAAGGATAGTACTCTTGATTCTCGTGAGAATTAGAGGGTCTCTTCCTAATCGCAATTAGAAGATGAATACAAGTCGCAACAAGTATTGATTTGGGTTAACAAGCTGAAATAAGCAACGCTCATAATATCAAAATCAACTCTCTCTCCTTTTGTTATCGACTAGACGTGTACTTATATAGGATGAGCAAACAACCTTGCCCTCAAGCTATATCATGGCCGGATCTCTTAAGTAAAACAATGGAAAGTTTCCTCCTAAAATCTAGCACTGACTTAAGGAAATATTTGATTTAGGAATGCCTTGCAAAACTTTCCATAAATCATACAAAAACCACACGCCTAACTAGACTACTCATCTTTCCTTATTACAACTCATGACAACTAAGACTCTTAATGGGTGAATCGAAGCTAGGATTTTCGGACCTTTATGCGACCCACATAACTAAAAACAACTAAACTACATTAACTAACAAAACAATAAAGACATTTTTTGGTTACATGTAAAAGCTTCACTTTAAGAGTATAGTAAAACCATACGAGAACCTACGAAAGCAAATTAAGATAGTTGAGCTTGCTCGACACCAAGTTGATGTGAATTTTAAGTCCCCAAAATTCACTGATGTTTGCCCGAAGAATCTAAGTGACCTTTTTATGTTATTTTTGTGAAGGAAAACTGAAAATAATAAGAAGTAAGAATAAGGATAGTACTCTTGATTCTCGTGAGAATTAGAGGGTCTCTTCCTAATCGCAATTAGAAGATGAATACAAGTCGCGACAAGTATTGATTTGGGTTAACAAGCTGAAATAAGCAACGCTCATAATATCAAAATCAACTCTCTCTCCTTTTGTTATCGACTAGACGTGTACTTATATAGGATGAGCAAACAACCTTGCCCTCAAGCTATATCATGGCCGGATCTCTTAAGTAAAACAATGGAAAGTTTCCTCCTAGAATCTAGCCTGACTTAAGGAAATATTTGATTTAGGAATGCCTTGCAAAACTTTCCATAAATCATACAAAAACCACACGCCTAACTAGACTACTCATCTTTCCTTATTACAACTCATGACAACTAAGACTCTTAATGGGTGAATCGAAGCTAGGATTTTCGGACCTTTATGCGGCCCACATAACTAAAAACAACTAAACTACATTAACTAACAAAACAATAAAGACATTTTTTGGTTACATGTAAAAGCTTCACTTTAAGAGTATAGTAAAACCATACGAGAACCTACGAAAGCAAATTAAGATAGTTGAGCTTGCTCGACACCAAGTTGATGTGAATTTTAAGTCCCCAAAATTCCCCGATGTTTGCCCGGAGAATCTAAGTGACCTTTTTATGTTATTTTTGTGAAGGAAAACTGAAAATAATAAGAAGTAAGAATAAGGATAGTACTCTTGATTCTCGCAAGAATTAGAGGGTCTCTTCCTAATCGCAATTAGAAGATGAATACAAGTCGCGACAAGTATTGATTTGGGTTAACAAGCTGAAATAAGCAACGCTCATAATATCAAAATCAACTCTCTCTCCTTTTGTTATCGACTAGACGTGTACTTATATAGGATGAGCAAACAACCTTGCCCTCCAAGCTATATCATGGCCGGGATCTCTTAAGTAAAACAATGGAAAGTTTCCTCCTAGAATCTAGCACTGACTTAAGGAAATATTTGATTTAGGAATGCCTTGCAAAACTTTCCATAAATCATACAAAAACCACACGCCTAACTAGACTACTCATCTTTCCTTATTACAACTCATGACAACTAAGACTCTTAATGGGTGAATCGAAGCTAGGATTTTCGGACCTTTATGCGACCCACATAACTAAAAACAACTAAACTACATTAACTAACAAAACAATAAAGACATTTTTTGGTTACATGTAAAAGCTTCACTTTAAGAGTATAGTAAAACCATACGAGAACCTACGAAAGCAAATTAAGATAGTTGAGCTTGCTCGACACCAAGTTGATGTGAATTTTAAGTCCCCAAAATTCACTGATGTTTGCCCGAGAATCTAAGTGACCTTTTTATGTTATTTTTGTGAAGGAAAACTGAAAATAATAAGAAGTAAGAATAAGGATAGTACTCTTGATTCTCGCAAGAATTAGAGGGTCTCTTCCTAATCGCAATTAGAAGATGAATACAAGTCGCAACAAGTATTGATTTGGGTTAACAAGCTGAAATAAGCAACGCTCATAATATCAAAATCAACTCTCTCTCCTTTTGTTATCGACTAGACGTGTACTTATATAGGATGAGCAAACAACCTTGCCCTCCAAGCTATATCATGGCCGGATCTCTTAAGTAAAACAATGGAAAGTTTCCTCCTAAAATCTAGCCCGACTTAAGGAAATATTTGATTTAGGAATGCCTTGCAAAACTTTCCATAAATCATACAAAAACCACACGCCTAACTAGACTACTCATCTTTCCTTATTACAACTCGTGACAACTAAGACTCTTAATGGGTGAATCGAAGCTAGGATTTTCGGACCTTTATGCGACCCACATAACTAAAAACAACTAAACTACATTAACTAACAAAACAATAAAGACATTTTTTGGTTACATGTAAAAGCTTCACTTTAAGAGTATAGTAAAACCATACGAGAACCTACGAAAGCAAATTAAGATAGTTGAGCTTGCTCGACACCAAGTTGATGTGAATTTTAAGTCCCAAAATTCCACGATGTTTGCCCGAGAATCTAAGTGACCTTTTTATGTTATTTTTGTGAAGGAAAACTGAAAATAATAAGAAGTAAGAATAAGGATAGTACTCTTGATTCTCGTGAGAATTAGAGGGTCTCTTCCTAATCGCAATTAGAAGATGAATACAAGTCGCGACAAGTATTGATTTGGGTTAACAAGCTGAAATAAGCAACGCTCATAATATCAAAATCAACTCTCTCTCTCCTTTTGTTATCGACTAGACGTGTACTTATATAGGATGAGCAAACAACCTTGCCCTCAAGCTATATCATGGCTGGGATCTCTTAAGTAAAACAATGGAAAGTTTCCTCCTAAAATCTACACCTGACTTAAGGAAATATTTGATTTAGGAATGCCTTGCAAAACTTTCCATAAATCATACAAAAACCACACGCCTAACTAGACTACTCATCTTTCCTTATTACAACTCATGACAACTAAGACTCTTAATGGGTGAATCGAAGCTAGGATTTTCGGACCTTTATGCGACCCACATAACTAAAAACAACTAAACTACATTAACTAACAAAACAATAAAGACATTTTTTGGTTACATGTAAAAGCTTCACTTTAAGAGTATAGTAAAACCATACGAGAACCTACGAAAGCAAATTAAGATAGTTGAGCTTGCTCGACACCAAGTTGATGTGAATTTTAAGTCCCCAAAATTCACTGATGTTTGCCCGAAGAATCTAAGTGACCTTTTTATGTTATTTTTGTGAAGGAAAGCTGAAAATAATAAGAAGTAAGAATAAGGATAGTACTCTTGATTCTCGCAAGAATTAGAGGGTCTCTTCCTAATCGCAATTAGAAGATGAATACAAGTCGCGACAAGTATTGATTTGGGTTAACAAGCTGAAATAAGCAACGCTCATAATATCAAAATCAACTCTCTCTCCTTTTGTTATCGACTAGACGTGTACTTATATAGGATGAGCAAACAACCTTGCCCTCAAGCTATATCATGGCCGGATCTCTTAAGTAAAACAATGGAAAGTTTCCTCCTAAAATCTAGCACTGACTTAAGGAAATATTTGATTTAGGAATGCCTTGCAAAACTTTCCATAAATCATACAAAAACCACACGCCTAACTAGACTACTCATCTTTCCTTATTACAACTCATGACAACTAAGACTCTTAATGGGTGAATCGAAGCTAGGATTTTCGGACCTTTATGCGACCCACATAACTAAAAACAACTAAACTACATTAACTAACAAAACAATAAAGACATTTTTTGGTTACATGTAAAAGCTTCACTTTAAGAGTATAGTAAAACCATACGAGAACCTACGAAAGCAAATTAAGATAGTTGAGCTTGCTCGACACCAAGTTGATGTGAATTTTAAGTCCCCAAAATTCCACGATGTTTGCCCTAAGAATCTAAGTGACCTTTTTATGTTATTTTTGTGAAGGAAAACTGAAAATAATAAGAAGTAAGAATAAGGATAGTACTCTTGATTCTCGCAAGAATTAGAGGGTCTCTTCCTAATCGCAATTAGAAGATGAATACAAGTCGCGACAAGTATTGATTTGGGTTAACAAGCTGAAATAAGCAACGCTCATAATATCAAAATCAACTCTCTCTCCTTTTGTTATCGACTAGACGTGTACTTATATAGGATGAGCAAACAACCTTGCCCTCAAGCTATATCATGGCCGGATCTCTTAAGTAAAACAATGGAAAGTTTCCTCCTAAAATCTAGCCTGACTTAAGGAAATATTTGATTTAGGAATGCCTTGCAAAACTTTCCATAAATCATACAAAAACCACACGCCTAACTAGACTACTCATCTTTCCTTATTACAACTCATGACAACTAAGACTCTTAATGGGTGAATCGAAGCTAGGATTTTCGGACCTTTATGCGGCCCACATAACTAAAAACAACTAAACTACATTAACTAACAAAACAATAAAGACATTTTTTGGTTACATGTAAAAGCTTCACTTTAAGAGTATAGTAAAACCATACGAGAACCTACGAAAGCAAATTAAGATAGTTGAGCTTGCTCGACACCAAGTTGATGTGAATTTTAAGTCCCCAAAATTCACTGATGTTTGCCCGAGAATCTAAGTGACCTTTTTATGTTATTTTTGTGAAGGAAAACTGAAAATAATAAGAAGTAAGAATAAGGATAGTACTCTTGATTCTGCGTGAGAATTAGAGGGTCTCTTCCTAATCGCAATTAGAAGATGAATACAAGTCGCGACAAGTATTGATTTGGGTTAACAAGCTGAAATAAGCAACGCTCATAATATCAAAATCAACTCTCTCTCCTTTTGTTATCGACTAGACGTGTACTTATATAGGATGAGCAAACAACCTTGCCCTCCAAGCTATATCATGGCCGGATCTCTTAAGTAAAACAATGGAAAGTTTCCTCCTAAAATCTAGCACTGACTTAAGGAAATATTTGATTTAGGAATGCCTTGCAAAACTTTCCATAAATCATACAAAAACCACACGCCTAACTAGACTACTCATCTTTCCTTATTACAACTCATGACGACTAAGACTCTTAATGGGTGAATCGAAGCTAGGATTTTCGGACCTTTATGCGACCCACATAACTAAAAACAACTAAACTACATTAACTAACAAAACAATAAAGACATTTTTTGGTTACATGTAAAAGCTTCACTTTAAGAGTATAGTAAAACCATACGAGAACCTACGAAAGCAAATTAAGATAGTTGAGCTTGCTCGACACCAAGTTGATGTGAATTTTAAGTCCCCAAAATTCCCGATGTTTGCCTGAGAATCTAAGTGACCTTTTTATGTTATTTTTGTGAAGGAAAGCTGAAAATAATAAGAAGTAAGAATAAGGATAGTACTCTTGATTCTCGCAAGAATTAGAGGGTCTCTTCCTAATCGCAATTAGAAGATGAATACAAGTCGCAACAAGTATTGATTTGGGTTAACAAGCTTGAAATAAGCAACGCTCATAATATCAAAATCAACTCTCTCTCCTTTTGTTATCGACTAGACGTGTACTTATATAGGATGAGCAAACAACCTTGCCCTCCAAGCTATATCATGGCCGGATCTCTTAAGTAAAACAATGGAAAGTTTCCTCCTAAAATCTAGCACTGACTTAAGGAAATATTTGATTTAGGAATGCCTTGCAAAACTTTCCATAAATCATACAAAAACCACACGCCTAACTAGACTACTCATCTTTCCTTATTACAACTCATGACAACTAAGACTCTTAATGGGTGAATCGAAGCTAGGATTTTCGGACCTTTATGCGACCCACATAACTAAAAACAACTAAACTACATTAACTAACAAAACAATAAAGACATTTTTTGGTTACATGTAAAAGCTTCACTTTAAGAGTATAGTAAAACCATACGAGAACCTACGAAAGCAAATTAAGATAGTTGAGCTTGCTCGACACCAAGTTGATGTGAATTTTAAGTCCCCGAAATTCCCCGATGTTTGCCCTGAGAATCTAAGTGACCTTTTTATGTTATTTTTGTGAAGGAAAACTGAAAATAATAAGAAGTAAGAATAAGGATAGTACTCTTGATTCTCGTGAGAATTAGAGGGTCTCTTCCTAATCGCAATTAGAAGATGAATACAAGTCGCGACAAGTATTGATTTGGGTTAACAAGCTGAAATAAGCAACGCTCATAATATCAAAATCAACTCTCTCTCCTTTTGTTATCGACTAGACGTGTACTTATATAGGATGAGCAAACAACCTTGCCCTCAAGCTATATCATGGCCGGATCTCTTAAGTAAAACAATGGAAAGTTTCCTCCTAAAATCTAGCACGACTTAAGGAAATATTTGATTTAGGAATGCCTTGCAAAACTTTCCATAAATCATAAAAAAACCACACGCCTAACTAGACTACTCATCTTTCCTTATTACAACTCATGACAACTAAGACTCTTAATGGGTGAATCGAAGCTAGGATTTTCGGACCTTTATGCGACCCACATAACTAAAAACAACTAAACTACATTAACTAACAAAACAATAAAGACATTTTTTGGTTACATGTAAAAGCTTCACTTTAAGAGTATAGTAAAACCATACGAGAACCTACGAAAGCAAATTAAGATAGTTGAGCTTGCTCGACACCAAGTTGATGTGAATTTTAAGTCCCCAAAATTCCACGATGTTTGCCTGAGAATCTAAGTGACCTTTTTATGTTATTTTTGTGAAGGAAAACTGAAAATAATAAGAAGTAAGAATAAGGATAGTACTCTTGATTCTCGCAAGAATTAGAGGGTCTCTTCCTAATCGCAATTAGAAGATGAATACAAGTCGCGACAAGTATTGATTTGGGTTAACAACTGAAATAAGCAACGCTCATAATATCAAAATCAACTCTCTCTCCTTTTGTTATCGACTAGACGTGTACTTATATAGGATGAGCAAACAACCTTGCCCTCCAAGCTATATCATGGCCGGGATCTCTTAAGTAAAACAATGGAAAGTTTCCTCCTAAAATCTAGCACGACTTAAGGAAATATTTGATTTAGGAATGCCTTGCAAAACTTTCCATAAATCATACAAAAACCACACGCCTAACTAGACTACTCATCTTTCCTTATTACAACTCATGACAACTAAGACTCTTAATGGGTGAATCGAAGCTAGGATTTTCGGACCTTTATGCGACCCACATAACTAAAAACAACTAAACTACATTAACTAACAAAACAATAAAGACATTTTTTGGTTACATGTAAAAGCTTCACTTTAAGAGTATAGTAAAACCATACGAGAACCTACGAAAGCAAATTAAGATAGTTGAGCTTGCTCGACACCAAGTTGATGTGAATTTTAAGTCCCCAAAATTCCATGATGTTTGCCTAAGAATCTAAGTGACCTTTTTATGTTATTTTTTGTGAAGGAAAACTGAAAATAATAAGAAGTAAGAATAAGGATAGTACTCTTGATTCTCGCAAGAATTAGAGGGTCTCTTCCTAATCGCAATTAGAAGATGAATACAAGTCGCGACAAGTATTGATTTGGGTTAACAAGCTGAAATAAGCAACGCTCATAATATCAAAATCAACTCTCTCTCCTTTTGTTATCGACTAGACGTGTACTTATATAGGATGAGCAAACAACCTTGCCCTCAAGCTATATCATGGCTGGGATCTCTTAAGTAAAACAATGGAAAGTTTCCTCCTAGAATCTAGCACTGACTTAAGGAAATATTTGATTTAGGAATGCCTTGCAAAACTTTCCATAAATCATACAAAAACCACACGCCTAACTAGACTACTCATCTTTCCTTATTACAACTCATGACAACTAAGACTCTTAATGGGTGAATCGAAGCTAGGATTTTCGGACCTTTATGCGACCCACATAACTAAAAACAACTAAACTACATTAACTAACAAAACAATAAAGACATTTTTTGGTTACATGTAAAAGCTTCACTTTAAGAGTATAGTAAAACCATACGAGAACCTACGAAAGCAAATTAAGATAGTTGAGCTTGCTCGACACCAAGTTGATGTGAATTTTAAGTCCCAAAATTCCACGATGTTTGCCTGAGAATCTAAGTGACCTTTTTATGTTATTTTTGTGAAGGAAAACTGAAAATAATAAGAAGTAAGAATAAGGATAGTACTCTTGATTCTCGCAAGAATTAGAGGGTCTCTTCCTAATCGCAATTAGAAGATGAATACAAGTCGCGACAAGTATTGATTTGGGTTAACAAGCGAAATAAGCAACGCTCATAATATCAAAATCAACTCTCTCTCCTTTTGTTATCGACTAGACGTGTACTTATATAGGATGAGCAAACAACCTTGCCCTCCAAGCTATATCATGGCCGGATCTCTTAAGTAAAACAATGGAAAGTTTCCTCCTAAAATCTAGCACGACTTAAGGAAATATTTGATTTAGGAATGCCTTGCAAAACTTTCCATAAATCATACAAAAACCACACGCCTAACTAGACTACTCATCTTTCCTTATTACAACTCATGACAACTAAGACTCTTAATGGGTGAATCGAAGCTAGGATTTTCGGACCTTTATGCAACCCACATAACTAAAAACAACTAAACTACATTAACTAACAAAACAATAAAGACATTTTTTGGTTACATGTAAAAGCTTCACTTTAAGAGTATAGTAAAACCATACGAGAACCTACGAAAGCAAATTAAGATAGTTGAGCTTGCTCGACACCAAGTTGATGTGAATTTTAAGTCCCAAAATTCCACGATGTTTTTGCCGGAGAATCTAAGTGACCTTTTTATGTTATTTTTGTGAAGGAAAACTGAAAATAATAAGAAGTAAGAATAAGGATAGTACTCTTGATTCTCGCAAGAATTAGAGGGTCTCTTCCTAATCGCAATTAGAAGATGAATACAAGTCGACAAGTATTGATTTGGGTTAACAACCGAAATAAGCAACGCTCATAATATCAAAATCAACTCTCTCTCCTTTTGTTATCGACTAGACGTGTACTTATATAGGATGAGCAAACAACCTTGCCCTCAAGCTATATCATGGCCGGATCTCTTAAGTAAAACAATGGAAAGTTTCCTCCTAAAATCTAGCCTGACTTAAGGAAATATTTGATTTAGGAATGCCTTGCAAAACTTTCCATAAATCATACAAAAACCACACGCCTAACTAGACTACTCATCTTTCCTTATTACAACTCATGACAACTAAGACTCTTAATGGGTGAATCGAAGCTAGGATTTTCGGACCTTTATGCAACCCACATAACTAAAAACAACTAAACTACATTAACTAACAAAACAATAAAGACATTTTTTGGTTACATGTAAAAGCTTCACTTTAAGAGTATAGTAAAACCATACGAGAACCTACGAAAGCAAATTAAGATAGTTGAGCTTGCTCGACACCAAGTTGATGTGAATTTTAAGTCCCCAAAATTCCACGATGTTTGCCCAAGAATCTAAGTGACCTTTTTATGTTATTTTTGTGAAGGAAAACTGAAAATAATAAGAAGTAAGAATAAGGATAGTACTCTTGATTCTCGTGAGAATTAGAGGGTCTCTTCCTAATCGCAATTAGAAGATGAATACAAGTCGCAACAAGTATTGATTTGGGTTAACAAGCTGAAATAAGCAACGCTCATAATATCAAAATCAACTCTCTCTCCTTTTGTTATCGACTAGACGTGTACTTATATAGGATGAGCAAACAACCTTGCCCTCAAGCTATATCATGGCCGGATCTCTTAAGTAAAACAATGGAAAGTTTCCTCCTAGAATCTAGCACTGACTTAAGGAAATATTTGATTTAGGAATGCCTTGCAAAACTTTCCATAAATCATACAAAAACCACACGCCTAACTAGACTACTCATCTTTCCTTATTACAACTCATGACAACTAAGACTCTTAATGGGTGAATCGAAGCTAGGATTTTCGGACCTTTATGCGACCCACATAACTAAAAACAACTAAACTACATTAACTAACAAAACAATAAAGACATTTTTTGGTTACATGTAAAAGCTTCACTTTAAGAGTATAGTAAAACCATACAAGAACCTACGAAAGCAAATTAAGATAGTTGAGCTTGCTCGACACCAAGTTGATGTGAATTTTAAGTCCCAAAATTCACTGATGTTTGCCGAAGAATCTAAGTGACCTTTTTATGTTATTTTTGTGAAGGAAAACTGAAAATAATAAGAAGTAAGAATAAGGATAGTACTCTTGATTCTCGCAAGAATTAGAGGGTCTCTTCCTAATCGCAATTAGAAGATGAATACAAGTCGCGACAAGTATTGATTTGGGTTAACAAGCTGAAATAAGCAACGCTCATAATATCAAAATCAACTCTCTCTCCTTTTGTTATCGACTAGACGTGTACTTATATAGGATGAGCAAACAACCTTGCCCTCAAGCTATATCATGGCCGGATCTCTTAAGTAAAACAATGGAAAGTTTCCTCCTAAAATCTAGCACTGACTTAAGGAAATATTTGATTTAGGAATGCCTTGCAAAACTTTCCATAAATCATACAAAAACCACACGCCTAACTAGACTACTCATCTTTCCTTATTACAACTCATGACAACTAAGACTCTTAATGGTTGAATCGAAGCTAGGATTTTCGGACCTTTATGCGACCCACATAACTAAAAACAACTAAACTACATTAACTAACAAAACAATAAAGACATTTTTTGGTTACATGTAAAAGCTTCACTTTAAGAGTATAGTAAAACCATACGAGAACCTACGAAAGCAAATTAAGATAGTTGAGCTTGCTCGACACCAAGTTGATGTGAATTTTAAGTCCCCAAAATTCCACGATGTTTGCCCGAGAATCTAAGTGACCTTTTTATGTTATTTTTGTGAAGGAAAACTGAAAATAATAAGAAGTAAGAATAAGGATAGTACTCTTGATTCTCGAAGAATTAGAGGGTCTCTTCCTAATCGCAATTAGAAGATGAATACAAGTCGCGACAAGTATTGATTTGGGTTAACAACCGAAATAAGCAACGCTCATAATATCAAAATCAACTCTCTCTCCTTTTGTTATCGACTAGACGTGTACTTATATAGGATGAGCAAACAACCTTGCCCTCCAAGCTATATCATGGCCGGATCTCTTAAGTAAAACAATGGAAAGTTTCCTCCTAAAATCTAGCCTGACTTAAGGAAATATTTGATTTAGGAATGCCTTGCAAAACTTTCCATAAATCATACAAAAACCACACGCCTAACTAGACTACTCATCTTTCCTTATTACAACTCATGACAACTAAGACTCTTAATGGGTGAATCGAAGCTAGGATTTTCGGACCTTTATGCGACCCACATAACTAAAAACAACTAAACTACATTAACTAACAAAACAATAAAGACATTTTTTGGTTACATGTAAAAGCTTCACTTTAAGAGTATAGTAAAACCATACAAGAACCTACGAAAGCAAATTAAGATAGTTGAGCTTGCTCGACACCAAGTTGATGTGAATTTTAAGTCCCCAAAATTCACAATGTTTGCCCGAGAATCTAAGTGACCTTTTTATGTTATTTTTGTGAAGGAAAACTGAAAATAATAAGAAGTAAGAATAAGGATAGTACTCTTGATTCTCGCAAGAATTAGAGGGTCTCTTCCTAATCGCAATTAGAAGATGAATACAAGTCGCGACAAGTATTGATTTGGGTTAACAACGTGAAATAAGCAACGCTCGTAATATCAAAATCAACTCTCTCTCCTTTTGTTATCGACTAGACGTGTACTTATATAGGATGAGCAAACAACCTTGCCCTCCAAGCTATATCATGGCCGGATCTCTTAAGTAAAACAATGGAAAGTTTCCTCCTAAAATCTAGCACGACTTAAGGAAATATTTGATTTAGGAATGCCTTGCAAAACTTTCCATAAATCATACAAAAACCACACGCCTAACTAGACTACTCATCTTTCCTTATTACAACTCATGACAACTAAGACTCTTAATGGGTGAATCGAAGCTAGGATTTTCGGACCTTTATGCAACCCACATAACTAAAAACAACTAAACTACATTAACTAACAAAACAATAAAGACATTTTTTGGTTACATGTAAAAGCTTCACTTTAAGAGTATAGTAAAACCATACAAGAACCTACGAAAGCAAATTAAGATAGTTGAGCTTGCTCGACACCAAGTTGATGTGAATTTTAAGTCCCCAAAATTCCACGATGTTTGCCTGAGAATCTAAGTGACCTTTTTATGTTATTTTTGTGAAGGAAAACTGAAAATAATAAGAAGTAAGAATAAGGATAGTACTCTTGATTCTCGCAAGAATTAGAGGGTCTCTTCCTAATCGCGATTAGAAGATGAATACAAGTCGCGACAAGTATTGATTTGGGTTAACAAGCTGAAATAAGCAACGCTCATAATATCAAAATCAACTCTCTCTCCTTTTGTTATCGACTAGACGTGTACTTATATAGGATGAGCAAACAACCTTGCCCTCCAAGCTATATCATGGCCGGATCTCTTAAGTAAAACAATGGAAAGTTTCCTCCTAAAATCTAGCCTGACTTAAGGAAATATTTGATTTAGGAATGCCTTGCAAAACTTTCCATAAATCATACAAAAACCACACGCCTAACTAGACTACTCATCTTTCCTTATTACAACTCATGACAACTAAGACTCTTAATGGGGTGAATCGAAGCTAGGATTTTCGGACCTTTATGCAACCCACATAACTAAAAACAACTAAACTACATTAACTAACAAAACAATAAAGACATTTTTTGGTTACATGTAAAAGCTTCACTTTAAGAGTATAGTAAAACCATACAAGAACCTACGAAAGCAAATTAAGATAGTTGAGCTTGCTCGACACCAAGTTGATGTGAATTTTAAGTCCCAAAATTCCCCGATGTTTGCCTGAGAATCTAAGTGACCTTTTTATGTTATTTTTGTGAAGGAAAACTGAAAATAATAAGAAGTAAGAATAAGGATAGTACTCTTGATTCTCGCAAGAATTAGAGGGTCTCTTCCTAATCGCAATTAGAAGATGAATACAAGTCGCAACAAGTATTGATTTGGGTTAACAAGCTGAAATAAGCAACGCTCATAATATCAAAATCAACTCTCTCTCCTTTTGTTATCGACTAGACGTGTACTTATATAGGATGAGCAAACAACCTTGCCCTCCAAGCTATATCATGGCCGGATCTCTTAAGTAAAACAATGGAAAGTTTCCTCCTAAAATCTAGCACGACTTAAGGAAATATTTGATTTAGGAATGCCTTGCAAAACTTTCCATAAATCATCACAAAAACCACACGCCTAACTAGACTACTCATCTTTCCTTATTACAACTCATGACAACTAAGACTCTTAATGGGTGAATCGAAGCTAGGATTTTCGGACCTTTATGCAACCCACATAACTAAAAACAACTAAACTACATTAACTAACAAAACAATAAAGACATTTTTTGGTTACATGTAAAAGCTTCACTTTAAGAGTATAGTAAAACCATACGAGAACCTACGAAAGCAAATTAAGATAGTTGAGCTTGCTCGACACCAAGTTGATGTGAATTTTAAGTCCCAAAATTCACGATGTTTGCCCGAGAATCTAAGTGACCTTTTTATGTTATTTTTGTGAAGGAAAACTGAAAATAATAAGAAGTAAGAATAAGGATAGTACTCTTGATTCTCGTGAGAATTAGAGGGTCTCTTCCTAATCGCAATTAGAAGATGAATACAAGTCGCAACAAGTATTGATTTGGGTTAACAAGCTGAAATAAGCAACGCTCATAATATCAAAATCAACTCTCTCTCCTTTTGTTATCGACTAGACGTGTACTTATATAGGATGAGCAAACAACCTTGCCCTCAAGCTATATCATGGCCGGATCTCTTAAGTAAAACAATGGAAAGTTTCCTCCTAAAATCTAGCCCGACTTAAGGAAATATTTGATTTAGGAATGCCTTGCAAAACTTTCCATAAATCATACAAAAACCACACGCCTAACTAGACTACTCATCTTTCCTTATTACAACTCATGACAACTAAGACTCTTAATGGGTGAATCGAAGCTAGGATTTTCGGACCTTTATGCAACCCACATAACTAAAAACAACTAAACTACATTAACTAACAAAACAATAAAGACATTTTTTGGTTACATGTAAAAGCTTCACTTTAAGAGTATAGTAAAACCATACGAGAACCTACGAAAGCAAATTAAGATAGTTGAGCTTGCTCGACACCAAGTTGATGTGAATTTTAAGTCCCAAAATTCCACGATGTTTGCCTAAGAATCTAAGTGACCTTTTTATGTTATTTTTGTGAAGGAAAACTGAAAATAATAAGAAGTAAGAATAAGGATAGTACTCTTGATTCTCGCAAGAATTAGAGGGTCTCTTCCTAATCGCAATTAGAAGATGAATACAAGTCGCGACAAGTATTGATTTGGGTTAACAAGCTGAAATAAGCAACGCTCATAATATCAAAATCAACTCTCTCTCCTTTTGTTATCGACTAGACGTGTACTTATATAGGATGAGCAAACAACCTTGCCCTCAAGCTATATCATGGCCGGATCTCTTAAGTAAAACAATGGAAAGTTTCCTCCTAAAATCTAGCACAACTTAAGGAAATATTTGATTTAGGAATGCCTTGCAAAACTTTCCATAAATCATACAAAAACCACACGCCTAACTAGACTACTCATCTTTCCTTATTACAACTCATGACAACTAAGACTCTTAATGGGTGAATCAAGCTAGGATTTTCGGACCTTTATGCAACCCACATAACTAAAAACAACTAAACTACATTAACTAACAAAACAATAAAGACATTTTTTGGTTACATGTAAAAGCTTCACTTTAAGAGTATAGTAAAACCATACAAGAACCTACGAAAGCAAATTAAGATAGTTGAGCTTGCTCGACACCAAGTTGATGTGAATTTTAAGTCCCAAAATTCACAATGTTTTGCCTGAGAATCTAAGTGACCTTTTTATGTTATTTTTGTGAAGGAAAAGCTGAAAATAATAAGAAGTAAGAATAAGGATAGTACTCTTGATTCTCGCAAGAATTAGAGGGTCTCTTCCTAATCGCAATTAGAAGATGAATACAAGTCGTGACAAGTATTGATTTGGGTTAACAAGCTGAAATAAGCAACGCTCATAATATCAAAATCAACTCTCTCTCCTTTTGTTATCGACTAGACGTGTACTTATATAGGATGAGCAAACAACCTTGCCCTCCAAGCTATATCATGGCCGGATCTCTTAAGTAAAACAATGGAAAGTTTCCTCCTAAAATCTAGCACTGACTTAAGGAAATATTTGATTTAGGAATGCCTTGCAAAACTTTCCATAAATCATACAAAAACCACACGCCTAACTAGACTACTCATCTTTCCTTATTACAACTCATGACAACTAAGACTCTTAATGGTGAATCGAAGCTAGGATTTTCGGACCTTTATGCAACCCACATAACTAAAAACAGCTAAACTACATTAACTAACAAAACAATAAAGACATTTTTTGGTTATATGTAAAAGCTTCACTTTAAGAGTATAGTAAAACCATACAAGAACCTACGAAAGCAAATTAAGATAGTTGAGCTTGCTCTGACACCAAGTTGATGTGAATTTTAAGTCCCAAAATTCACAATGTTTGCCCAAGAATCTAAGTGACCTTTTTATGTTATTTTTGTGAAGGAAAACTGAAAATAATAAGAAGTAAGAATAAGGATAGTACTCTTGATTCTCGCAAGAATTAGAGGGTCTCTTCCTAATCGCAATTAGAAGATGAATACAAGTCGCGACAAGTATTGATTTGGGTTAACAACTGAAATAAGCAACGCTCATAATATCAAAATCAACTCTCTCTCCTTTTGTTATCGACTAGACGTGTACTTATATAGGATGAGCAAACAACCTTGCCTCCAAGCTATATCATGACCGGATCTCTTAAGTAAAACAATGGAAAGTTTCCTCCTAAAATCTAGCACTACTTAAGGAAATATTTGATTTAGGAATGCCTTGCAAAACTTTCCATAAATCATACAAAAACCACACGCCTAACTAGACTACTCATCTTTCCTTATTACAACTCATGACAACTAAGACTCTTAATGGCTGAATCGAAGCTAGGATTTTCGGACCTTTATGCAACCCACATAACTAAAAACAACTAAACTACATTAACTAACAAAACAATAAAGACATTTTTTGGTTACATGTAAAAGCTTCACTTTAAGAGTATAGTAAAACCATACAAGAACCTACGAAAGCAAATTAAGATAGTTGAGCTTGCTCGACACCAAGTTGATGTGAATTTTAAGTCCCAAAATTCACAATGTTTGCCCTAAGAATCTAAGTGACCTTTTTATGTTATTTTTGTGAAGGAAAACTGAAAATAATAAGAAGTAAGAATAAGGATAGTACTCTTGATTCTCGCAAGAATTAGAGGGTCTCTTCCTAATCGCAATTAGAAGATGAATACAAGTCGCAACAAGTATTGATTTGGGTTAACAAGCTGAAATAAGCAACGCTCATAATATCAAAATCAACTCTCTCTCCTTTTGTTATCGACTAGACGTGTACTTATATAGGATGAGCAAACAACCTTGCCCTCCAAGCTATATCATGGCCGGATCTCTTAAGTAAAACAATGGAAAGTTTCCTCCTAAAATCTAGCACTGACTTAAGGAAATATTTGATTTAGGAATGCCTTGCAAAACTTTCCATAAATCATACAAAAACCACACGCCTAACTAGACTACTCATCTTTCCTTATTACAACTCATGACAACTAAGACTCTTAATGGGCTGAATCGAAGCTAGGATTTTCGGACCTTTATGCAACCCACATAACTAAAAACAACTAAACTACATTAACTAACAAAACAATAAAGACATTTTTTGGTTATATGTAAAAGCTTCACTTTAAGAGTATAGTAAAACCATACAAGAACCTACGAAAGCAAATTAAGATAGTTGAGCTTGCTCTGACACCAAGTTGATGTGAATTTTAAGTCCCCAAAATTCACGATGTTTGCCCGAGAATCTAAGTGACCTTTTTATGTTATTTTTGTGAAGGAAAACTGAAAATAATAAGAAGTAAGAATAAGGATAGTACTCTTGATTCTCGCAAGAATTAGAGGGTCTCTTCCTAATCGCAATTAGAAGATGAATACAAGTCGCAACAAGTATTGATTTGGGTTAACAAGCTGAAATAAGCAACGCTCATAATATCAAAATCAACTCTCTCTCCTTTTGTTATCGACTAGACGTGTACTTATATAGGATGAGCAAACAACCTTGCCCTCCAAGCTATATCATGGCCGGGATCTCTTAAGTAAAACAATGGAAAGTTTCCTCCTAAAATCTAGCACAACTTAAGGAAATATTTGATTTAGGAATGCCTTGCAAAACTTTCCATAAATCATACAAAAACCACACGCCTAACTAGACTACTCATCTTTCCTTATTACAACTCATGACAACTAAGACTCTTAATGGGTGAATCGAAGCTAGGATTTTCGGACCTTTATGCAACCCACATAACTAAAAACAACTAAACTACATTAACTAACAAAACAATAAAGACATTTTTTGGTTACATGTAAAAGCTTCACTTTAAGAGTATAGTAAAACCATACAAGAACCTACGAAAGCAAATTAAGATAGTTGAGCTTGCTCGACACCAAGTTGATGTGAATTTTAAGTCCCCAAAATTCACAATGTTTGCCCGAGAATCTAAGTGACCTTTTTATGTTATTTTTGTGAAGGAAAACTGAAAATAATAAGAAGTAAGAATAAGGATAGTACTCTTGATTCTCGCAAGAATTAGAGGGTCTCTTCCTAATCGCAATTAGAAGATGAATACAAGTCGCGACAAGTATTGATTTGGGTTAACAAGCTGAAATAAGCAACGCTCATAATATCAAAATCAACTCTCTCTCCTTTTGTTATCGACTAGACGTGTACTTATATAGGATGAGCAAACAACCTTGCCCTCAAGCTATATCATGGCCGGATCTCTTAAGTAAAACAATGGAAAGTTTCCTCCTAAAATCTAGCACGACTTAAGGAAATATTTGATTTAGGAATGCCTTGCAAAACTTTCCATAAATCATACAAAAACCACACGCCTAACTAGACTACTCATCTTTCCTTATTACAACTCATGACAACTAAGACTCTTAATGGGTGAATCGAAGCTAGGATTTTCGGACCTTTATGCGACCCACATAACTAAAAACAACTAAACTACATTAACTAACAAAACAATAAAGACATTTTTTGGTTACATGTAAAAGCTTCACTTTAAGAGTATAGTAAAACCATACGAGAACCTACGAAAGCAAATTAAGATAGTTGAGCTTGCTCGACACCAAGTTGATGTGAATTTTAAGTCCCAAAATTCCACGATGTTTGCCCGAGAATCTAAGTGACCTTTTTATGTTATTTTTGTGAAGGAAAACTGAAAATAATAAGAAGTAAGAATAAGGATAGTACTCTTGATTCTCGCAAGAATTAGAGGGTCTCTTCCTAATCGCAATTAGAAGATGAATACAAGTCGCAACAAGTATTGATTTGGGTTAACAAGCTGAAATAAGCAACGCTCATAATATCAAAATCAACTCTCTCTCCTTTTGTTATCGACTAGACGTGTACTTATATAGGATGAGCAAACAACCTTGCCCTCCAAGCTATATCATGGCCGGATCTCTTAAGTAAAACAATGGAAAGTTTCCTCCTAAGAATCTAGCCTGACTTAAGGAAATATTTGATTTAGGAATGCCTTGCAAAACTTTCCATAAATCATACAAAAACCACACGCCTAACTAGACTACTCATCTTTCCTTATTACAACTCATGACAACTAAGACTCTTAATGGTGAATCGAAGCTAGGATTTTCGGACCTTTATGCAACCCACATAACTAAAAACAACTAAACTACATTAACTAACAAAACAATAAAGACATTTTTTGGTTACATGTAAAAGCTTCACTTTAAGAGTATAGTAAAACCATACAAGAACCTACGAAAGCAAATTAAGATAGTTGAGCTTGCTCGACACCAAGTTGATGTGAATTTTAAGTCCCCAAAATTCCACGATGTTTGCCCTGAGAATCTAAGTGACCTTTTTATGTTATTTTTGTGAAGGAAAACTGAAAATAATAAGAAGTAAGAATAAGGATAGTACTCTTGATTCTCGCAAGAATTAGAGGGTCTCTTCCTAATCGCAATTAGAAGATGAATACAAGTCGCGACAAGTATTGATTTGGGTTAACAAGCTGAAATAAGCAACGCTCATAATATCAAAATCAACTCTCTCTCCTTTTGTTATCGACTAGACGTGTACTTATATAGGATGAGCAAACAACCTTGCCCTCAAGCTATATCATGGCCGGATCTCTTAAGTAAAACAATGGAAAGTTTCCTCCTAAAATCTAGCCCGACTTAAGGAAATATTTGATTTAGGAATGCCTTGCAAAACTTTCCATAAATCATACAAAAACCACACGCCTAACTAGACTACTCATCTTTCCTTATTACAACTCATGACAACTAAGACTCTTAATGGGTGAATCGAAGCTAGGATTTTCGGACCTTTATGCGACCCACATAACTAAAAACAACTAAACTACATTAACTAACAAAACAATAAAGACATTTTTTGGTTACATGTAAAAGCTTCACTTTAAGAGTATAGTAAAACCATACGAGAACCTACGAAAGCAAATTAAGATAGTTGAGCTTGCTCGACACCAAGTTGATGTGAATTTTAAGTCCCAAAATTCACGATGTTTGCCCAAGAATCTAAGTGACCTTTTTATGTTATTTTTGTGAAGGAAAACTGAAAATAATAAGAAGTAAGAATAAGGATAGTACTCTTGATTCTCGCAAGAATTAGAGGGTCTCTTCCTAATCGCAATTAGAAGATGAATACAAGTCGCGACAAGTATTGATTTGGGTTAACAAGCTGAAATAAGCAACGCTCATAATATCAAAATCAACTCTCTCTCCTTTTGTTATCGACTAGACGTGTACTTATATAGGATGAGCAAACAACCTTGCCCTCCAAGCTATATCATGGCCGGATCTCTTAAGTAAAACAATGGAAAGTTTCCTCCTAAAATCTAGCCTGACTTAAGGAAATATTTGATTTAGGAATGCCTTGCAAAACTTTCCATAAATCATACAAAAACCACACGCCTAACTAGACTACTCATCTTTCCTTATTACAACTCGTGACAACTAAGACTCTTAATGGGTGAATCGAAGCTAGGATTTTCGGACCTTTATGCGACCCACATAACTAAAAACAACTAAACTACATTAACTAACAAAACAATAAAGACATTTTTTGGTTACATGTAAAAGCTTCACTTTAAGAGTATAGTAAAACCATACGAGAACCTACGAAAGCAAATTAAGATAGTTGAGCTTGCTCGACACCAAGTTGATGTGAATTTTAAGTCCCCAAAATTCCACGATGTTTGCCTGAGAATCTAAGTGACCTTTTTATGTTATTTTTGTGAAGGAAAACTGAAAATAATAAGAAGTAAGAATAAGGATAGTACTCTTGATTCTCGCAAGAATTAGAGGGTCTCTTCCTAATCGCAATTAGAAGATGAATACAAGTCGTGACAAGTATTGATTTGGGTTAACAAGCTGAAATAAGCAACGCTCATAATATCAAAATCAACTCTCTCTCCTTTTGTTATCGACTAGACGTGTACTTATATAGGATGAGCAAACAACCTTGCCCTCGAAGCTATATCATGGCCGGATCTCTTAAGTAAAACAATGGAAAGTTTCCTCCTAAAATCTAGCACTGACTTAAGGAAATATTTGATTTAGGAATGCCTTGCAAAACTTTCCATAAATCATACAAAAACCACACGCCTAACTAGACTACTCATCTTTCCTTATTACAACTCATGACAACTAAGACTCTTAATGGTGAATCGAAGCTAGGATTTTCGGACCTTTATGCGACCCACATAACTAAAAACAACTAAACTACATTAACTAACAAAACAATAAAGACATTTTTTGGTTACATGTAAAAGCTTCACTTTAAGAGTATAGTAAAACCATACGAGAACCTACGAAAGCAAATTAAGATAGTTGAGCTTGCTCGACACCAAGTTGATGTGAATTTTAAGTCCCCAAAATTCCACAATGTTTGCCCGAGAATCTAAGTGACCTTTTTATGTTATTTTTGTGAAGGAAAACTGAAAATAATAAGAAGTAAGAATAAGGATAGTACTCTTGATTCTCGCAAGAATTAGAGGGTCTCTTCCTAATCGCAATTAGAAGATGAATACAAGTCGCAACAAGTATTGATTTGGGTTAACAAGCTGAAATAAGCAACGCTCATAATATCAAAATCAACTCTCTCTCCTTTTGTTATCGACTAGACGTGTACTTATATAGGATGAGCAAACAACCTTGCCCTCAAGCTATATCATGGCCGGATCTCTTAAGTAAAACAATGGAAAGTTTCCTCCTAAAATCTAGCACTGACTTAAGGAAATATTTGATTTAGGAATGCCTTGCAAAACTTTCCATAAATCATACAAAAACCACACGCCTAACTAGACTACTCATCTTTCCTTATTACAACTCATGACAACTAAGACTCTTAATGGGTGAATCGAAGCTAGGATTTTCGGACCTTTATGCGACCCACATAACTAAAAACAACTAAACTACATTAACTAACAAAACAATAAAGACATTTTTTGGTTACATGTAAAAGCTTCACTTTAAGAGTATAGTAAAACCATACGAGAACCTACGAAAGCAAATTAAGATAGTTGAGCTTGCTCGACACCAAGTTGATGTGAATTTTAAGTCCCAAAATTCCACGATGTTTGCCTGAGAATCTAAGTGACCTTTTTATGTTATTTTTGTGAAGGAAAACTGAAAATAATAAGAAGTAAGAATAAGGATAGTACTCTTGATTCTCGCAAGAATTAGAGGGTCTCTTCCTAATCGCAATTAGAAGATGAATACAAGTCGCAACAAGTATTGATTTGGGTTAACAAGCTGAAATAAGCAACGCTCATAATATCAAAATCAACTCTCTCTCCTTTTGTTATCGACTAGACGTGTACTTATATAGGATGAGCAAACAACCTTGCCCTCCAAGCTATATCATGGCCGGATCTCTTAAGTAAAACAATGGAAAGTTTCCTCCTAGAATCTAGCACTGACTTAAGGAAATATTTGATTTAGGAATGCCTTGCAAAACTTTCCATAAATCATACAAAAACCACACGCCTAACTAGACTACTCATCTTTCCTTATTACAACTCATGACAACTAAGACTCTTAATGGGGGTGAATCGAAGCTAGGATTTTCGGACCTTTATGCGACCCACATAACTAAAAACAACTAAACTACATTAACTAACAAAACAATAAAGACATTTTTTGGTTACATGTAAAAGCTTCACTTTAAGAGTATAGTAAAACCATACGAGAACCTACGAAAGCAAATTAAGATAGTTGAGCTTGCTCGACACCAAGTTGATGTGAATTTTAAGTCCCAAAATTCCACGATGTTTGCCCGAAGAATCTAAGTGACCTTTTTTATGTTATTTTTGTGAAGGAAAACTGAAAATAATAAGAAGTAAGAATAAGGATAGTACTCTTGATTCTCGTGAGAATTAGAGGGTCTCTTCCTAATCGCAATTAGAAGATGAATACAAGTCGCAACAAGTATTGATTTGGGTTAACAAGCTGAAATAAGCAACGCTCATAATATCAAAATCAACTCTCTCTCCTTTTGTTATCGACTAGACGTGTACTTATATAGGATGAGCAAACAACCTTGCCCTCCAAGCTATATCATGGCCGGATCTCTTAAGTAAAACAATGGAAAGTTTCCTCCTAGAATCTAGCACGACTTAAGGAAATATTTGATTTAGGAATGCCTTGCAAAACTTTCCATAAATCATACAAAAACCACACGCCTAACTAGACTACTCATCTTTCCTTATTACAACTCATGACAACTAAGACTCTTAATGGGTGAATCGAAGCTAGGATTTTCGGACCTTTATGCGGCCCACATAACTAAAAACAACTAAACTACATTAACTAACAAAACAATAAAGACATTTTTTGGTTACATGTAAAAGCTTCACTTTAAGAGTATAGTAAAACCATACGAGAACCTACGAAAGCAAATTAAGATAGTTGAGCTTGCTCGACACCAAGTTGATGTGAATTTTAAGTCCCCAAAATTCCACGATGTTTGCCCGAGAATCTAAGTGACCTTTTTATGTTATTTTTGTGAAGGAAAGCTGAAAATAATAAGAAGTAAGAATAAGGATAGTACTCTTGATTCTCGCAAGAATTAGAGGGTCTCTTCCTAATCGCAATTAGAAGATGAATACAAGTCGCAACAAGTATTGATTTGGGTTAACAAGCTGAAATAAGCAACGCTCATAATATCAAAATCAACTCTCTCTCCTTTTGTTATCGACTAGACGTGTACTTATATAGGATGAGCAAACAACCTTGCCCTCCGAGCTATATCATGGCCGGATCTCTTAAGTAAAACAATGGAAAGTTTCCTCCTAAAATCTAGCCCGACTTAAGGAAATATTTGATTTAGGAATGCCTTGCAAAACTTTCCATAAATCATACAAAAACCACACGCCTAACTAGACTACTCATCTTTCCTTATTACAACTCGTGACAACTAAGACTCTTAATGGCTGAATCGAAGCTAGGATTTTCGGACCTTTATGCGACCCACATAACTAAAAACAACTAAACTACATTAACTAACAAAACAATAAAGACATTTTTTGGTTACATGTAAAAGCTTCACTTTAAGAGTATAGTAAAACCATACGAGAACCTACGAAAGCAAATTAAGATAGTTGAGCTTGCTCGACACCAAGTTGATGTGAATTTTAAGTCCCCGAAATTCCACGATGTTTTGCCGAGAATCTAAGTGACCTTTTTATGTTATTTTTGTGAAGGAAAGCTGAAAATAATAAGAAGTAAGAATAAGGATAGTACTCTTGATTCTCGCAAGAATTAGAGGGTCTCTTCCTAATCGCAATTAGAAGATGAATACAAGTCGCGACAAGTATTGATTTGGGTTAACAAGCTGAAATAAGCAACGCTCATAATATCAAAATCAACTCTCTCTCCTTTTGTTATCGACTAGACGTGTACTTATATAGGATGAGCAAACAACCTTGCCCTCGAAGCTATATCATGGCCGGATCTCTTAAGTAAAACAATGGAAAGTTTCCTCCTAAAATCTAGCACTGACTTAAGGAAATATTTGATTTAGGAATGCCTTGCAAAACTTTCCATAAATCATACAAAAACCACACGCCTAACTAGACTACTCATCTTTCCTTATTACAACTCATGACGACTAAGACTCTTAATGGGTGAATCGAAGCTAGGATTTTCGGACCTTTATGCGACCCACATAACTAAAAACAACTAAACTACATTAACTAACAAAACAATAAAGACATTTTTTGGTTACATGTAAAAGCTTCACTTTAAGAGTATAGTAAAACCATACGAGAACCTACGAAAGCAAATTAAGATAGTTGAGCTTGCTCGACACCAAGTTGATGTGAATTTTAAGTCCCAAAATTCCACGATGTTTGCCTGAGAATCTAAGTGACCTTTTTTATGTTATTTTTGTGAAGGAAAAGCTGAAAATAATAAGAAGTAAGAATAAGGATAGTACTCTTGATTCTCGCGAGAATTAGAGGGTCTCTTCCTAATCGCAATTAGAAGATGAATACAAGTCGCGGCAAGTATTGATTTGGGTTAACAAGCTGAAATAAGCAACGCTCATAATATCAAAATCAACTCTCTCTCCTTTTGTTATCGACTAGACGTGTACTTATATAGGATGAGCAAACAACCTTGCCCTCAAGCTATATCATGGCTGGGATCTCTTAAGTAAAACAATGGAAAGTTTCCTCCTAAAATCTAGCCTGACTTAAGGAAATATTTGATTTAGGAATGCCTTGCAAAACTTTCCATAAATCATACAAAAACCACACGCCTAACTAGACTACTCATCTTTCCTTATTACAACTCATGACAACTAAGACTCTTAATGGTGAATCGAAGCTAGGATTTTCGGACCTTTATGCGGCCCACATAACTAAAAACAACTAAACTACATTAACTAACAAAACAATAAAGACATTTTTTGGTTACATGTAAAAGCTTCACTTTAAGAGTATAGTAAAACCATACGAGAACCTACGAAAGCAAATTAAGATAGTTGAGCTTGCTCGACACCAAGTTGATGTGAATTTTAAGTCCCCAAAATTCCACGATGTTTGCCTGAGAATCTAAGTGACCTTTTTATGTTATTTTTGTGAAGGAAAGCTGAAAATAATAAGAAGTAAGAATAAGGATAGTACTCTTGATTCTCGTGAGAATTAGAGGGTCTCTTCCTAATCGCAATTAGAAGATGAATACAAGTCGCAACAAGTATTGATTTGGGTTAACAAGCTGAAATAAGCAACGCTCATAATATCAAAATCGACTCTCTCTCCTTTTTGTTATCGACTAGACGTGTACTTATATAGGATGAGCAAACAACCTTGCCCTCAAGCTATATCATGGCCGGATCTCTTAAGTAAAACAATGGAAAGTTTCCTCCTAGAATCTAGCACTGACTTAAGGAAATATTTGATTTAGGAATGCCTTGCAAAACTTTCCATAAATCATACAAAAACCACACGCCTAACTAGACTACTCATCTTTCCTTATTACGACTCATGACAACTAAGACTCTTAATGGATGAATCGAAGCTAGGATTTTCGGACCTTTATGCGGCCCGCATAACTAAAAACAACTAAACTACATTAACTAACAAAACAATAAAGACATTTTTTGGTTACATGTAAAAGCTTCACTTTAAGAGTATAGTAAAACCATACGAGAACCTACGAAAGCAAATTAAGATAGTTGAGCTTGCTCGACACCAAGTTGATGTGAATTTTAAGTCCCCAAAATTCCACGATGTTTGCCCTGAGAATCTAAGTGACCTTTTTATGTTATTTTTGTGAAGGAAAGCTGAAAATAATAAGAAGTAAGAATAAGGATAGTACTCTTGATTCTCGCTGAGAATTAGAGGGTCTCTTCCTAATCGCAATTAGAAGATGAATACAAGTCGCGACAAGTATTGATTTGGGTTAACAAGCTGAAATAAGCAACGCTCATAATATCAAAATCAACTCTCTCTCCTTTTGTTATCGACTAGACGTGTACTTATATAGGATGAGCAAACAACCTTGCCCTCCAAGCTATATCATGGCCGGATCTCTTAAGTAAAACAATGGAAAGTTTCCTCCTAGAATCTAGCCCGACTTAAGGAAATATTTGATTTAGGAATGCCTTGCAAAACTTTCCATAAATCATACAAAAACCACACGCCTAACTAGACTACTCATCTTTCCTTATTACAACTCATGACAACTAAGACTCTTAATGGCTGAATCAAGCTAGGATTTTCGGACCTTTATGCGGCCCACATAACTAAAAACAACTAAACTACATTAACTAACAAAACAATAAAGACATTTTTTGGTTACATGTAAAAGCTTCACTTTAAGAGTATAGTAAAACCATACGAGAACCTACGAAAGCAAATTAAGATAGTTGAGCTTGCTCGACACCAAGTTGATGTGAATTTTAAGTCCCAAAATTCCACGATGTTTGCCTGAAGAATCTAAGTGACCTTTTTATGTTATTTTTGTGAAGGAAAACTGAAAATAATAAGAAGTAAGAATAAGGATAGTACTCTTGATTCTCGCGAGAATTAGAGGGTCTCTTCCTAATCGCAATTAGAAGATGAATACAAGTCGCGACAAGTATTGATTTGGGTTAACAAGCTGAAATAAGCAACGCTCATAATATCAAAATCAACTCTCTCTCCTTTTGTTATCGACTAGACGTGTACTTATATAGGATGAGCAAACAACCTTGCCCTCCAAGCTATATCATGACCGGATCTCTTAAGTAAAACAATGGAAAGTTTCCTCCTAGAATCTAGCACGACTTAAGGAAATATTTGATTTAGGAATGCCTTGCAAAACTTTCCATAAATCATACAAAAACCACACGCCTAACTAGACTACTCATCTTTCCTTATTACAACTCGTGACAACTAAGACTCTTAATGGCTGAATCGAAGCTAGGATTTTCGGACCTTTATGCGGCCCACATAACTAAAAACAACTAAACTACATTAACTAACAAAACAATAAAGACATTTTTTGGTTACATGTAAAAGCTTCACTTTAAGAGTATAGTAAAACCATACGAGAACCTACGAAAGCAAATTAAGATAGTTGAGCTTGCTCGACACCAAGTTGATGTGAATTTTAAGTCCCCAAAATTCACGATGTTTGCCCGAGAATCTAAGTGACCTTTTTTATGTTATTTTTGTGAAGGAAAACTGAAAATAATAAGAAGTAAGAATAAGGATAGTACTCTTGATTCTCGCAAGAATTAGAGGGTCTCTTCCTAATCGCAATTAGAAGATGAATACAAGTCGCAACAAGTATTGATTTGGGTTAACAAGCTGAAATAAGCAACGCTCATAATATCAAAATCAACTCTCTCTCCTTTTGTTATCGACTAGACGTGTACTTATATAGGATGAGCAAACAACCTTGCCCTCAAGCTATATCATGGCCGGATCTCTTAAGTAAAACAATGGAAAGTTTCCTCCTAGAATCTAGCACGACTTAAGGAAATATTTGATTTAGGAATGCCTTGCAAAACTTTCCATAAATCATACAAAAACCACACGCCTAACTAGACTACTCATCTTTCCTTATTACAACTCATGACAACTAAGACTCTTAATGGCTGAATCGAAGCTAGGATTTTCGGACCTTTATGCGACCCACATAACTAAAAACAACTAAACTACATTAACTAACAAAACAATAAAGACATTTTTTGGTTACATGTAAAAGCTTCACTTTAAGAGTATAGTAAAACCATACGAGAACCTACGAAAGCAAATTAAGATAGTTGAGCTTGCTCGACACCAAGTTGATGTGAATTTTAAGTCCCAAAATTCACGATGTTTGCCTGAGAATCTAAGTGACCTTTTTATGTTATTTTTGTGAAGGAAAACTGAAAATAATAAGAAGTAAGAATAAGGATAGTACTCTTGATTCTCGCAAGAATTAGAGGGTCTCTTCCTAATCGCAATTAGAAGATGAATACAAGTCGCAACAAGTATTGATTTGGGTTAACAAGCTGAAATAAGCAACGCTCATAATATCAAAATCAACTCTCTCTCCTTTTGTTATCGACTAGACGTGTACTTATATAGGATGAGCAAACAACCTTGCCCTCCAAGCTATATCATGGCCGGATCTCTTAAGTAAAACAATGGAAAGTTTCCTCCTAGAATCTAGCACGACTTAAGGAAATATTTGATTTAGGAATGCCTTGCAAAACTTTCCATAAATCATACAAAAACCACACGCCTAACTAGACTACTCATCTTTCCTTATTACAACTCATGACAACTAAGACTCTTAATGGCTGAATCAAGCTAGGATTTTCGGACCTTTATGCGGCCCACATAACTAAAAACAACTAAACTACATTAACTAACAAAACAATAAAGACATTTTTTGGTTACATGTAAAAGCTTCACTTTAAGAGTATAGTAAAACCATACGAGAACCTACGAAAGCAAATTAAGATAGTTGAGCTTGCTCGACACCAAGTTGATGTGAATTTTAAGTCCCAAAATTCACGATGTTTGCCTGAGAATCTAAGTGACCTTTTTATGTTATTTTTGTGAGGGAAAACTGAAAATAATAAGAAGTAAGAATAAGGATAGTACTCTTGATTCTCGCAAGAATTAGAGGGTCTCTTCCTAATCGCAATTAGAAGATGAATACAAGTCGCAACAAGTATTGATTAGGGTTAACAATTGAAATAAGCAACGCTCAAAATATCAAAATCAACTCTCTCTCTTTTTGTTATCGACTAGACGTGTACTTATATAGGATGAGCAAACAACCTTGCCCTCCAAGCTATATCATGACCGGATCTCTTAAGTAAAACAATGGAAAGTTTCCTCCTAGAATCTAGCACAACTTAAGGAAATATTTGATTTAGGAATGCCTTGCAAAACTTTCCATAAATCATACAAAAACCACACGCCTAACTAGACTACTCATCTTTCCTTATTACAACTCATGACAACTAAGACTCTTAATGGACTGAATCAAGCTAGGATTTTCGGACCTTTATGCAACCCACATAACTAAAAACAACTAAACTACATTAACTAACAAAACAATAAAGACATTTTTTGGTTACATGTAAAAGCTTCACTTTAAGAGTATAGTAAAACCATACGAGAACCTACGAAAGCAAATTAAGATAGTTGAGCTTGCTCGACACCAAGTTGATGTGAATTTTAAGTCCCCAAAATTCACGATGTTTGCCTAAGAATCTAAGTGACCTTTTTATGTTATTTTTGTGAAGGAAAACTGAAAATAATAAGAAGTAAGAATAAGGATAGTACTCTTGATTCTCGCAAGAATTAGAGGGTATCTTCCTAATCGCAATTAGAAGATGAATACAAGTCGCGACAAGTATTGATTTGGGTTAACAAGCTGAAATAAGCAACGCTCATAATATCAAAATCAACTCTCTCTCCTTTTGTTATCGACTAGACGTGTACTTATATAGGATGAGCAAACAACCTTGCCCTCCAAGCTATATCATGTGCGGATCTCTTAAGTAAAACAATGGAAAGTTTCCTCCTAGAATCTAGCCCGACTTAAGGAAATATTTGATTTAGGAATGCCTTGCAAAACTTTCCATAAATCATACAAAAACCACACGCCTAACTAGACTACTCATCTTTCCTTATTACAACTCATGACAACTAAGACTCTTAATGGGTGAATCGAAGCTAGGATTTTCGGACCTTTATGCAACCCACATAACTAAAAACAACTCAACTACATTAACTAACAAAACAATAAAGACATTTTTTGGTTACATGTAAAAGCTTCACTTTAAGAGTATAGTAAAACCATCAGAGAACCTACGAAAGCAAATTAAGATAGTTGAGCTTGCTCGACACCAAGTTGATGTGAATTTTAAGTCCCAAAATTCACAATGTTTGCCCTGAGAATCTAAGTGACCTTTTTATGTTATTTTTGTGAAGGAAAACTGAAAATAATAAGAAGTAAGAATAAGGATAGTACTCTTGATTCTCGCAAGAATTAGAGGGTCTCTTCCTAATCGCAATTAGAAGATGAATACAAGTCGCAACAAGTATTGATTTGGGTTAACAACTGAAATAAGCAACGCTCATAATATCAAAATCAACTCTCTCTCCTTTTGTTATCGACTAGACGTGTACTTATATAGGATGAGCAAACAACCTTGCCCTCCAAGCTATATCATGACCGGATCTCTTAAGTAAAACAATGGAAAGTTTCCTCCTAAAATCTAGCACAACTTAAGGAAATATTTGATTTAGGAATGCCTTGCAAAACTTTCCATAAATCATACAAAAACCACACGCCTAACTAGACTACTCATCTTTCCTTATTACAACTCATGACAACTAAGACTCTTAATGGACTGAATCAAGCTAGGATTTTCGGACCTTTATGCAACCCACATAACTAAAAACAACTAAACTACATTAACTAACAAAACAATAAAGACATTTTTTGGTTACATGTAAAAGCTTCACTTTAAGAGTATAGTAAAACCATACGAGAACCTACGAAAGCAAATTAAGATAGTTGAGCTTGCTCGACACCAAGTTGATGTGAATTTTTAAGTCCCCAAAATTCACAGATGTTTGCCCAAGAATCTAAGTGACCTTTTTTATGTTATTTTTGTGAAGGAAAACTGAAAATAATAAGAAGTAAGAATAAGGATAGTACTCTTGATTCTCGCAAGAATTAGAGGGTCTCTTCCTAATCGCAATTAGAAGATGAATACAAGTCGCAACAAGTATTGATTTGGGTTAACAACTGAAATAAGCAACGCTCATAATATCAAAATCAACTCTCTCTCCTTTTGTTATCGACTAGACGTGTACTTATATAGGATGAGCAAACAACCTTGCCCTCCAAGCTATATCATGACCGGATCTCTTAAGTAAAACAATGGAAAGTTTCCTCCTAGAATCTAGCACAACTTAAGGAAATATTTGATTTAGGAATGCCTTGCAAAACTTTCCATAAATCATACAAAAACCACACGCCTAACTAGACTACTCATCTTTCCTTATTACAACTCATGACAACTAAGACTCTTAATGGCTGAATCAAGCTAGGATTTTCGGACCTTTATGCAACCCACATAACTAAAAACAACTAAACTACATTAACTAACAAAACAATAAAGACATTTTTTGGTTACATGTAAAAGCTTCACTTTAAGAGTATAGTAAAACCATACAAGAACCTACGAAAGCAAATTAAGATAGTTGAGCTTGCTCTGACACAAAGTTGATGTGAATTTTTAAGTCCCAAAATTCACAATGTTTGCCCAAGAATCTAAGTGACCTTTTTATGTTATTTTTGTGAAGGAAAACTGAAAATAATAAGAAGTAAGAATAAGGATAGTACTCTTGATTCTCGTAAGAATTAGAGGGTCTCTTCCTAATCGTAATTAGAAGATGAATACAAGTCGCAACAAGTATTGATTTGGGTTAACAATCGAAATAAGCAACGCTCATAATATCAAAATCAACTCTCTCTCTCTTTTTGTTATCGACTAGACGTGTACTTATATAGGATGAGCAAACAACCTTGCCCTCCAAGCTATATCATGACCAGGATCTCTTAAGTAAAACAATGGAAAGTTTCCTCCTAGAATCTAGCACAACTTAAGGAAATATTTGATTTAGGAATGCTTTGTACTTTAACAAACATAACAATAAAGACATTTTTTGGTTACATGTAAAACCTTCACTTTAAGAGTAAAGTAAAACCATGCAAGAACCTAAGAAAGCAAACTAAGATAGTTGAACTTGCTCTGATATCAAGTTGATGTTAATTTTAAGTCCGAAAATTCACAATGTTTGTCCTAGAATCTAAGTGACCTTTTTATGTTATTTTTGTGAAGGAAAACTGAAAATAATAAGATGTAAGAATAAGGATAGTACTCTTGATTCTCGCAAGAATTAAAGGGTCTCTTCCTAATCGCAATTAGAAGATGAATACAAGTCGCAACAAGTATTGATTTTGGTTAACAACCGAAATAAGCAAAGCTTATAATTATCAAAATCAACTCTCTCCTTCTATTATGGACTAGACGTGTACTTATATTGGATGAGCAAACAACCTTGCCCTCCAAGTTATATCATGACCGGATCTTTTAAGCAAAACAAAGGAAAGTTTCCTCCTAGAATCCAGCACAACTTATGGAAACATTGGATCTAGGAATGCTTTGCAAAACTTTCCATAAAGCATACAAAAACCACACGCCTAACTAGACTACTCTTTTTTCCTTATTACAACTCATGAAAACTTAGACTCTTAATGGACCGAATCAAACTAGGATTTTTGGACCTTTATGCAACTAACATAACTAAAAACAACTACTTTAACTAACATAACAATAAAGATAATTTTTGGTTACATGTAAAACCTTCACTTTAAGATTAAAATAAGACTATGCAAGAACCTAAGAAAGCAAATTAAGATAGTTGAACTTGTTCTGATACCAAGTTGATGTGAATTTTAAGTCCGAAAATTCACAATGTTTGCCCTAGAATCTAAGTCACCTTTTTATGTTATTTTTGTGAAGGAAAACTGAAAATAATAAGAAGTAAGAATAAAGATAGTACTCTTGATTCTCGCAAGAATTAGAGGGTCTCTTCCTAATCGCAATTAGAAGATGAAATATAAGTCGCAACAAGTATTGATTTTGGTTAACGACTGAAATAAGCAACGCTCAGAATTTTCAAAATCAACGCTTTCCTTTCATGATGGACTAGATGTGTACTTATATAGGATGAGGAAATAACCTTGCCCTCCAAGCTATATCATGACCGGATCCCTTAAGCAAAACAAACTAAAGTTTGCTCCTAGAATCTAGCACAACTTAAGGAAACATTTGATTTAGGAAAGCTTTGCAAAACCTTCCATAAAGCATACAAAAACCACACGCCTAACTAGACTACTCATCTTTTCTTATTACAACTCATGACAACTAAGACACTTAATGGACCGAATCAAGCTAGGATTTTTGGACCTTTATGCAACTAACATAACTAAAAACAACTCAACTACTTTAACTAACATAAGAATAAAGACAATTTTTGGTTACATGTAAAACCTTCACTTTAAGATTAAAATAAAACCATGCAAGAACCTTAGAAAGCAAATTAAGATAGTTGAACTTGCTCTGATACCAAGTTGATGTGAATTTTAAGTCCGAAAATTCACAGTGTTTGCCCTAAAATCTAAGTCACCTTATTATGTTATTTTTGTGAAGGAAAACTGAAAATAATAAGAAGTAAGAATAAGGATAGTACTCTTGATTCTCACAAGAATTAGAGGGTCTCTTCCTAATCGCAATTAAAAGATGAAATATAAGTCGCAACAAGTATTGATTTTGGTTGACAACCGAAATAAGCAACGCTCAAAATTATCAAAATCAACGCTTTCCTTTCATTATGGACTAGATGTGTACTTATATAGGATGAGGAAACAACCTTGCCCTCCAAGCTATATCATGACCAGATCTCTTAAGCAAAACAAACGAAAGTTTGCTCCTAGAATCTAGCACAACTTAAGGAAACATTTGATTTCGGAAAGCTTTGCAAAACTTTCCATAAATCATATAAAAACCACACGCCTAACTAGATTACTCATCTTTCCTTATTATAACTCATGACAACCTAGACTCTGAATGGACCGAATCATGCTAGGATTTTCGTACCTTTAAGCAACTAACATAACTAAAAATAACTCAACTACTTTAACTAACATAACAATAAAGACATTTTTTGGTTACATGTAAAACCTTTACTTTATGAGTAATGTAAAACCATGCAAGAACCTAAGAAAGCAAATTAAGATAGTTGAACTTGCTCTGATATCAAAATGATGTGAATTTTAAGTCCGAAAATTGACAATGTTTACCCTAGAATCTAAGTGACCTTTTTATGTTATTTTTGTGAAGGAAAACTGAAAATAATAAGAAGTAAAAATAAGGATAGTACTCTTGATTCTCGCAAGAATTAGAGGGTCTCTTCCTAATCGCAATTAGAAGATGAAATATAAGTCGCAACAAGTATTGATTTTGGTTAACGACCGAAATAAGCAACGCTCAGAATTATCAAAATCAACGTTTTCCTTTCATGATGGACTAGATGTGTACTTATATAGGATGAGGAAATAACCTTGCCCTCCAAGCTATATCATGACCGGATCCCTTAAGCAAAACAAACGAAAGTTTGCTCCTAGAATCTAGCACAACTTAAGGAAACATTTGATTTAGGAAAGCTTTGCAAAACTTTCCATAAATCATATAAAAACCACACGCCTAACTAGATTACTCATCTTTCCTTATTATAACTCATGACAACCTAGACTCTTAATGGACCGAATCATGCTAGGATTTTCGTACCTTTATGCAACTAACATAACTAAAAATAACTCAACTACTTTAACTAACATAACAATAAAGACATTTTTTGGTTACTTGTAAAACCTTCACTTTAAGAGTAAAGTAAAACCATGCAAGAACCTAAGAAAGCAAATTAAGATAGTTGAACTTGCTCTGATATCAAATTGATGTGAATTTTAAGTCCGAAAATTGACAATGTTTAATTTGCCATAGAATCTAAGTGACCTTTTTATGTTATTTTTGTGAAGGAAAACTGAAAATAATAAGAAGTAAAAATAAGGATAGTACTCTTGATTCTGGCATGAGTTACAAGGTATCTTCCTAATCGCAATTAGAAGATGAATACAAGTCGCAACAAGTACTGATTTGGGTTAACAACGAAAATAAGCAACGCTCATAATTATCAAAATCAACTCTCTCTCCTTTTATTATGTACTAGACGTGTACTTATATAGGAAAAGCAAACAACCTAGCCCTCTAAGCTATATCACGACCGGATCTCTTAAGCAAAACAATGGAAAGTTTCCCCCTAGAATCTAGCACAACTTAAGGAAACATTTGATTTTGGAATGCTTTGCAAAACTTTTCATAAATCATACAAAAACCACACACCTAACTAGACTACTCATCTTTCCTTATTACAACTCATGACAACTCAGACTCTTAATGGACCGAATCAAGCTAGGATTTTGGAACCTTTATGCAACTAACATAACTAAAAATAACTCAACTACTTTAACTAACATAGCAATAAAAACATTTTTTTGTTACATGTAAAACCTTTACTTTAAGAGTAAAGTAAAACCATGCAAGTGCCTACGAAAGCAAATTAAGATAGTTGAACTTGCTCAGATACCAAGTTGATGTGAATTTTATGTCCGAAAATTCACAGTGTTTGCCCTAAAATCTAAGTCACCTTATTATGTTATTTTTGTGAAGGAAAACTGAAAATAATAAGAAGTAATAATAAGGATAGTACTCTTGATTCTCACATGAATTAGAGGGTCTCTTCCTAATCGCAATTAAAAGATGAAATATAAGTCACAACAAGTATTGATTTTGGTTAACAACCGAAATAAGCAACGCTCAAAATTATCAAAATCAACGCTTTCCTTTCATTATGGACTAGATGTGTACTTATATAGGATGAGGAAACAACCTTGCCCTCCAAGCTATATCATGACCAGATCTCTTAAGCAAAACAAACGAAAGTTTGCTCCTAGAATCTAGCACAACTTAAGGAAACATTTGATTTAGGAAAGCTTTGCAAAACTTTCCATAAATCATATAAAAAAAACACGCCTAACTAGATTACTCATCTTTCCTTATTATAACTCATGACAACCTAGACTCTTAATGGACCGAATCATGCTAGGATTTTCGTACCTTTATGCAACTAACATAACTAAAAATAACTCAACTACTTTAACTAACATAAGAATAAAGACATTTTTTGGTTACATGTAAACCTTCACTTTAAGATTAAAATAAAACCATACAAGAACCTTAGAAAGCAAATTAAGATAGTTGAACTTGCTCTGATACCTAGTTGATGTGAATTTTATGTCCGAAAATTCACAATGTTTTTGCCCTAAAATCTAAGTCACCTTATTATGTTATTTTTGTGAAGGAAAACTGAAAATAATAAGAAGTAATAATAAGGATAGTACTCTTGATTCTCACATGAATTAGAGGGTCTCTTCCTAATCGCAATTAAAAGATGAAATATAAGTCACAACAAGTATTGATTTTGGTTAACAACCGAAATAAGCAACGCTCAAAATTATCAAAATCAACGCTTTCCTTTCATTATGGACTAGATGTGTACTTATATAGGATGAGGAAACAACCTTGCCCTCCAAGCTATATCATGACCCGGATCTCTTAAGCAAAACAAACGAAAGTTTGCTCCTAGAATCTAGCACAACTTAAGGAAACATTTGATTTAGGAAAGCTTTGCAAAACTTTCCATAAATCATATAAAAAAAACACGCCTAACTAGATTACTCATCTTTCCTTATTATAACTCATGACAACCTAGACTCTTAATGGACCGAATCATGCTAGGATTTTCGTACCTTTATGCAACTAACATAACTAAAAATAACTCAACTACTTTAACTAACATAACAATAAAGACATTTTTTGGTTACATGTAAAACCTTTACTTTATGAGTAAAGTAAAACCATGCAAGAACCTAAGAAAGCAAATTAAGATAGTTGAACTTGCTCTGATTTCAAAATGATGTGAATTTTAAGTCCGAAAATTGACAATGTTTACCCTAGAATCTAAGTGACCTTTTTATGTTATTTTTGTGAAGGAAAACTGAAAATAATAAGAAGTAAAAATAAGGATAGTACTCTTGATTCTGGCCTGAGTTACAAGGTATCTTCCTAATCGCAATTAGAAGATGAATACAAGTCGCAACAAGTATTGATTTGGGTTAACAACGAAAATAAGCAACGCTCATAATTATCAAAATCAACTCTCTCTCCTTTTATTATGTACTAGACGTGTACTTATATAAGAAAAGCAAACAACCTAGCCCTCTAAGCTATATCACGACCGGATCTCTTAAGCAAAACAATGGAAAGTTTCCCCCTAGAATCTAGCACAACTTAAGGAAACATTTGATTTTGGAATGCTTTGCAAAACTTTTCATAAATCATACAAAAACCACACGCCTAACTAGACTACTCATCTTTCCTTATTACAACTCATGACAACTCAGACTCTTAATGGACCGAATCAAGCTAGGATTTTGGAACCTTTATGCAACTAACATAACTAAAAATACCTCAACTACTTTAACTAACATAGCAATAAAAACATTTTTTTGTTACATGTAAAACCTTTACTTTAAGAGTAAAGTAAAACCATGCAAGTGCCTACGAAAGCAAATTAAGATAGTTGAACTTGCTCAGATACCAAGTTGATGTGAATTTTAAGTCCGAAAATTCACAATGTTTGCCCCAGAGTCTTAGTGACATTTTTATGTTATTTTTGTGACGGAAAACTGAAAATAATAAGAAGTAAAAATAAGGATAGTACTCTTGATTCTCGCAAGAATTAGAGGGACTCTTCCTAATCGCAATTAGAAGATGAATACAAGTCGCAACAAGTAATGATTTTTATTTACAACCGAAATAAGCAACGCTCATAATTATCCAATCAACTCTCTCCCTCTATTATAGAATAGACGTGTACTTATATTGGATGAGCAAACAACCTTGCCCTCCAAGTTATATCATGACCGGATCTCTAAAGCAAAACAAAGGAAAGTTTCCTCCTAGAATCTTGCACAACTTAAGGAAACATTTGATTTAGGAATGCTTTGCAAAACTTTCCATAAAGCATACAAAAACCACACGCCTAACTAGACTACTCAGCTTTCCTTATTACAACTCATGACAACTAAGACTCTTAATGGACCGAATCAAGCTAGGATTTTTGGACCTTTATGCAACTAACATAATGAAAAACAACTCAACTACTTTAACAAACATAACAATAAAGACATTTTTTGGTTATATGTAAAACCTTCACTTAAAGAGTAAAGTAAAACCATGCAAGAACCTAAGAAAGCAAATTAAGATAGTTGAACTTGCTCTGATATCAAGTTGATGTGAATTTTAAGTCCGAAAATTCACAATGTTTGTCCTAGAATCTAAGTGACCTTTTTATGTTATTTTTGTGAAGAAAAACTGAAAATAATAAGAAGTAAGAATAAGGATAGTACTCTTGATTCTCGCAAGAATTAAAGAGTCTCTTCCTAATCGCAATTAGAAGATGAATACAAGTCGCAACAAGTATTGATCTTGGTTAACAACCGAAATATGCAAAGCTAATAATTATCAAAATCATCTATCTCCTTCTATTATGGACTAGACGTGTACTTATATTGGATGAGCAAACAACCTTGCTCTCCAAGTTATATCATGACCGGATCTCTTAAGCAAAACAAAGGAAAGTTTCCTCCTAGAATCTAGCACAACTTATGGAAACATTGCATCTTGGAATGCTTTGCAAAACTTTCCATAAAGCATACAAAAACCACACGCCTAACTATACTACTCATCTTTTCTTATTACAACTCATGACAACTAAGACACTTAATGGACCGAATCAAGCTAGGATTTTTGGACCTTTATGCAACTAACATAACTAAAAACAACTCAACTACTTTAACTAACATAAGAATAAAGACAATTTGTGGTTACATGTAAAACCTTCACTTTAAGATTAAAATAAAACCATGCAAGAACCTTAGAAAGTAAATTAAGATAGTTGAACTTGCTCTGATACCTAGTTGATGTGAATTTTATGTCCGAAAATTCACAGTGTTTGCCCTAAAATCTAAGTCACCTTATTATGTTATTTTTGTGAAGGAAAACTGAAAATAATAAGAAGTAAGAATAAGGATAGTACTCTTGATTCTCACATGAATTAGAGGGTCTCTTCCTAATCGCAATTAAAAGATGAAATATAAGTCGCAACAAGTATTGATTTTGGTTAACAACCGAAATAAGCAACGCTCAAAATTATCAAAATCAACGCTTTCCTTTCATTATGGACTAGATATGTACTTATATAGGATGAGGAAACAACCTTGCCCTCCAAGCTATATCATGACCAGATCTCTTAAGCAAAACAAACGAAAGTTTGCTCCTAGAATCTAGCACAACTTAAGGAAACATTTGATTTAGGAAAGCTTTGCAAAACTTTCCATAAATCATATAAAAAAAACACGCCTAACTAGATTACTCATCTTTCCTTATTATAACTCATGACAACCTAGACTCTTAATGGACCGAATCATGCTAGGATTTTCGTACCTTTATGCAACTAACATAACTAAAAATAACTCAACTACTTTAACTAACATAACAATAAAGACATTTTTTGGTTACATGTAAAACCTTTACTTTATGAGTAAAGTAAAACCATGCAAGAACCTAAGAAAGCAAATTAAGATAGTTGAACTTGCTCGATATCAAAATGATGTGAAATTTAAGTCCGAAAATTGACAATGTTTACCCTAGAATCTAAGTGACCTTTTTATGTTATTTTTGTGAAGGAAAACTGAAAATAATAAGAAGTAAAAATAAGGATAGTACTCTTGATTCTCGCATGAGTTACAAGGTATCTTCCTAATCGCAATTAGAAGATGAATACAAGTCGCAACAAGTATTGATTTGGGTTAACAACGGAAATAAGGAACGCTCATAATTATCAAAATCAACTCTCTCTCCTTATATTATGTACTAGACGTGTACTTATATAGGAAAAGCAAACAACCTAGCCCTCTAAGCTATATCACGATCGGATCTCTTAAGTAAAACAATGGAAAGTTTCCTCCTAGAATCTAGAACAACTTAAGGAAACATTTGATTTTGGAATGCTTTGCAAAACTTTCCATAAATCATACAAAAACCACACGCCTAACTAGACTAGTCATCTTTCCTTATTACAACTCATGACAACTCAGACTCTTAATGGACCGAATCAAGCTAGGATTTTGGGACCAATATGCAACTAACATAACTAAAAACAACTCAACTACTTTAACAAACATAGCAATAAAAACATTTTTTTTTTACATGTAAAACCTTTACTTTAAGAGTAATGTAAAACCATGCTAGAACCTACGAAAGCAAATTAAGATAGTTGAACTTGCTCTGATACCAAGTTGATGTGAATTTTAAGTCCTAAAATTGATAATGTTTGCCCTAGAATCTAAGTCACCTTTTTATGTTATTTTTGTGATGGAAAACTGAAAAATAAGAACTAAGAATAAGGATAGTACTCTTGATTCTCGCAAGAATTCGAGGGTCTCATCCTAATCGCAATTAGAAGATGAAATACAAGTCGCAACAAGTATTGATTTTTGTTAACAACCGAAATAAGCAACGCTCAGAATTATCAAAATCAACTCTTTCCTTTCATTATGGACTAGATGTGTACTTATATAGGATGAGGAAACAACCTTGCCCTCTAAGCTATATCATGACCGGATCTCTTAAGTAAAAGAAAGGAAAGTTTCCTCCTAGAATCTAGCACAACTTAAGGAAACATTTGATTTGGGAAAGCTTTGCAAAACTTTCCATAAATCATACAAAAACCACACGCCTAACTAGACTACTCATCTTTCCTTATTATAACTCATGACAACTAAGACTCTCAATGGACCGAATCAAGCAAGGCTTTTCGCACCTTTATGCAACTAACATAACAAAAAACAACTCAACTACTTTAACTAACATAGCAATTAAAACATTTTTTGGTTACATGTAAAACCTTCACTTTAAGAGTAAAGTAAAACCATGCAAGAACCTACGAAAGCAAATTAAGATAGTTGAACTTGCTCTAATACCAAGTTGATGTGAATTTTAAGTCCGATAATTCACAATGTTTGCCCCAGAGTCTTAGTGACTTTTTTATGTTATTTTTGTGAAGGGAAACTGAAAATAATAAGAAGTGATAATGAGGATAGTACTCTTGATTCCCGCAAGAATTAGAGGGTCTCTTCCTAATCGCATTTTGAAGATGAAATAGAAGTCGCAACAACTATTGATTTTGGTTAACAACCGAAATAAGCAACGCTCAGAATTATCAAAATCAACTCTTTCCTTTCATTATGGACTAGATGTCTACTTATATAGGATGAGAAAACAACCTTGCCCTCCAAGCTATATCATGACCGGATCTCTTAAGCAAAACAAACGAAAGTTTGCTCCTAGAATCTAGCACAACTTAAGGAAACATTTGATTTAGGAAAGCTTTGCAAAACTTTCCATAAATCATATAAAAACCACACGCCTAACTAGATTACTCATCTTTCCTTATTATAAATCATGACAACCTAGACTCCTAATGGACCGAATCATGCAAGGATTTTCGTACCTTTATGCAACTAACATAACTAAAAATAACACAACTACTTTAACGAACATAACAATAAAGACATTTTTTGGTTACATGTAAAACCTTCACTTTAAGAGTAAAGTAAAACCATGCAAGAACCTAAGAAAGCAAATTAAGATAGTTGAACTTGCTCTGATATCAAATTGATGTGAATTTTAAGTCCGAAAATTGATAATGTTTGCCCTAGAATCTAAGTCACCTTTTTATGTTATTTTTGTGATGGAAAACTGAAAAATAAGAACTAAGAATAAGGATAGTACTCTTGATTCTCGCAAGAATTCGAGGGTCTCTTCCTAATCGCAATTAGAAGATGAAATACAAGTCGCAACAAGTATTGATTTTTGTTAACAACCGAAATAAGCAACGCTCAGAATTATCAAAATCAACTCTTTCCTTTCATTATGTACTAGATGTGTACTTATATAGGATGAGGAAACAAACTTGCCCTCTAAGCTATATCATGACCGGATCTCTTAAGTAAAAGAAAGGAAAGTTTCCTCCTAGAATCTAGCACAACTTAAGGAAACATTTGATTTGGGAAAGCTTTGCAAAACTTTCCATAAATCATACAAAAACCACACGCCTAACTAGACTACTCATCTTTCCGTATTATAACTCATGACAACTAAGACTCTCAATGGACCGAATCAAGCACGGCTTTTCGCTCCTTTATGCAACTAACATAACAAAAAACAACTCAACTACTTTAACTAACATAGCAATAAAAACATTTTTTGGTTACATGTAAAACCTTCACTTTAAGAGTAAAGTAAAACCATGCAAGAACCTACGAAAGCAAATTAAGATAGTTGAACTTGCTCTAATACCAAGTTGATGTGAATTTTAAGTCCGATAATTCACAATGTTTGCCCCAGAGTCTTAGTGACTTTTTTATGTTATTTTTGTGAAGGGAAACTGAAAATAATAAGAAGTGATAATAAGGATAGTACTCTTGATTCTCGCAAAAATTAGAGGGTCTCTTCCTAATCGCAATTAGAAGATGAAATAGAAGTCGCAACAAGTATTGATTTTGGTTAACAACCGAAATAAGCAACGCTCAGAATTATCAAAATCAACTCTTTCCTTTCATTATGGACTAGATGTCTACTTATATAGGATGAGAAAACAACCTTGCCCTCCAAGCTATATCATGACCGGATCTCTTAAGCAAAACAAACGAAAGTTTGCTCCTAGAATCTAGCACAACTTAAGGAAACATTTGATTTAGGAAAGCTTTGCAAAACTTTCCATAAATCATATAAAAACCACACGCCTAACTAGATTACTCATCTTTCCTTATTATAAATCATGACAACCTAGACTCCTAATGGACCGAATCATGCAAGGATTTTCGTACCTTTATGCAACTAACATAACTAAAAATAACACAACTACTTTAACGAACATAACAATAAAGACATTTTTTGGTTACATGTAAAACCTTCACTTTAAGAGTAAAGTAAAACCATGCAAGAACCTAAGAAAGTAAATTAAGATAGTTGAACTTGCTCTGATATCAAATTGATGTGAATTTTAAGTCCGAAAATTGACAATGTTTGCCCTAGAATCTAAGTGACCTTTTTATGTTATTTTTGTGAAGGAAAACAGAAAATAATAAGAAATAAAAATAAGGATAGTACTCTTGATTCTCGCATGAGTTACAAGGTATCTTCCTAATCGCAATTAGAAAATGAATACAAGTCGCAACAAGTATTGATTTGGGTTAACAACGGAATAAGCAACGCTCATAATTATCAAAATCAACTCTCTCTCCTTTTATTATGTACTAGACGTGTACTTATCTTGGAAAAGCAAACAACCTAGCCCTCTAAGCTATATCACGACCCGATCTCTTAAGCAAAACAATGGAAAGTTTCCTCCTAGAATCTAGCACAACTTAAGGAAACATTTGATTTTGGAATGCTTTGCAAAACTTTCCATAAATCATACAAAAACCACACGCCTAACTAGACTACTCATCTTTCCTTATTACAACTCATGATAATTCAAACTCTTAATGGACCGAATCAAGCTAGGATTTTGGGACCTTTATGCAACTAACATAACAAAAAACAACTCAACTACTTTAACTAACATAGCAATAAAAACATTTTTTGGTTACATGTAAAACCTTTACTTTAAGAGTAAAGTAAAACAATGCAAGAGCCTACGAAAGTAAATTAAGATAGTTGAATTTTCTTTGATACCAAGTTGATGTGAATTTTAAGTCCGAAAATTCACAATGTTTGCCCCAGAGTCTTAATGACTTTTTTATGTTATTTCTGTGAAGGAAAACTGAAAATAATAAGCAGTAAGAATAAGGATAGTACTCTTGATTCTCGCAAGAATTAGAGGGTCTCTTCCTAATCGCAATTAGAAGATGAATACAAGTCGCAACAAGTATTGATTTTTGTTAACAACCGAAATAAGCAACGCTCATAATTATCAAAATTAACTCTCTCCTCCTAGAATCTTGCACAACTTAAGGAAACATTTGATTTAGGAATGCTTTGCAAAACTTTCCATAAAGCATACAAAAACCACACGCCTAACTAGACTACTCATATTTCGTTATTACAACTCATGACAACTAAGACTCATAATGGACCGAATCAAGCTAGGATTTTTGGACCTTTATGCAACTAACATAACTAAAAACATCTCAACTACATTAACTAACATAACAATAAAAACAATTTTTTGTTACGTGTAAAACCTTCACTTTAAGAGTAAAATAAAACCATGCAAGAACCTAAGAAAGCAAATTAAGATAGTTGAACTTGCTCTGATATCAAGTTGATGTGAATTTTAAGTCCGAAAATTCACAATGTTTTCCCAAGAATCTAAGTGACCTTTTTATGTTATTTTTGTGAAGGAAAACTGAAAAATAATAAGAAGCAAGAATAAGGATAGTAATCTTGATTCTCGCAAGAATTACAGGGTCTCTTCCTAATCGCAATTAGAAGATGAATACAAGTCGCAACAAGTATTGATTTTGGTTAACAACGGATAGAAGCAAAGCTCATAATTATCAAAATCAACTCTTTCCCTTTATTATGGAATAGACGTGTACTTATATAGGATGAGCAAACAACCTTGCCCTCCAAGCTATATCATGACCTCATCTCTTAAGCAAAACAAAGGAAAGTTTCCTCCTAGAATCTAGCACAACTTAAGGAAATATTTGATTTAGGAATGCTTTGCAAAACTTTCCATAAATCATCCAAAAACCACACGCCTAACTAGACTACTCATCTTTCCTTATTACAACTCATGACAACTGAGAATCTTAATGGACCGAATCAAGCTAGGATTTTTGGACCTCTATGCAACTAAAATAACTAAAAACAACTCAACTACTTTAACTAAAATAACAATAAGAACATTTTTTGGTTACATGTAAAACCTTTACCTTAAGAGAAAAGTAAAACCATGCAAGAGCCTAAGAAAGCAAATTAAGATAGTTGAACATGCTCTAATACCAAGTTGACGTGAATTTTAAGTCCAATAAATCACAATGTTTTCCCTAGGATCTTAGTGACCTTTTTATGTTATTTTTGTGAATGAAAACTGAAAATAATTAGAAGTAAGAATAAGGATAGTACTCTTGATTCTCACAAGAATTAGAGGGTCTCTTCCTAATCGCAATTAGAAGATGAATACAAGTCGCAACAAGTATTGATTTTGGTTAACAATCGAAATAAGCAACGCTCAGAATTATCAAATTCAACTTTCTCCTTTCATTATGGACTAGACGTGTACTTATATAGGATGAGCAAACAACCTTTCCCTCCAAGCTATATCATGACCGGATCTCTTAAGCAAAACCAAGGAAAATTTCCTACAAGAATCTAGCACAAGTTAAGGAAACATTTGATTTAGGAAAGCTTTGCAAAACTTTCCATAAATCATGCAAAAACCACACACCAAAGTAAACTACTCAACTTTCCCTATTACAACTCATGACAACTAAGACTCTTAATAGACAGAATTAAGCTAGGATTTTCGGACCTTTAGGCAACTAAAATGACTAAAAACAACTCAACTACTTTAACTAACATAACAATAAAGACATTTTTTGGTTACATGTAAAACCTTCACTTTTAGAGTAAAGTAAAACCATGCAAGAACCAATGAAAGCAAATTAAGATAATTGAACTTGCTCTGATACCAAGTTGATGTGAATTTTATGTCCGAAAATTCACAATGTTTGCCCTAGAGTCTTAGTGACTTTTTTACGTTATTTTTGTGAAGGAAAACTGTAAATAAAAGAAGTAAGAATAAGGATAGTACTCTTGATTCTCACAAGAATTAGAGGGTCTCTTCCTAATCGCAATTAGCAGATGAATACAAGTCGCAACAAGTATTGAATTTGGTTAACAATCGAAATAAGCAACGCTCAAAATTATCAAAATCAACTCTCTCCTTCTATTATTTACTAGACGTGTACTTATATAGGATGAGCAAACAACCTTGCCCTCCAAGTTATATTATGACCGGATCTCTTAAGGAAACATTTGATTTAGGAATGCTTTGCAAAACTTTCCATAAAGCATACAAAAACCACACGCCTAACTAGATTACTCATCTTTCCTTATTACAACTCATGTCAACTAAGACTCTTAATATACCGAATCAAGCTAGGAGTTTTGTACCTTTATGCAACTAACATAACAAAAAACAACTCAACTACTTTAACTAACATTTTTTGGTTACATGTAAAACCTTCACTTTAAGAGTAAAGTAAAACCATGCAATAACCTAAGAAAGTAAATTAACATAGTTGAACTTCCTTTGATACCAAGTTGATGTGAATTTTAAGTCCAAAAATTCATAATGTTTGCCCTGGAATCTAAGTTACCTTTTTATGTTATTTTTGTGACAGAAAACTGAATATGATTAGAAGTAAGAATAAGGATAGTACTCTTGATTCTCGCAATAATTAGAGGGTCTCTTCCTAATCGCAATTAGAAGATGAATACAAGTCGCAACAAGTATAGAATTTGGTTAACGGAAATAAGCAATGCTCATAATTATCAAAATTTACTCTCTCCTATTATTATGGACTAGACATGTACTTATATTGGATGAGCAAACAACCTTGCCCTCCAAGATATATCATGACCGGATCTCTTAAGCAATACAAAGGAAAGTTTCCTCCAGGAATCTAGCACAACTTAAGGAAACATTTGATTTATGAAAGCTTTGCAAAGCTTTTCATAAATCTTATAAAAACCACATGCCTAACTAGACTACTCATCTTTTCTTCTTACAACTCATGACAACTAAGACTCTTAATGGACCGAATCATGCTAGGATTTTCGGACCTTTATGCAATTAACATAACTAAAAACAACTCAACTACTTTAACTAACATAACAATAAAGACATTTTTGGTTACATGCAAAACCTTCACTTTAAGAGTAAAGTAAAACCACGCAAGAACCTAAGAAATCAAATTAAGATAGTTGAACTTGCATCACCCCATGAAGAGCCCTCCTGATACAGAACAAGAAGATCCTACGTAGTATAGTTAGTTATTTAGTTTAACATAGAATAGTTAGTTATAGTTAATGATTCATGTGTTTTAGTTAGTTCAATTGTATGTGTTTTGTTTTGTTAGAAATCATGGTTTTTCCTACGTTCTTAAAACGATGGATTTTACGTGATTCAATCTTGTTAGGATCGGAGTCGATTGTAACTAATCCAAGTTGGATTAGGAGTCTAGTTTACTGGCAAGATAGAGTTTACTAGTTGTCCTAGTTCTAGTAGGGTGTATTATATATATTTCGTTTCTTTCGTAATAATACAGGTACGTTGATTTTGCTTGATAATATTGAGAGTTATTACTTTCATGTTTATGTTTATGTTATGAGACTAGCTTGACTAGAGGATCAAAGTCGTTGCCTTTGTTCCAATCTTGAAGTCGTTGTCTTCCAGAATTCACTCCATCTCCACCATTCAAACACATCCAAAATGGTTTCTTTTAATTAAGAAACAACCATATCCATCTGGAATGCCAAGTTCCACATCAAGTGGTATCCGAGCTTTGCCCAAGATCCCAGGGCGACGCTTGTTCTTACTACCCAAAATCATCTCAAATTTACAGTAACTTTGAAGGACTCTATCTCCCATCATACTTCCAATTTTTTGAAGTTTCTTGAGCCTAAACTGGACTACATCTTGTCTAATTTATTGCGTTAAAATTTCACTAGATTTCGAGGAGCATAGATATAGTTTCGAGACAGATATTTTGAAGGCGTGCAAGAATCACTAGAATTAAGAACAGCAGTAGTAAAACAAAGATTACCTGAGATTGAGGACGCGTTTTGACATGAAATATTAACTGGAGTCTTACAACATCTAGGGCTAGATTGTATCCAAATTTCACAAGATTTGGTCGCGTTTTTATGAAGTTGTAAAAATCCAAAATTAAGTCGGTTTTTCCTTGATTTTCTTGATCATGGGAACCCCTATGACTCGAGAAAATTTGGAGGCATGATGAAGGACTTTAATGAAATTTTTGCTTCCATTAATGAGAAAATAACCACCATAACGAATGCTATTACACAAGCTCATGAAGCCATACATCTTACCAACCAAAGGGTTGAACTTTTGACTGGAAACATGGGAAATCAAGGTGGGGAAGGGCGACCTACTAGAGAGCCACCAGCAAGGCCTCCTGTAGAGAATGATAGGGACTTTAAACTCATGGAGTTAAAGGAGTTTACAGGAGAAGGAGATGTGGAGGACCTCCAAGAGTGGATTCACCAATTTGAGAAGCATATGGACTATAAGAACTTCGATGAACATAAAGCCTTTGAAGTTGCTCACTTGAAGATCACTAGGTATGCTAGTATATGGTTCAAAAGTTTAAGGAACAAGAGAATCCGAGATGGGGATCCAAGGATTGATACTTGGTCTGAATTGAAGAGACAACTCAAGAAGAGATTCATCCCTTGTGAATATCTTCAATAGCAGTTCTTAAAACTCAACCAAATTCAACAAAACTCCAAGAGCGTGGCTGAGTATACTAAGGAGTTTGAGAAGTTATGTATTTTGTGTGAGTTGGACGAAAAGGAAGAGATGAAGATTGGGAGGTTTATCACAGGTTTAAGACCCTCCATAACTAACAAGGTGGAAACGTCTAATTACATTTTTTTTATGAGGATTCCACACAACCATCATCATCCTCGTCCGAATTCGAACCAAAACCGAAACCTAAAGTGTTTATTAGTCCTGAACATGCTGCTTTGGCTAAGAAACAATCTTATAAGTGCCAAGGGTTTGGTCATATCTCACGTGATTGTCCACAAAAGATCACTATCACCCCTAAAGATCATAGAACCCTCGTGAATTTCCTTGCTCAGCGAAAGGAAGAGGAGGAGCGCGCATACTTAGAAGAGGAGGATGAATCTCAAGAAGGGGAGTCGGATTTGAAGAAGATGAAAAGTGGGAAGAACAAGAACTACAAAAGGCTGCTCCAGATAAGGATACCCTCATCTTAAGGACATTACTTAGAACCCAAGCTGCACCATTAGAGGATGAAGCACAAAGGGAAAATCTTTTCTACACACGGTGCTTAGTTAAAGGGAGATCTTGTAAGCTAATCATTGACAGTGGGTCTTGTGCTAATGTGGCATCTTCAAAGATGGTGAGTGCCTTAAAATTACCCGCAAGAGGACATTCAAATCCTTACAACCTTGATTGGTTGAATGATAATGATTCTATCAAGGTGAAGAAACAAGCGCTCGTGGCTTTTTCTATAGGAGATTACCAAGATGAACTTTGGTGTGATGTCATCGCCATGAGTGTTTGTTTTGTACTTCTAGGAAGACCTTGGCAGTGGATGAGAGATGTGAACCATGCGGGTAAGAGAAATATTTATTCGGTTGCTAAAGAGAATTAGAGGTATAGATTAAAACATTTACCTCCGAAGAAGTTAAATTTTGAAACTACAAACAACATGCTCGTAACGGCTTCTCAATTCGAATGTGAGTTAATGGAAGACAAAGTGCACTACATGTTATATATTAACGAAGCAATGCCAGATTCTTTATCCCCACCGAGTTCATATGACAGTGTTAGTACCACTTTCCAAATAGATGACTTAGTTCCTTACATTGCCGGTGAGAAATTGGGGACAAATTCTTTTCAAGAAGGGGAGAATGATGCGGAACGAGAAGATCCTACACTAGTGGAAAAAACATCAATTGCTCCGGTTAAAAAGCCCACAAATGCTCCGTATTTGACCCGTAGCAGACGTCATACGAGCATTTGAGCATTTTACAAATGCTCCGGTTTCAACCGGAGCATTTGGTGTCTCAAATGCTCCGGTTGTTTGAATAACCGGAGCATTTGATTGTCAAATGCTCCGGTTGTTAAGACAAAACCGAAGCATTTGTAGCACAAATGCTCCGGTTTTTTATTAACAACCGGAGCATTTGCTAGTTTTTTTATTTTAAAAAAAAATGTACAACTTCTTTGAAGCCGTACACCAAGAATACACCAACAAGGAGTAAAAACTTCTACATACCGGTCAGGTACTCAAGTACTAGTACCTTTTAGTGGCAGCCCCTATCATGCCAGCATACATACAACTCATACCCCACTGTTCCCACAGAAGTTAAAGACTACTTATACTCTTATAAGAATCAAAAGAACATATATAAGAAGGATATAAACTGAAATTTCATTAATCAAATAAAAAATTAATATGCCATGACACAAGTATAAACAACTAGCTAATAATTGCAAAAAAATCTCATTATGCCTCTAGGACACCATAATTAGTATTCTAAAAAAACTTCCGTGAAAAACAGGCAAGAATTCTAAATCTAAACCAAGGAAAGTTGTCACCCTTTTGCGTGATGGTGATTCCTCAATCATTGCAACAACTTCTTCATCATCATTCTCACACGCTAAAACATTACCACCATCAGATTGATTCAAAACCTGCTCCTCAGGACACCACAGCCACAACCTCTGCACCTAATGAGACAAACCAAATAATATAACAATGATCATTATATACCCTTCATTACTTCCAAGAAGAAAACCTTTAATTTCATAAACTAAAAAGTAATCATGAATCGATCTCGTATAGATTGCAAAACATCCATCCAAATAAAAGGAGAAGGTAGTATCTTGCTACAAAATTCCATGATTAACAGCATATTATAACGAGAATTACCAAGCCTAAAACAATTAATTTAAGTAGAAAATTGTCATGGGTTTATGTATCCAACAAATTATCTAACCACCAGAGAAACAAAAGACTAATTAATGATTCAAAACTCGAAAACAAAATCAGAAGATAATTATTAAAAGAAGGTAAACCACACACATACATATGATAGAATCGTGATGGACTTGGGATTTATAGGCCTTATGGATACATGAAACTTGACCCACTAACAAAATTAGCTTGCAAAAGAATAAGTTGCCCAAGTGAAATCTCGCATAAACAATATAAAAGAGCCGCAAGAAGTGATCGTCAAAAGAAAGAAACAATAAAATTAAGGGTTGGAGAGAGACAATTAGATATGAGAAATAAAATTAGCTAGGGTCATATGAGAACATGCATGCTTGCACTCACCTTTACTCTCATTGTTAACATGCCATTCATTGAAGCTAAAACTGCCATTATAACATAATAATAGCACTAATAACTCCAGGACTTGGAAATATAAATTACCAAATGAGCCTAATCAGTTACAAACCATATTTTAGGGAATACAAAATTATTCTACAAACCGTAATCTACTAAATACAAGTATTTATAAATTAGGGAGTAAAGAAAGGTAAAAAAAAACTATTAGCTAACCTTTACATAGTAATGGTCTCCCTCGGTTCTGACTTCTAATCGTATTCTCATGTTCTTGTTCCTAGTCTGGCTTTCTTTAATGTTGCAGCACTCCCTTCGCGATGCCTGTTCATGCAATCACATCAAACCTGTTAATAACTTAAACCATGGTGGGTGGTGAACTAGTGATTGCAAAACAGAATTTCACTATTCAAATAAAAAAACCAAACATTAAACGTCTATATTTACTTGCTACATTTGATGAACCAACAAACAGTAATTGACGAGCAGGAAATGTAGCAAGTAAATTTTATGCAAAAGGAAATGTAGCAAGTAATGTAGACGGAGGGAATAGTACATAGACTGGTTTTATTGAAGCTACTCATTAGCAATTTCATAGTTGCATAGTCAAGTTGGACTCACATACTAGAGTGTATTGCACAGAAAATTTCCCAATCTTTTGGTCTGATTTGAAGTACCAAGTGTAAATAACCAATAGGCAAGAGTCGAGGACCAAAAACTAACCAGAATATTAACAATTTTACTAGCTATACAACAGATGATTGATTAATTCATAGTAAATTCCACAATACTACTCAATCAAGAGCTTTTTTTTCCTTGTATATAATGGATAAAAGAGTGAAGAACCAAACCTTGGTCCACTTCTCAGGGTCCCTTTTTTGAAGCATAGTAATATTCTCCACTAACACTGCATCCTTGTAAGCTTTTTGCATACATTCTTTCCCATCGGCAGCAGCAGCCCTCATGTAAGTGCTTATGGTTTTACCATCACCAGTCTCCTTAACTTGGTCCAGGTAATAGATGATGGGCCTCTCGCAAGGATCATCCCTCGTAGGACGGGTATTGAACACGAAAGGCCCCTCACTACCGCTACGCCAGGTAAGAATGTCTGCAAAGGCATACCGAGGACTTTGGATGAGATAAGGGATGGATATAACTGCACGGTATACCCCCAAGATATGGAAACCAACCATTTAGGGCTGTGATCATGTCAGATACTTTGCTGGATGGTGAGGCCCGAGTCAACATATGCACACCAACAGTCTTCTCAAGGAGTCCAACTGATTTTCACCCGGAAACAATGGCTTCGCACTAACAAGATGATGGAGAGACACCAAGGAAGCCACAGGATGTGCAGCCAGGAAACCATAGGGATCTCCTCTATTGTCAAGCTGAGGAAAGAAAACAAATCAAGATTATCACAAATTAATAAATCCACGAATCAAAAGCAGCGTATCAATTAGGCTTGCATGCCACCTAAACATGAAAAAAGAGTCTTTTCTTCTTCTTTTACACCCCTCTTTTTACAAGTTCAAGTGATTGTTTCTATGATTTTTCATAGTTTCCAAGGTACTCACATCCAAACCTAGTACAGTAGTATGTCATAGTGAACTCCGGAGCTCTATCAACTTTGAATTTTCAAAAAAAAAAAAAAAAAAAAACGAATAAAAAAGCAGAGGAAATTCTACGATTATGAAATCAAACATTAACGAAAGTAATTTCTCTAAGAACAATGGCTCGAAAGTATCTTCGGTAAAATCTATCAAGTAGAAGTTGCTTAATTTTAACCTTAGCTGTCCAAAGTAATCTCTAAAATAAGCAACTTATGTATTACAACATTCGCATTATAAACAGCGTCAACAACCCAACTTTTCAGATGGCATATAAGAGTATTAAACCAAATCCTCCAACTTTGCTACTCTCATGCAGTATTACATGCATATTATGCTTATATCATAAACAAATTCATGCTAAAGCTTGGAAATCCTGACCTTTTTTGAGAATTTCATGTGTAGGTTTTAGCGATTTGTCACTGCAGAAGTTCATGGGAAGCTTAATTAGTCGCTGCCATTATGCTCTAGACCACCAAGACAATTAACTATACCAGGACGTTTGTAGAAAGAAGCTAAACGAGCAACCAAATAAGCAGAATATCCACTGTCAGCACGCATCTAGGCTGAATTCGCTTTCCGAAATCTGGCCCTGGCTGATCTTTCTTAAAATCTGAGACGAATTCATCGGCTGCTTAGACGGCTCTGTATAATAATCCCCATTGCCACTTCCATAACCCCTCAATCCTAGCACTAAAGCACCTTTATCTTAGAATCCAAACAGAAGGAAAAATAAAAAAACAAAGGTAAAAATATCAGAGGCATTTCATGTTTTTCTCCTCTCAAAAAAACCAGTGAAAAGTAAGAACTCAATTGACATAAACTACAACCAACAGTATGGGGGGAGAGAATAAGGTGCATAGATTGATAAAAAGTAGCATTTAGAAAAACAAAGAAGTTATTAGAGCAGTTCTGTAATTTAAACTTATTTAATCCTTGACATTGAAAAAATACAATTCATACTGTCAACCTTATCTCTGGAAATAATAGAACTATATCCATATTTGAACCTAACTAAAACATCCGTTTACCAAACTACCTACACCAAATCAAACACATACAATGCCACTCCTAATAATGCATTCCAGCATGGTCACATTCAACTGCTGAAATAATTGGATATCCTTAATAAGATGAAGCAGTCACTAAATCACATTTATCAAGCATACTAGTAATGTGAGTAACACAAATTGATCTTAGAGAACTTGCTGGCTATCAAGTGTCCATAGAAACTAATCACAAGATTATATAATCAGCTCAAAAAGACCAGAACACTTTTCTTCTAGAGCCTCATATCATTAATCACGCACTTTAACAATTCAATGATGACAGTTGAATAATCAAGGACGAGAAAGCACACCTGCCAGCAAGAACACGATCCATATCTTGTAGTTCAGCTTCGAGGAAACGACGTCCACGCAAGTACTTTTCATTCTTATATGAATCCCTCTTACCTGGAAAGAAAAATGACTCAGTTTCAGTTATTTCATATATATACTCAAGTACATGCAAATTCAATGCGCGAAGGATGGATATAGTACCACGGAGGACGAATGGAGAAAGGCCCATCTTATCCACGGTATTGTCATTACGGAAATGAACCCGACCAAAAGACTATAATCCATAATTCTCTTTGCTTCAAGGAACTCACAATCCCGCTCAATTTGCCTGATTTTCGAGTGATTACAATCAATTCAAGCTGCAGAACAATGGTATTACAAGGTTTTACAAGATGTGTGACTTTAACTCACTTGATCAAATCCTGGTACCAGTTCCTTTGAAGGCGGAAGATAAAGTCAAGATCAAGATCCTTGAGGGTAGTCGTTTCATCTATCTCACCCTCAGGCTTCTGCGTTGTCCGCCCATGTCGAGATCCTTTTAAGTCGAATCACCTATGAATACGGTACATATCAAAAATTGAAGTAAAACATATCATCTACTAATTACAATTTCCTCCAACTTCTATTCAGCTACAAACACCTCAACAACAGCCAACAGTTAACAATTTGACATTGACTTTATACTAGCATCAAATGATAAATCCCCCACAATCCTTGATCCTATCAAAAATTGCTAACCTAATTTCATTGTAAATCGAGATAATCAGAGCTCGCATACATAGTTGTAACGAAATTAAAGAAAAAGAGACCAACATTTACAGCACAATCTGCTTAAAATCTCTTATCCTTGAGTGCAAAATCTATAAAATTCACAAATTACGAAACCCTAGATACTCAAATAGATGAAACTGAACGAACACAAAAGCATCAGAAACGGAAAAATACTAGAAAATCAAGTCGATCGAAAAACCAAAATAATTTTATGAAGTCACAAAATTACGAAAGAAATGGAAGGATCTAGGATTTTGAAGCGTGAAAAAAGGAGGAGAGTAGAACAAATACCTTGAGCTGAGAAAGAAGACGATTGCAGGTATCGAAATCATTGCGGAGAGACGATTCTTTGAAACTTTCGAAGGTCTGAGAAATTACTTCCGTGTTTTGGAATCGAGGTAAGAGATAAAGTTTTTGACCTGAACAAAGCCCTAAACGAAATCAAAGAAAACCCTAAAAAAATCACCCAATCTAGGAAACCAAAAAAAACCTAAAATACAGCAATAAAACTAAATTACAGCACTAAAGTTCGAACGAAATTACATGGACATGCATTCCAAGGAGCGGACCGAGAGTGAAGAGGGGAAGAGAGAGAGAGAGAAGCAGTTTGATGAAGAGGGAAAGAGAGAGAACTGCATCCTGAATTGACAACCGAGGTTTCACTTGAGCGGGGGGGATTGGGAGGGAGGGAAAACAATCAAGGGAAGGAAAAATGAGGAGGATCGAAATAAAAATATCTTAGATTAGGTATAATGCTTCTTGAATTGACATCAAATGCTCCGGTTAACTAATCAACCCGAGCATTTGTAAGTTCTTTTATTGAAATTTTCACAAATGCTCGGGTTGATTAGTCAACCAAAGCATTTGATAAGTAGCAAAAGCAGTTTTTTCCACTAGTGCTACGTAGTATAGTTAGTTAGTGCAGTTACACGTAGCATAGTTAGTTATAGTTAATGATTTATGTGTTTTAGTTAATTCAATTCGTGTTTTCTATGTGTTTTATTTTGTTAGGAATCATGGTTTTGCCTACATTCTTAAAACGATGGATTTTACATGATTCAATCTTGTTAGGAGTCGATTGTAACTAATCCAAGTTGGATTAGGAGTCTAGTTTACTAGCAAGATAGAGTTTGCTAGTTAACCTAGTTCTAGTAGGATTATAACTAGTAGGGTGTATTATATATATTTCGTTTCTTTCATAATAATACACGTACGTTGATTTTGCTTGAGATGCTTATGTTTATGTTATGAGACTAGCTTGACTATAGGATCAAAGTCGTTGCCTTTGTTCCAATCTTGAAGTCGTTGCCTTCAAGAATTCACTCCATCTGTACCATTCAAACACATCTAAAACCGTTTCTTTTAATCAAGAAACAACCATATCCATCTGTAACACTAAGTTCCACATCACTTCCATGCAAATCAATTGAGCCAAGGTCCAAAGTCACATTCTTATGAATAAGAGCTAGCAAACTTGCATCAACTACTCCTGTATCAGGTTAGTAATACTTTTATGGTTGTCTAATGCTCCTAGTACTTTTATGAGATTGATGAATGAGGTGTTTAAGCCTTCTATTGGGAAGTATGTGGTAGTGTACCTCGATGATATACTAGTGAACGAGTTACTTCCTCTTTTTCTTATTAGCTAGGGGCTTGTGCTACTAGAGATTTTGGGTACTAAACTCCGGAACCAAGCATCTCTTGAAGCCTATTACTGAGGCTAACTACAAGCAAAGTTGTCTAGCTCTTTCTGATCGTGATAGCAGAAAAGGTGCACTTTATAGCCTGTACTCTACGAAAGGATCCACGGGAAGATCTTCTTGTTCGGATTGCTAGCTTAGCCACCCTTTGTTTTGGATACAATCTTTTTCAAACTTTCCTCGTGTTAGCGAAACTGGAACTAGGTGTAACACCCCGACAATTCTCTATTTTCCAAAATACATTTTTCATATAAAACTTAGAGAATTATCAAAGTATTATCGCCCGTGTGATAACGTATCGGCTTACTTAGAATTTTGCAGCGGAAATAATAAATAACTTTGAAAACATAAGTAACTTACTCAACCATAAAGTCAACTTCAAAACCAAACCAAAAGTCAAACCAACTTAAAAGTTAACTATTCAAACCATAACTAAATCGAAATCATAAAAGTATTAAAGAACTAAACACAAGCTCTCCACGAAACCCGAACCCATGATGCATCATCTTCAGACCTAGAATGGTCGATGCTCTATTGGTCCTGAGAGACTGCTCACCAAATGGGTCATCAAAGGATCAATAAGGCACATCCATGATCGACATACAGAAAAGCACGTAATCAGCAAAGCTGAGTACTACATACAAAATAAAATATAAGTCCTAACATGATACTAATAAACATTAACTCAATGATAAATATAATATAATAAACTAACATATTGACTATACTGAACTTGACTCCACAACCAATAGATTGATTATAAAGAAATTGAATAGGCAATGGATAGAGTTGTACAAACCAAACCAGTCTTCAATTTAGAAGATGAAGTACGGGCGCGACTCCGTACTCCCGCGACCAATGATATCGATGTACTAATTAAATAAAATAGAACGGTGATCAATCCGGTCCCAAGAAAAGCCATGGGCTACCACCATGTACTCCAACTCATACTAGTCCAACACTTGGGACGTGCACAAGTCTAAAGCTTATTGCTATTCACTTTCCACTTTAAGTTATTAGTAAATTATCATTTGTTGTGACTCACAAAGTAAGACAACCAACAATATCATGGATACACAAAACTTCCATTTTTATCTTAGGATTGAATAAGGTGATCAACAACTCAAATAATCCAAGAATAATTCCATTACTTAGTCTAATAACCAACCAATATTTATTTATTGACTTAAATCAACAATCAACCAACCTTTTCATAGGTGAATAACCAACTTCACTAAACAAGGCCCACGATCCTTATAAAGTAAATAAAATAATATAATCCAAGGGAACAACATGATATAATTCATGATCTAATAACAATATAATTATTAATCCCTCATATGAATTAATAAAATAAAGTTTCCAATTCCACATGCTTGCATAAATCATCCATACAAACATATAATAACCAACATAGGCAACATGATTCACACAACGGCATAAAACATGTAAAATCACTTGATTATAAGCCACATATGAAATATAAAAAGTTCCCTATACATGATACTACATCAATCCTAGTCTTAGGACATGATGCTAGTCTAATAACACATAGGTATGTACGTACCTTGTGTAGACAAAATGAAAGGCCACTTTCACAACCTTAGAAATCGCTTAAAGAATATTCTCCGCCTACCAAATACCAACATAACCAAGTATTAATACTCTAATAAATTTCCAGCAACTTTAAAATATTTTAAACCCTCCTAAAAAGTGTTTAAAAACCCTCTTAAACATTAAAACTTCAACTTTTGGTGTCCCCTAGTATAGTACTACCATACTAATATTAAAAACCCTTAAAAATCAAGGGAAAATGGATGAGAATACCCCCCAACTTTGGCCCGTCCGCTTTTGATACCGCCAACTATGGGTTATTCCTATATAATCCTAACTATTTGGTAGGTCCACCACAAATGCGCCGTGACCTGAAGGAAACCTATTTAACCAGTAAATAGGCTACGTGTCATGCCTTTATTGACTTATTATCAATTATTAATTTTTTCTTTTTGTTCTTTTTTTAAATTTCCCACCCTTAACCCCTTCTTTCTCACTCACCGCCACCGGCCCCACTGCGGCCCCGACCGCCGCCTCACCGACCCACCACCGCATCCACCCCTCCCCTCGCCTGCGCCGATGATGCACTAGGAAGAAATAAGAAAGCTCCGCCTCCTCACCTCTCCTCCTCCGCCGCAAAACCCAGATGCTCAAATCCCCCCTAATCCTCCATTATCCCCTCAATATCAATCACAGCACACAAATTTTGTCAAATCCCTAAACCCAAAAACCTGAAAATCATGGATTTCCGACATAAATCATAACCCTACAACTACAACAACCAAACCCCCATCATCCTCGCTCGAATTTTCCTACGATGACCACCACCGTGAAGAGCGGCTTTCGGTCGTTCTCCATGGCCAAGCATAGAAGAGAGAGGTAAAGGTATAGCAGAGAGTTTTTTTCCCCAAAAAAAAGAGAAGAAAGATAAAAGAAAATTGTGATTATTAAAATCTTAATTTTTCCTGTTCTTAGAGGGGAGTTTTTTCAGCTAATTTATCTTGAGAGAGAGACTAGAGGAGAGAGATTAGGAAAGAAGAGTGAAGTGAAGAAGGAACGATAATATAAGAAGAAGAAAGATAAGAGAAAGAGGAGAAGGTTGCCACGGCTTCATTTATGAAGCTTTTGGGTGGTATTAACGGCTTCTCTTCCACCATGGTTTGTGTCTGTTGTTGAATTTACAGGTTTGTTGTTCGGTGCGGTATGGGTTTGGCCAAAGAAGACGGCGGAGGAGTAGTAGTGGTGAACTTGGTGGAGCTTTCAATTTGCAATTTGCGTTTGGGTGTGATGGGGTTTTTGTTGGGTCCGGTGTGTTTAAGAGTGGTAATATGGCACGGTGGGCGAGAGCGATTGTTCATACGGTAATTTTGGTTTTGGGTGGTGGGAACGGGGGAGGAAGAGGAAGGGGAGGGGGTGGGTCAAGTGGTGGTGGGTGGGATTTGTGGTGGGAGTAGAAATTAAAAAGAGAAAGGAAATAGAAATAAATACAAATTACCTTGCTAACAAGTTGCAAGTCACCTCGGTGTGTTTATGGCGGACCTCCCCAATAGTTAGGATTATACAGGAATAATTCATAGTTGGGATTATTATTGGCGGACGCTCCAAAGTTGGGGGTATTCTCATCCATTTTTCCAAAAATCAACACTTTAATGTTTAAAAACCACCATAAGCCTTCTAATAAAAATTCCAGCAACAATTAACATCTTTAAAACTCTTTCAAACTTACTCTAACATATTTATAAATATTAGAGTACTCAATTTTCATAAACTATAACATAGTACTACAAATTCCATCCCTTAAAACATTAAAAATCCATGCTTTGATGCTTAAAACCCTAACTTAAACATATATATTGAATCTGAAATTTAATTACTTTACTATACTAATTATATAATCTGAAATCTATATTTAAATTATCAAAACATAACTTTAACATAACTTTAATTATTAAAACATCAAAACAATACTTAAAACATAAACCTAGACATTAAAATAATATAGACGAGGAAGAAAATAAGCAAAGAGGAGAGGAGAGAAACTTGCGGTAGCCGAGGGAGGACGCCGGCTGCTGCTGCTAGCCGGCGGTGGTCCGGCAGCCGAGCGATGGAGGCGAAGGAGAGAGAGAAAACGGTGGAGGAGAGGAGGAAGAAAACCGTGAGAGAGATAGAGAGAATAGAAAATTAGGGTGTGTGTTTAATGTGGCAAAATTGTTTAATGAGGGAGTATTTATAGGTTCCCCCATTAGTGGTACAATAGTGAGTTGGGCTTTGATAGGTTAGTTTAATGAAGATGCTCATATGGAAAATTATAAGGTTTGGGCTCCTCTAACCCAATGTTAAATTTTTTTTTACTTCAACTAAACTAAATGAATATTAAATAACTTTCAAAGTATGACTCAATAAAATATTTGACTATTTAAAAACATTAAATAATCCTTTGACTTTAAAAAATAGTTAACACTTTAAAAAATTAATAATATAAATACTAAAACATATATAAATATACTTTAAATATATTTATAAAATTCATAAAATTATGGGGGATTACACTAGGATAGCCTCAGGTAATTATGTTGTTTAAGCTCCTTTGACTAGGCTTTCTCTTTGGTGATATTGAATCTCTTGGAGTAAGATCAGTAGAATGATCTCCCCCCTGGCAAACAGGAGAATAAGAAATAGATATCTTTGTTTACCTTAGGGCTCTAGTTCTTTGGTAGGTGGGCTATAGATAAGATTTCATGATAAAGCGAATTCCTGCTTTGGGGGCGTCTTTGTAGTAGGAGTGTGGTGGATCATTTGAGTCATTTGAGGGTTGTATTTGAGGCTTTGAGGGAAAAAAAATATATACGGCTAATTGGAAAAGTGCTCGTTCATGGTGCCTAGTGTGACTTTCCATGGCTACATAGTATCAAAGGAAGGGGTTTCGATTGATCCTTCAAATGTAGCAGCAATTAGGACATGGCATGTTCCTACTCCATCACTGAGGTACGTTCCTTTCACGGCCTTGCTTCTTTCTATAGGCGCTTTGTGAAAAGGTTTTGTAGTGTTGTTGCACCATTAACCGAATGCATAAAGAACGACGGGTTTGAGTGGAGTGAGGCTGCTCAACAATCTTTTGAAACATTTAAACACCTTTTAAGTAACACACCTATTCTTGCATTGCCGAATTTTTTTAAGCCTTTTGAGGTAGAGTGTGATGCTAGTGGGGTGGGCATTGGGGCAGTCTTAGAACAAGAGAAACAACCCATTGCTTATTTCAGTGAGAAATTGGGAGGGGTTAGGCTTATTATTCAACTTATGACAAAGAATTATGACAAAGAACCCATAAAAGTTTAAACTAATACAATAATATAATTAGTTTGAGAGAGAACTGAACGCTAGTGGGTCGCAACCCACTTCCTTTGGTAATGTCAGATTGCAACCTCCAGACAGCCTATTTATGGGTAACGTTCCCTACTACCGGTGTCTGAGAATGGCCATACTCCCGATGCGGTGTAGGATTCCGTCCTCACCGTCCTCTCGGACGACAACAAAACCCAAGGTATACCTAGGATTTCGTCCTATATTTTGCATGTTCTTCACCTTGGGATTCCGTCCCTCTGGATATCTTGCTCTCAAACAAAATCATAATATAATACTTAATCACCAAAATCATATGGATGCCCTTAAGGCCTTACACCAAATCAGCAGAAAACATAGGATCGCAATCCAGGAGTCAAGATTCATCAATATATATTCTTCTAAATAATATAATAATAATAAGATTTTCCAGAATATTAACTTAATAAAATAAACCCTCCTTGAATCATGAATAATAGACCAAGCACAAATCAGCAACTCACTCCAAATACTACACACTGTCGTTGTCTGAGTTTGGGTACAAGGTTAATTACAACATTAGTTATAATATTCCCAGTATATAACTCTTGGCGAAACAGTACTAAAGACAGTATTATTCTCCCCCGAGTATTGTAACGTCGACAACCTAGATATTAATTTATAAAACTACAACATAATATACTCCCAATTTGATATGAACAAACCAAACTATCATAAAATAACGAATATTATCATAAAATTAAAAGAACCACATTGCAAACTATAAACCCAATATCATCATAAAATATTACCACATGATACAAGTTAACCACAAAAATCACCTAACTTATAACACAACCATCTTTAACACACTTAGATAATAACAACACTAACACGCTAAAAACTAATCAGACACATTGAGAAAATAAAATTTATAACTTCATTACAAAATTTAAGAACTAAAGCATAAGCCTAGTCAATGAAACATAACTACAACAATACCCTCTACAAGTAATACGTACCATGATAAACATTAACAAATATTCTACAGGCAACCAAGTAATATCATCTTGTGAGCAACAAAAACAACAGGAACCCAACAGAACTTGAGGTGCGGCGCACCTCGTCCACTGCCAGACCAGCTTTGGCTTACGAGACAAAGCAGTGTGGGGCACCAAAACCAGTGGTGCGGCACATAATGGGTTCTGCAGGCAGCAAGGATGTGATCTAATGCCACCAAAAACTCACCCAAACTCCAGTCAATATCACTCATTATCATACAACAACAACAAACTCATGCTAAACATATATACGAACAAAAAAAGATTCTAAACAAACTATATAATCATAAGCAGAGAAAAAGGAGTCATGTAATTCTAGACATGGATTCTACAGTACAACAAGAGATTACCATGTAATTCTAATCATAGTATCAACCAAAGATTTCCATGAGATTGTCAATAACATCACACATAACCTTATAATTTCCCACCCAAAATCCTAATATAGAACTAACCCAAACTCAACTATTAAAACTAATATAATCTCTATGCGAATTCTAATCGTTCTAGGATTACCGCTAGTTACCTGGGCTAACTGGAGGAGCGTAGAACGGTGGTCTAGCTTTTTCTTTCTCGGGGTGTAACGTCATCCTCCAAGCGATCACCTCCTAAGTGCCGAAAACAACACTCTCAATTTCAAGAAAATTAATAAGGAAAGATGGAGGTTTTAGTATGGGTGATTTAGAGTGAGAGTGGAGGTAAAATGATGATTTCTTTGTGAGAAAGATGGCTGATCTTTTTCGTGCTTTTCTTCTCCTCTTAAACTGCTGCAAAGATGATGATGCTAACGCCTTTTTTTCTGCTCAACTGAACTAATAAAAGGTGGTTTTAAAAAGGGTAAATAGCAGCTACAATAATGGGTTTAATTATCTAATAATTGGGGTTACATAGGGAGTTACAAGGTGCTCAAAAGTTACCTCTCATACTTCAGAAATTCTGATTTTTGGGACAACATTAGAAGGAGAAATAGTTCCACTATTTAAAAAAAACGCTACGACTGTCCGGGCGCTACACTAGTACAGAATAGACGATTTGCGTCGGATGCGAAGCGCCTATTTGCGTCGGACATGGGTCCGACGGCACAGGCCTCGACGCAGATCAGTATACAGGATCTGCGTCGGACAACGACACGACGCAATTGATTAGCTATCTGCGTCGGACCCTACCTAACGTGCGACGCAGATGCCTCGTCGCATGAAGAGTAAAGTGCCACGCAGATGGCCTAGCCAGCAGCCCAGCTCACTCATGTGCGTCGCACGTAGCACTACATGCGACGCAAATGAACATCATCTTACATGCGACGCACATCAGGCTTATCAACCCATGATATTCACTCTTTTGATCAAATCGCAAAAAGACAAAAAAAAAACAAATTCAGTATCCACAAGAAAATCGAGGAAGAAAAGATGAAAGTAACTTAATTTCATTAATAAAAAATGTAATTTACACATATGGCTTCCAATTTTACCAGATCTAAAAAAAAAATTGAAAGTAACTTACAACCACTAGTACAGAATCGACAAATTCGTATATAATACAAAGAATTCATGAACATATATAATGCAACAAATTCGTGAAAACTAATATAATACAACAATTCGTATACAACCTAACCCATTCATTTCTAGATTCAAGATTTATCTTCAAAAAATGTAAAATTAAAACTGAATCTAGAACAATTCCATCTGAAAATAATGCAGCCGACGTTTTCCGATGAGCTCGAGGGAGACGACTTCGAGAAGAACCAATTCCATATCTGAAAATGAAAATAAAAATTTCAGAAAATTCTAGATCTGAAAATAAACCCTAAAAATGCCAAAAAAAGTAAACAAAAAAATCAGTTTTTATTTTCAATTGGATGAATTAAGTCAGTTTTTATTTTTCAAATGCCAAAAAAGTAAACAAAAAAAATCACATATAAAAGTTTTTATTTTTCAAATCTGAAAATGAAAAAACTGAAAACTAAAATAGAAAATCAGATCTTAAAATGAAAAAAACGAAATTGAAAACTAACTTTTTTTTCTTTTATGCGAGTTGAAGACGGCGAAGATTCGTTCACGGAAGGTCACCGCTGAAGGTCACCGTTCTTTGAAGGCCACCGCCGAAGGTCACCGCTCGTCGAAGAATCGCTCGCCGAAAATAGAAAAAGGGGCTCGACGGATTGTAAATCGATTGTGTTGATGAATTGCAGACGATCTTCATGCAAAAATGGCGATTGTGAAGCAGGCGAATTGAAGTTTTGTGTGCGAACTTGGGGGATTTGGAAGAGAAACCAGAGATTTCTATTTGGGAGAGAGGTGTGGGGTTTGAAAAGAAACGGCTGAGAATTGAAAGGGTAGGTAGGTTTGAAAATAGTGGGAGGCGACCTAATATGAAACTCTATCTGCGTCCCATGGACCATAGGTCCGACGCACATGGGTATTTCCAAGCGGACCTCAAGCTATGTGCGTCACACGTGGGCTTCATGCGACGCGCATAGCTTCTGTTATGTGCGTCGCATTTTTGGCCCATCCAACGCACATGATGTTTTACGTCGCACGCTAGTTCAATACGACGCACATAGGTCGTCTTTTGCGTCGACTCCCTGTTGCATGCGACGCAAATGAGTCTTCTGCGACGTTTGTCATGTTGTGCGACGCAAATGAGGAGATGCAAATCGTCGTTTTTCTACTAGTGCTAGAATGAGAAAATAAAAATACTGGCTCAAACGCGCAATTTAAGTACTAGAAAATATATAATTTATAATTAAATAATTTATATAAGTATAACATTTTAAAAGCTGAAAAAAAATGCATACGATATAATATGTTTAAGGAGTAAAACATTCTAATTTTAATAGAAAATAGTAAGTAAGAGAAAATAACTCAAGGAAATTATGAGCGAAAATCTGTGTTACAGTTATAGTCTACCTTACCAGGCCTTTAGCTCCTTTTAGAATTGCTAAAGGTATAGATCTCTCAAGATTCAACCTTACAACTTGTGTATCTCAGCATGATTATAATGAAGTAAAACAGGAACAGCTTCTAATTGATTTTATATTATTAAGGGAAAAGTGAAATTGTGGTTAGAGCCTTAGAGGCAAGAACTTTCCCAAAATAGAAAAAGACTTGTGCACCCAAAATCCTTTAAGAAAGGCCTAAAGACTTATTCAGTCTTACTATTAGTATGTATATGTTGTTCGCCTCATTCGAACTAGGGCACACCTAATTAGAGTTTCTATTTTTGTTTTTTGTTGTTTCCTCTCTTTGTCTCCCTCTTTTCCATATTTTAAATCTGGGATGTAGCTCATTTGGTAGAGTGCTCGCTTAGCATGCGAGAGGTATGGGGATCAATACCCCACATCCTATTAATTCGTAATTTTTATACTCTCTTTGTCCATTTTTATATTGCTCTTCTAGAATTTTTAGGTTTTTGTCATTTTGAGGTGTAAATTTGACCATAATTTTTCTTCGTTCTTTGTCAAGGTGGGTTTCTAGTGTTTTTTTAATGAATCTAAAGATCTATTAAAGAACAAACAACCCTAATTTGAAGAACAAGAACAGATCGAGGTGAATTGGAAGAGCATGCTACATAAGCATTAGAAATAAAAGAAAAGGTATTCTTCGATTAATGTGCTAAATCGTCATATGGTGTTCATTTTGTGTTGATTTGGGTTATTGCCTTTTTCAGTGTTGCTTTTAACACTGGAATTTTTGTGGCTTGACGATAAGTTTAGTTAAACCGCTTCCTTTTTTAATATCAAATGTAGTATTTAAGATCGAAAATTTAGATCTTATATGTTTGATGTAATTTTGCAAATAGCACTTGAATTAAGGGAAAATCGTCAATTTTCTAGCATAACTTGAAAATTAGCAAATCATGTTTGTATGATTTTGTCTTTGGTAAATTGTTTTTCGGGGATAGAAGTAGCAAACTTCAAGTGCTTTTGAAGCTCCCTTTGCTCAAGCCGTTGTTTACGTGGTGCAAGCGGCGGTGTCGCCCTCTCTTTATATTCTTTCTTGTGATAGTTACTTATACAATATTTGTTTCCCTCTCAAGTTTCTTTTTACAAACATTCTTTTGCTTTGGTTGTGGGTCACTTATAGTTAGGGCTCCATTATCGTAATTAAAGCTATTTGAATGGTGTTCTATATATATATATATAGAACACAATAGGTAGCTTTGATAAATGAATTGTTTTTAAGTTATTGTTGACCTTAGAACCGTGCTAAGAGTTAATAGAAATTATTTTCAATTTTATGCTCAAAAAATGAAGAGCTTAACTTGCTTTAATTTTACGCTTCACTTTTTTTGCTTTGTGTAGATCTGAAATCTAAATCGTTACAATGAACAACTATTGATTCAATTTTGTTTGATTTGTAATTTGTAATGACTTGAATTAAACATATAAGTAAATCGATTTTTTTCGATTAGTCTAATCTTGTCCAATCTCAATCTAAAATTCCCGGATACCGAGGGCTTATCGGATCGCATGTTAGATTAATCTGAACAACTCAAGTACTTATGGTGCTTCATTTTTTTATCTTACAGTATTTAGTTATGGTCTTTGGTTTAGGTATCTTAGGATACTTAGTTATGTAGGAGCTACTCTTGCTTTGCTTTTATTAGAGTTCGCGTCCTACACTTCTTTTTGTAGTTCAATGGTGGCCTTTGTCTTTGTATAACAAGAATGATGTATTTTTTATTTGCCTTGGAATCTGCCTAGCTTTTACAAGAGACTCCTCTAATGGTTTACCTTACTACTTGCAGTGTTTTTTTACTTGTTGCTTGTGCTTAAAATCCTTGTTTTCACAGCGGGTCTTGCTTATGCCTTGAATGTATTGGTGTCATTTACTTTACAGTGGAGATATACCGGACTACCGGTATCCTTGCCTCTTGCTTTAAGTTGCTTTTGTGGTCTTTTCTGAAAAGTTACTCAAAATTAAGAAAATCTTTTCCAGAAAAATCAAGGGTGTTTTTTTAGAGATAGTGCATCACTGCATCTTCTCTATTCAAAACTTGAGTTCAGACAACTCGGTTGGTACATGCATCTCACATTTCTATTTTTGTAGACCGAAATCAGATTGTGTGCACTTAAGTTACTCCCCCAGTAGTTGCTGTGAGATGAGCCAATGATAACAAAGAACCCCAACTGGCAGAGTATTTGGAACTCTTCTCACGTCTTAGAAACGGTGCCTCTGTAACGTTCTTATGGAATTTTTCTTCCATCCTGTTAGTAAAACATCTTAAGGTAGTCATATTTTTTAGGTCTTCTTTTTTGCATTCATAAATACTAGATAGAAATTGCATAGTAGCTAGAAATTGTTAAGAATTATATTTTTTACATTTGAAATATTACTTTGGTTATCATTGTAAAGATGCCAACAAAGCCTTTTTATTGCAATGGGTTCCATGTACATTGGAGAAGAGTTTTAGCCACTTGTCGTTGTTAAAAGTGACTAGCGGAGGTTCAACAGAGGATGAGCAGCAAGAATGTTGTGTAGAAAGGCTTAAATGTAATTTTGAGCCAAATTTTCTTGCAAAGTTATAACAAATAAAATGCTTGTTAAATCTTCAACATGTAATGGTAACCGCTAGCTATAGCTGAAATAGTTGTATAAATCTTCTAAGGAATGTATATTCATGAACTTATGTATGTCCCTCTTATGTCTGTCCCTTCGCTCTCTCTTATCTCAGTTCTAAGGAGAGACTTATCAATCATAGGACATATCCCAAATTTAAGCTATATGTATCTTTTTTTGCAACTAAAATTATTTCTAGACTATGAACTCAAATTATATTAACTAGCTAGCTATAAATAGGAAACTTCAACAAAATTATGGTGCTACATTCACTAGATCATTGTGCAAAGACTTATTCAACGATAAGGCATATCCAAAACCAATGCTATTTACGCTTTACAAAAATTTATTTTGTCTACAAATGTCTCTTATATTTAAGTAAGAATTATGTCATTAGATACATCAAAAAAAATGCTATAGTAATATTATTATTTTATCAACTTGAATTGAGAGTAATTAATGGTCGAAGTTTGACCTTGTGATTAGGGATGGCAATGGATCGGAGATGGGTCGGGTGGAGCTCCATCCGCCCCATCACCGGCGACCCAAAAATCCATCCACCCCATCCATCACCCGCCAAAAATTTCACCCATATCCGCTCCACCCATCATCCGCGGGTGGGCGGGTGGAAAACAGGTGATACTAAAATTTAACAGTTTTAAAGAAATTAATATATGAAAAATTAATCATAGTCTCATAGATTAACAATAAAGTGATAAAATATCAATCTTATTACACACCGAAAAGTAATTATAAGTATTTATTTTATCCCATAAAAAAAACTAAGTGTTTTTTTAATTACCTTAACTGACGCGTGGGATTAAAAAAATTATATATATATATACATATAAATATACATACATATATATATATATACATATACATATACATTAGAAGGGGAAATTATATAATAAATCCACTATTTAAAAACGTTACGACTGTCCGGGCGCTACACTAGTACAGAATAGACGATTTGCGTCGGATGCGAAGCGCCTATTTGCGTCGGGCATGGGTCCGACGGCACAGGCCTCGACGCAGATCAGTATACAGGATCTGCGTCGGACAACGACACGACGCAATTGATTAGCTATCTGCGTCGGACCCTACCTAACGTGCGACGCAGATGCCTCCTCCCTCTGTATACAGAGCAAAAGACTCATCTGCGTCGCATGAAGAGTAAAGTGCGACGCAGATGGCCAAGCCAGCAGCCCAGCTCACTCATGTGCGTCGCACGTAGCACTACATGCGAGGCAAATGAACATCAACTGCGTCGCATGTAGTGTACATGCGACGCACATCAGGCTTATCAACCCATGATATTCACTCTTTTGATCAAATCGCAAAAAGACAAAAAAAAAAAACAAATTTAGTATCCACAAGAAAATCGAGGAAGAAAAGATGAAAGTAACTTAATTTCATTAATAAAAAATGTAATTTACACATATGGCTTACAAATTTTACCAGATCTAAAAAAAAAATTGAAAGTAACTTACAACCACTAGTACAGAATCGACAAATTCGTATATAATACAAAGAATTCATGAACATATATAATGCAACAAATTCGTGAAAACTAATATAATACAACAATTCGTATACAACCTAACTCATTCATTTCTAGATTCAAGATTTATCTTCAAAAAATGTAAAATTAAAACTGAATCTAGAACAATTCCATCTGAAAATAATGCAGCCGACGTTTTCCGATGACCTCGAGGGAGACGACTTCGAGAAGAACCAATTCCATATCTGAAAATGAAAATAAGAATTTCAGAAAATTCTAAATCTGAAAATAAACCCTAAAAATGCCAAAAAAAGTAAACAAAAAAATAAGTTTTTATTTTCAATTGGATGAATTAAGTCAGTTTTTATTTTTCAAATGCCAAAAAAGTAAACAAAAAAAATCACATATAAAAGTTTTTATTTTTCAGATTTGAAAATGAAAAAACTGAAAACTAAAATAGAAAATGAGATCTTAAAATGAAAAAACGAAATTGAAAACTAACTTTTTTTTCTTTTATGCAGGTTGAAGACGCCGAAGATTCGTTCGCCAGGAAGGTCACCGCTGAAGGTCACCGTTTGCTGAAGGCCACCGCTGAAGGTCACCGCTCGCTGAAGAATCGCTCGCCGAAAATCGAAAAAGGGGCTCGACGGATTGTAAATCAGATTGTGTTGATGAATTGCAGACAATCTTCATGCAAAAATGGCGATTGTGAAGCAGGCGAATTGAAGTTTTGTGTGCGAACTTGGGGGATTTGAAGAGAAACCAGAGATTTCTATTTGGGAGAGAGAGAGAGAGAGAGAGAGGTGTGGGGTTTGAAATGAAACGGCTGAGAATTGAAAGGGTAGGTAGGTTTGAAAATAGTGGGAGGCGACCTAATATGAAACTCTATCTGCGTCGCATGGACCATAGGTCCGACGCACATGGGTATTTCCAATCGGGCCTCAAGCTATGTGCGTCACACGTGGGCTTCATGCGACGCGCATAGCTTCTGTTATGTGCGTCGCATTTTTGGCCCATCCGACGCACATGATGTTTTACGTCGCACGCTAGTTCAATACGACGCACATAGGTCGTCTTTTGCGTCGACTCCCTGTTGCATGCGACGCAAATGAGTCTTCTGCGACGTTTGTCATGTTGTGCAACGCAAATGAGGAGATGCAAATCGTCGTTTTTCTACTAGTGCTAGAATGAGAAAATAAAAATACTGGCTCAAACGCGCAATTTAAGTACTAGAAAATATATAATTTATAATTAAATAATTTATATAAGTATAACATTTTAAAAGCTGAAAAAAAATGAATACGACATAATATGTTTAAGGAGTAAAACATTCTAATTTTAATAGAAAATAGTAAGTAAGAGAAAATAACTCAAGGAAATTATGAGCGAAAATCTGTGTTACAGTTATAGTCTACCTTACCAGGCCTTTAGCTCCTTTTAGAATTGCTGAAGGTATAGATCTCTCAAGATTCAACCTTACAACTTGTGTATCTCAGCATGATTATAATGAAGTAAAACAGGAACAGCTTCTAATTGATTTTATATTATTAAGGGAAAAGTGAAATTGTGGTTAGAGCTTTAGAGGCAAGAACTTTCCCAAAATAGAAAAAGACTTGTGCACCCAAAATCCTTTAAGAAAGGCCTAAAGACTTATTCAGTCTTACTATTAGTATGTATATGTTGTTCGCCTCATTCTGAACTAGGGCACACCTAATTAGAGTTTCTATTTTTGTTTTTTGTTGTTTCCTCTCTTTGTCTCCCTCTTTTCCATATTTTAAATCTGGGATGTAGCTCATTTGGTAGAGTGCTCGCTTAGCATGCGAGAGGTATGGGGATCAATACCCCACATCCTATTAATTCGTAATTTTTATACTCTCTTTGTCCATTTTTATATTGCTCTTCTAGAATTTTTAGGTTTTTGTCATTTTGAGGTGTAAATTTGACCATAATTTTTCTTCGTTCTTTGTCAAGGTGGGTTTCTAGTGTTTTTTTAATGAATCTAAAGATATATTAAAGAACAAACAACCCTAATTTGAAGAACAAGAACAGATCGAGGTGAATTGGAAGAGCATGCTACATAAGCATTAGAAATAAAAGAAAAGGTATTCTTCGATTAATGTGCTAAATCGTCATATGGTGTTCATTTTGTGTTGATTTGGGTTATTGTCTTTTTCAGTGTTGCTTTTAACACTGGAATTTTTGTGGCTTGACGATAAGTTTAGTTAAACCGCTTCCTTTTTTAATATCAAATGTAGTATTTAAGATCGAAAATTTAAATCTTATATGTTTGATGTAATTTTGCAAATAGCACTTGAATTAAGGGAAAATCGTCAATTTTCTAGCATAACTTGAAAATTAGCAAATCATGTTTGTATGATTGTGTGCTGGTAAATTGTTTTTCAGGGATAGAAGTAGCAAACTTCAAGTGCTTTTGAAGCTCCCTTTGCTCAAGCTGTTGTTTCTGTGGTGCAAACTGGCGGTGTCGCCCTCTCTTTATATTCTTTCTTGTGCTAGTTACTTATACAATATTTGTTTCCCTCTCAAGTTTCTTTTTACAAACATTCTTTTGCTTTGGTTGTGGGTCACTTATAGTTAGGGCTCCATTATCGTAATTAAAGCTATTTGAATGGTGTTCTATATATATATATATAGAACACAATAGGTAGCTTTGATAAATGAATTGTTTTTAAGTTATTGTTGACCATAGAACCGTGCTAAGAGTTAATAGAAATTATTTTCAATTTTATGCTCAAAAAATGAAGAGCTTAACTTGCTTTAATTTTACGCTTCACTTTTTTTGCTTTGTGTAGATCTGAAATCTAAATCGTTACAATGAACAACTATTGATTCAATTTTGTTTGATTTGTAATTTGTAATGACTTGAATTAAACATATAAGTAAATCGATTTTTTTCGATTAGTCTAATACTGTCCAATCTCAATCTAAAATTCCTGGATACTGAGGGCTTATCGGACTGCATGTTAGATTAATCTGAATAACTCAAGTACTTATGGTGCTTCATTTTTTTATCTTACAGTATTTAGTTATGGTCTTTGGTTTAGGTATCTTAGGATACTTAGTTATGTAGGAGCTACTCTTGCTTTGCTTTTATTAGAGTTCGCGTCCTACACTTCTTTTTGTAGTTCAATGGTGGCCTTTGTCTTTGTATAACAAGAATGATGTATTTTTTATTTGCCTTGGAATCCGCCTAGCTTTTACAAGAGACTCCTCTAATGGTTTACCTTACTACTTGCAGTGTTTTTTTACTTGTTGCTTGTGCTTAAAATCCTTGTTTTCACAGCGGGTCTTGCTTATGCCTTGAATGTATTGGTGTCATTTACTTTGCAGTGGAGATATACCGGACTACCGGTATCCTTGCCTCTTGCTTTAAGTTGCTTTTGTGGTCTTTTCTGAAAAGTTACTCAAAATTAAGAAAATCTTTTCCAGAAAAATCAAGGGTGTTGTTTTAGAGATAGTGCATCACTGCATCTTCTCTATTCAAAACTTGAGTTCAGACAACTCGATTGGTACATGCATCTCACATTTCTATTTTTGTGGACCGAAATCAGATTGTGTGCACTTAAGTTACTCCCCCAGTAGTTGCTGTGAGATGAGCCAATGATAACAAAGAACCCCAACTGGCAGAGTATTTGGAACTCTTCTCACGTCTTAGAAACGGTGCCTCTGTAACGTTCTTATGGAATTTTTCTTCCATCCTGTTAGTAAAACATCTTAAGGTAGTCATATTTTTTAGGTCTTCTTTTTTGCATTCATAAATACTAGATAGAAATTGCATAGTAGCTAGAAATTGTTAAGAATTATATTTTTTACATTTGAAATATTACTTTGGTTATCATTGTAAAGATACCAACAAAGCCTTTTTATTGCAATGGGTTCCATGTACATTGGAGAAGAGTTTTAGCCACTTGTGGTTGTTAAAAGTGACTAGCGAAGGTTCAACAGTGGATGAGCAGCAAGAATGTTGTGTAGAAAGGCTTAAATGTAATTTTGAGCCAAATTTTCTTGCAAAGTTATAACAAATAAAATGCTTGTTAAATCTTCAACATGTAATGGTAACCGCTAGCTATAGCTGAAATAGTTGTATAAATCTTCTAAGGAATGTATATTCATGAACTTATGTATGTCCCTCTTATGTCTGTCCCTTCGCTCTCTCTTATCTCAGTTCTAAGGAGAGACTTATCAATCATAGGACATATCCCAAATTTAAGCTATATGTATCTTTTTTTGCAACTAAAATTATTTCTAGACTATGAACTCAAATTATATTAACTAGCTAGCTATAAATAGGAAACTTCAACAAAATTATGGTGCTACATTCACTAGATCATTGTGCAAAGACTTATTCAACGATAAGGCATATCCAAAACCAATGCTATTTACGCTTTACAAAAATTTACTTTGTCTACAAATGTCTCTTATATTTAAGTAAGAATTATGTCATTAGATACATCAAGAAAAATGCTATAGTAATATTATTATTTTATCAACTTGAATTGAGAGTAATTAATGGTCGAAGTTTGACCTTGTGATTAGGGATGGTAATGGATCGGAGATGGGTCGGGTGGAGCTCCATCCGCCCCATCACCGGCGACCCAAAAATCCATCCACCCCATCCATTACCCGCCAAAAATTTCACCCATATCCGCTCCACCCATCATCCGCGGGTGGGCGGGTGGAAAACAGGTGATACTAAAATTTAACAGTTTTAAAGAAATTAATATATGAAAAATTAATCATAGTCTCATAGATTAACAATAAAGTGATAAAATATCAATCTTATTACACACCGAAAAGTAATTATAAGTATTTATTTTATCCCTTAAAAAAAACTAAGTGTTTTTTTAATTACCTTAACTGACGCGTGGGAGTAAAAAAATTATATATATATATACATATACATATACATATATATATATATATATATATACATATACATATATATATATATACATATACATATACGTATATATATATATACATATACATATACGTATATATATATATATACATATATATATATATATATATATATATATATATACATATACATATACGTATATATATATATACATATATATATATATATATATATATATATATATATATATACATATACATATATATATAAATACATATACATTAGAAGGCGAAATTATATAATAAATCCACTATTTAAAAACGTTACGACTGTCCGGGCGCTACACTAGTACAGAATAGACGATTTGCGTCGGATGCGAAGCGCCTATTTGCGTCGGACATGGTTCCGACGGCACAGGCCTCGACGCAGATCAGTATACAGGATCTGCGTCGGACAACGACACGACGCAATTGATTAGCTATCTGCGTCGGACCCTACCTAACGTGCGACGCAGATGCCTCCTCCCCCTGTATACAGAGCAAAAGACTCATCTGCGTCGCATGAAGAGTAAAGTGCGACGCAGATGGCCAAGCCAGCAGCCCAGCTCACTCATGTGCGTCGCACGTAGCACTACATGCGAGGCTTATCAACCCATGATATTCACTCTTTTGATCAAATCGCAAAAAGACAAAAAAAAAAAACAAATTTAGTATCCACAAGAAAATCGAGGAAGAAAAGATGAAAGTAACTTAATTTCATTAATAAAAAATGTAATTTACACATATGGCTTACAAATTTTACCAGATCTAAAAAAAAAATTGAAAGTAACTTACAACCACTAGTACAGAATCGACAAATTCGTATATAATACAAAGAATTCATGAACATATATAATGCAACAAATTCGTGAAAACTAATATAATACAACAATTCGTATACAACCTAACTCATTCATTTCTAGATTCAAGATTTATCTTAAAAAAATGTAAAATTAAAACTGAATCTAGAACAATTCCATCTGAAAATAATGCAGCCGACGTTTTCCGATGACCTCGAGGGAGACGACTTCGAGAAGAACCAATTCCATATATGAAAATGAAAATAAGAATTTCAGAAAATTCTAAATCTGAAAATAAACCCTAAAAATGCCAAAAAAAGTAAACAAAAAAATAAGTTTTTATTTTCAATTGGATGAATTAAGTCAGTTTTTATTTTTAAAATGCCAAAAAGTAAACAAAAAAAATCACATATAAAAGTTTTTATTTTTCAGATTTGAAAATGAAAAAACTGAAAACTAAAATAGAAAATGAGATCTTAAAATGAAAAAACGAAATTGAAAACTAACTTTTTTTTCTTTTATGCAGGTTGAAGACGCTGAAGATTCGTTCGCCGGAAGGTCACCGCTGAAGGTCACCGTTTGCTGAAGGCCACCGCTGAAGGTCACCGCTCGCTGAAGAATCGCTCGCCGAAAATCGAAAAAGGGGCTCGACGGATTGTAAATCAGATTGTGTTGATGAATTGCAGACAATCTTCATGCAAAAATGGCGATTGTGAAGCAGGCGAATTGAAGTTTTGTGTGCGAACTTGGGGGATTTGAAGAGAAACCAGAGATTTCTATTTGGGAGAGAGAGAGAGAGGTGTGGGGTTTGAAATGAAACGGCTGAGAATTGAAAGGGTAGGTAGGTTTGAAAATAGTGGGAGGCGACCTAATATGAAACTCTATCTGCGTCGCATGGACCATAGGTCCGACGCACATGGGTATTTCCAATCGGGCCTCAAGCTATGTGCGTCACACGTGGGCTTCATGCGACGCGCATAGCTTCTGTTATGTGCGTCGCATTTTTGGCCCATCCGACGCACATGATGTTTTACGTCGCACGCTAGTTCAATACGACGCACATAGGTCGTCTTTTGCGTCGACTCCCTGTTGCATGCGACGCAAATGAGTCTTACGTGACGTTTGTCATGTTGTGCAACGCAAATGAGGAGATGCAAATCGTCGTTTTTCTACTAGTGCTAGAATGAGAAAATAAAAATACTCGGCTCAAACGCGCAATTTAAGTACTAGAAAATATATAATTTATAATTAAATAATTTATATAAGTATAACATTTTAAAAGCTGAAAAAAAAATGCCTACGACATAATATGTTTAAGGAGTAAAACATTCTAATTTTAATAGAAAATAGTAAGTAAGAGAAAATAACTCAAGGAAATTATGAGCGAAAAATCGTGTTACGGTTATAGTCTACCTTACCGGGCCTTTAGCTCCTTTTAGAATTGCTGAAGGTATAGATCTCTCAAGATTCAACCTTACAACTTGTGTATCTCAAAGATGATTATAATGAAGTAAAACGAGAACTGACTTCTAATTGATTTTATATTATTAAGGGAAAAGTGAAATTGTGGTTAGAGCATTAGAGGCAAGAACTTTCCCAAAATAGAAAAAGACTTGTGCACCCAAAATCCTTTAAGAAAGGCCTAAAGACTTATTCAGTCTTACTATTAGTATGTATATGTTGTTCGCCTCATTCGAACTAGGGCACACCTAATTAGAGTTTCTATTTTTGTTTTTTGTTGTTTCCTCTCTTTGTCTCCCTCTTTTCCATATTTTAAACTGGGATGTAGCTCATTTGGTAGAGTGCTCGCTTAGCATGCGAGAGGTATGGGGATCAATACCCCACATCCTATTAATTCGTAATTTTTATACTCTCTTTGTCCATTTTTATATTGCTCTTCTAGAATTTTTAGGTTTTTGTCATTTTGAGGTGTAAATTTGACCATAATTTTTCTTCGTTCTTTGTCAAGGTGGGTTTCTAGTGTTTTTTTAATGAATCTAAAGATCTATTAAAGAACAAACAACCCTAATTTGAAGAACAAGAACAGATCGAGGTGAATTGGAAGAGCATGCTACATAAGCATTAGAAATAAAAGAAAAGGTATTCTTCGATTAATGTGCTAAATCGTCATATGGTGTTCATTTTGTGTTGATTTGGGTTATTGCCTTTTCGGTGTTGCTTTTAACACTCGGAATTTTTGTGGCTTGACGATAAGTTTAGTTAAACCGCTTCCTTTTTTAATATCAAATGTAGTATTTAAGATCGAAAATTTAGATCTTATATGTTTGATGTAATTTTGCAAATAGCACTTGAATTAAGGGAAAATCGTCAATTTTCTAGCATAACTTGAAAATTAGCAAATCATGTTTGTATGATTGTGTCTTTGGTAAATTGTTTTTCGGGGATAGAAGTAGCAAACTTCAAGTGCTTTTGAAGCTCCCTTTGCTCAAGCTGTTGTTTCTGTGGTGCAAACTGGCGGTGTCGCCCTCTCTTTATATTCTTTCTTGTGCTAGTTACTTATACAATATTTGTTTCCCTCTCAAGTTTCTTTTTACAAACATTCTTTTGCTTTGGTTGTGGGTCACTTATAGTTAGGGCTCCATTATCGTAATTAAAGCTATTTGAATGGTGTTCTATATATATATATATATAGAACACAATAGGTAGCTTTGATAAATGAATTGTTTTTAAGTTATTGTTGACCTTAGAACCGTGCTAAGAGTTAATAGAAATTATTTTCAATTTTATGCTCAAAAAATGAAGAGCTTAACTTGCTTTAATTTTACGCTTCACTTTTTTTGCTTTGTGTAGATCTGAAATCTAAATCGTTACAATGAACAACTATTGATTCAATTTTGTTTGATTTGTAATTTGTAATGACTTGAATTAAACATATAAGTAAATCGATTTTTTTCGATTAGTCTAATACTGTCCAATCTCAATCTAAAATTCCTGGATACTGAGGGCTTATCGGACTGCATGTTAGATTAATCTGAACAACTCAAGTACTTATGGTGCTTCATTTTTTTATCTTACAGTATTTAGTTATGGTCTTTGGTTTAGGTATCTTAGGATACTTAGTTATGTAGGAGCTACTCTTGCTTTGCTTTTATTAGAGTTCGCGTCCTACACTTCTTTTTGTAGTTCAATGGTGGCCTTTGTCTTTGTATAACAAGAATGATGTATTTTTTATTTGCCTTGGAATCTGCCTAGCTTTTACAAGAGACTCCTCTAATGGTTTACCTTACTACTTGCAGTGTTTTTTTACTTGTTGCTTGTGCTTAAAATCCTTGTTTTCACAGCGGGTCTTGCTTATGCCTTGAATGTATTGGTGTCATTTACTTTGCAGCGGAGATATACCGGACTACCGGTATCCTTGCCTCTTGCTTTAAGTTGCTTTTGTGGTCTTTTCTGAAAAGTTACTCAAAATTAAGAAAATCTTTTCCAGAAAAATCAAGGGTGTTTTTTTAGAGATAGTGCATCACTGCATCTTCTCTATTCAAAACTTGAGTTCAGACAGCTCGGTTGGTACATGCATCTCACATTTCTATTTTTGTGGACCGAAATCGAGATTGTGTGCACTTAAGTTACTCCCCAGTAGTTGCTGTGAGATGAGCCAATGATAACAAAGAACCCCAACTGGCAGAGTATTTGGAACTCTTCTCACGTCTTAGAAACGGTGCCTTTGTAACGTTCTTATGGAACTTTTCTTCCATCCTGTTAGTAAAACATCTTAAGGTAGTCATATTTTTTAGGTCTTCTTTTTTGCATTCATAAATACTAGATAGAAATTGCATAGTAGCTAGAAATTGTTAAGAATTATATTTTTTACATTTGAAATATAACTTTGGTTATCATTGTAAAGATACCAACAAAGCCTTTTTATTGCAATGGGTTCCATGTACATTGGAGAAGAGTTTTAGCCACTTGTGGTTGTTAAAAGTGACTAGCGGAGGTTCAACAGAGGATGAGCAGCAAGAATGTTGTGTAGAAAGGCTTAAATGTAATTTTGAGCCAAATTTTCTTGCAAAGTTATAACAAATAAAATGCTTGTTAAATCTTCAACATGTAATGGTAACCGCTAGCCATAGCTGAAATAGTTGTATAAATCTTCTAAGGAATGTATATTCATGAACTTATGTATGTCCCTCTTATGTCTGTCCCTTCGCTCTCTCTTATCTCAGTTCTAAGGAGAGACTTATCAATCATAGGACATATCCCAAATTTATGCTATATGTATCTTTTTTTGCAACTAAAATTATTTCTAGACTATGAACTCAAATTATATTAACTAGCTAGCTATAAATAGGAAACTTCAACAAAATTATGGTGCTACATTCACTAGATCATTGTGCAAAGACTTATTCAACGATAAGGCATATCCAAAACCAATGCTATTTACGCTTTACAAAAATTTACTTTGTCTACAAATGTCTCTTATATTTAAGTAAGAATTATGTCATTAGATTCATCAAGAAAAATGCTATAGTAATATTATTAATTTATCAACTTGAATTGAGAGTAATTAATGGTCGAAGTTTGACCTTGTGATTAGGGATGGCAATGGATCGGAGATGGGTCGGGTGGAGCTCCATCCGCCCCATCACCGGCGACCCAAAACTCCATCCACCCCATCCATCACCCGCCAAAAATTTCACCCATATCCGCTCCACCCATCATCCGCGGGTGGGGCGGGTGGAAAACGGGTGATACTAAAATTTAACAGTTTTAAAGAAATTAATATATGAAAAATTAATCATAGTCTCATAGATTAACAATAAAGTGATAAAATATCAATCTTATTACACACCGAAAAGTAATTATAAGTATTTATTTTATCCCTTAAAAAAAACTAAGTGTTTTTTTAATTACCTTAACTGACGCGTGGGAGTAAAAAAATTATATATATATATACATATAAATATATGTACATATACATATATATATATATATATATATATATATATATATATATATATATATATATATATATATATATATATATATATATATATATATATATATATATATATATATATATATATATATATTTGTGCTGTTAGGTTTTTTGTTCCTATTTGTATAATGTTCATATGATTTTAGTTGAATAGGTAGACTGTCAGTTAAATGTCGTTTGGATCGAGAAATACTTAATCGTTTCTTTACTATTTCTAAATCTTCATAGTTTGGTTTTGAGTATAATTTTAATCCTTTTTCTATAGGTAAAATAAGATCTGTAAAAGGGGTATCTATAGTAATTGGTCTTAATTTATTTTTAGTATAAACCTGATGTTGATCGGTTAATATATAAGCATTCTTACATTGTACTGTCATAACTTTTGATCCATTAGTCATGTTTATTCCACTTAGCATCCAATATAATACTAATGCTTTTTCTATGTTTTGGTCCGGTTAAACTTATAGAATAATTTGGTTTAATTATGAACCTTACTTTCCGATAAATAAGATTTCCTTTTAGTTGTGCTATTATAGCTTGTTCTACTCGGTTCTTTTATTCTCGTCATCGCCTAATTCTAACTCTAAGGGAGTATCTATTCCTTCTTTAAAACAGGCTTTTATTATTATTTCGATGGTCGCTAATTCTACAAATCTAAATGTAATTGGTTTATTTTTTAAGGTATTGTTAATTTTGGTTATTTCTTCATTTAACACTTCTTGTGTTATTAAAGGTACTCGAGTATTACCTTGTACTTGGGTTATATCTATAACATGTTCTCTATCTCGCTATAACTAAATATTCTTCCTTTTTTCTTTTAAAATACCTAGCTAAATTTGTGAAGTCAAATTTTTTCTTATCTACTATTTTATCGGGTGACAAAGTAAATCCTTCATATTTTAACTCATTATATTTTTGCAAATCAAAAATAGCTCTTTGATTTCTATGTTGTTCCGTAATATCTTCATCATAATCAACTTGTTGTAGTTCTTTATTCATCACTATCGGTTTAGGTATTATCTTTTTCTTCATTACTTTCTTCATGACTTATTATTCCATTGATTTCATCATTATCTGTTTCATATTCGAGCACATATATTTCTTCATCCGGTGGTATATTGGTTTTACCTAATTCATATTCTCGCTATATGGAGCTCAATGAAATTTATATTTTTGCTATTTTTAGTATTATTTCTATTTGTCTTTGTTTTGCATTCTCTTGCTATATGACCTATCTCGTCCACAATTGTAACATTTGCATCTTTTGGGGTTTTTTGCATATTTGTAAATTTTTCTTTTAATAAAATAATTTCTATTTGATCTTTCCTTATTTCTATATTTACCATATGGTTTGAATCTTTTATATCGTCTTCGCATTAATTTAGGTCTTTTTGCTTTATATCTTTTGTTTAATTTGTGACATCCAAATTTAGGTATTTCATATTTGTCACAATGAGTCACTTATTTTAGCTTGTTTTCTAAATGCTTTTTGGTTATTGATTTCAATACAATAATTTTTATACCATGTTTGTAGAAATGATATTTGTTCACCTAGAGTTCCCTGTTTTAGGTTCCGTATAATATGCTTCTTGTACCATAATGTTTATAGGTATTGGCAATTTTTCAAAATATAATTTTCGAAATATAGCTAGTTGTTCGAGTGTTTCGGTTCCTAATTCATAATAATTCATTTGGAATGCACAATTATATTTGTTTAAATCTTCTGGACACATGGAACATATTTGCATATTATAAAGTTGGGACTTACAAGTATTCTTTCTTAGCTTCGCATATTTTAAATCTGCATTTGGATTGCCAAATTCTCTTCGAATTATTTTTTCGTATTTTTTCAACATTTGTGTTGAATCTGTCATCTCTATTCCTTCTATCTTAGTACTTCGTAATTTCGTTAATTCTCGTAATTCCTATATTAGTTAAATAACTTTTTGCTATTCCCTGTTATTGTGGCTTGAATATAATTAGCCGCCGCACTAACCGGTATTTTTGCTTCGATTAATTTTGCAGTTATCCTAGATATCCAATTTTGTATGTCTATTTCAGCGTTTATAGAACAATCTAAATTCAAAGTTTCTCCCGATAGATTATCTCTTGGTATGTAGTCGTTTTCTATTCTACTTCGATATTTCCATATATAATCGTTATTTTTATACTTATAATCATATTTTTTCTTTTTAAAGGTTGGTTTATAGCTTCTATCGGTTTCCATATAATCATAATCTCCATCTCTCGTAGACTTTCGTAAGTACGTTAACTTCTTCATCTTTATCTCGAGTTAAAGTCGCTTCTAAATAATTTGAATATCTAAATTCTTGACTGGATTGTTCGTAACAAGTTTCATCACTATCTTGCAACACATTTATATTGTTTACTTCAAGTCGTTCAATGTCCGTAGTTAAGGCTTCTATAGCAAGTATTATTTAGGGTCTCATTATCCGATCCGTGGATTTCGATATTTCGCATTTTCTTTAATGTTACATATAAGTTTGTTCTTCTATTTTATCAAACCTATTATTATATTCTATTGTAAGATTTTGTATTTCTTCATTAAAATTATTTTCTACTCGTAGACTTTATCTAATATTTGTTTGGTATTAATATGTATTATTTTAATAGATTCTTCTATTTTTCTCATTCTTTCATCATACTTTCTGTCTAACTTTTCTAATTTTTTATAGATGTCATTAATTGTTTTACTTGTCTTGGTAGCTACTTTCTATATTTGTTATTTGTACTAAATTATTTTCTTGTGCTAGTCTTCTTTCTCTCTGTCAAATTCGTTTTCTAGTATCATTTGTTTTCTATCTTTTATTAAATAAAATCTTCCTTCACTTATTTTCGCAAATTGTCTATTTTGGTTAGTCTTATGTATTTTAAATGGACCATCGGGGTATCTAATAATTTCTTCTTCAATAATTTTTTCGTTTTTATTCATATTTCTAATTGTTCGCATATTCTTTCATATTCAACTTCTATTCTTTTTCTTAAAAGTAAATCCGGAAATAACCGAGAATATTCTTTAGTTATCTTCTTTTCTAAGATTTCATAACCTTGTTCTTCTAGTTCCATTGGTATTTTAGTATTACTTGATTCTCGATTTATCCGGATCATTCTTACTTTCTTTTAGTAATTGTATAATTAATAAAATATTTGTATTAATTATTTTTAGATTAGCTCCAAAATTTTCTTCTTTTCCTAGTTCACTCATACATATAGGGTTGGTTTTTATCTAAAGTATAATTAATATAATCTTCTGTTACTTTGTTAGCTATATTCTCTTGTTCTTTTATTTTTATATTTAGCAAGTTTATCTGGTCATCAAAAGGTTTTAATTCTTTGTCTATTTCTTCATGATTACGATTATTGTTTAATGTTGCTCTTTCTAATATTTGTATTTTATTAATGATAGCTATTTGTTTTTGATTTCGTAATTCTAAATTTTTTATATCGGCTTGTATAGTAGATATGAAATAGTTTTGATTTACTCGTCTGCTAGCCTCTTTTATTTGTGATTTAGTACTCATACGTATAAGGAATTTTGCAAATCTTTAAGTTCTTGTTTAGCGATTAGCTTTTGATTCTTTTTATTTTGTAGACTAGTTAGATATTTTCTTAAGGCATCTCTTAGTTCAGTATCTTTTCTTCTATTGGCTTCATATAAATAATTCTCAAATTCATCTATTTTATCTTGTTGAATCCGTAGTTGGAAATTTAACATATTTTGTCGCATTTCAATATCTTCTAAGACGTTTCGTAGTTGTGATTTAGTCATATTGAATTTATTAATTGTTCAAGTTCTATTAATAATTGTCTAAGTTCTATTTGTTTTAATAGGTCTAATAATTTTTTAAGTTCTAGTTGAACTCTTGAAAGTTTTTCTATTTTATTTTGTTCTTCTTGTATTGAATTAAGTAAAGAACACCTTATTTCGAGATCTTCTTCTTCACCGCTTTAATATGAGAAATACTTATTTGATCTCTTACACTACCGATTTTAAATAGTAAAGCATAAATTATCCATTCAACACGTAATTTAACAAGTTTTTATTAGAGAATTCATATGAAAATATTTAAGCAAATAAACAAGCGAATAGGTAGGTAATTAATCTGTTTCTTTATGAACTTTCTTTTAAGACTCAATCCCGTTTGCTCATAATAAACCTTAATCGGTTAATAACAATTCTATCGACTTTCATATAAGTACCGCTAATCCGCTTTGACAACCCTTAAGCACTTAAGCATAATTAAATAAATTCATGTTTTTCAACCTCACCACATAATTTGTCAGTAAAATATCTTGAAGAAGTAACTTCGGTCTTGTGAATAGTAAGCTCGATACCAACTGTGGGGAAGCTCCATATAGCGAGAATATGAATTAGGTAAAACCAATATACCACCGAGATGAAGAAATATATGTGCTCGAATATGAAACATGTATAATGATGAAATCAATGGAATAATAAGTCATGAAGAAAGTAATGAAGAAAAAGATAATACCGAAAACCGATAGTGATGAATAAAGAACTACAACAAGTTGAAAAATTGCCAATACCTATAAACATTATGGTACAAGAAGCATATTATACGTAACCTAAAACAGAACTCTAGGTGAACAAATATCATTTCTACAAACATGGTATAAAAATTATTGTATTGAAATCAATAACCAAAAAGCATTTAGAAAACAAGCTAAAATAAGTGATTGTTGTGACAAATATGAAATACCTAAATTTGGATGTCACAAATTAAACAAAAGATATAAAGCAAAAAGACCTAAATTAATGCGAAGACGATATAAAAGATTCAAACCATATGGTAAATATAGAAATAAGGAAAGATCAAATAGAAATTATTTTATTAAAAGAAAAATTTACAAATATGCAAAAAACCCCAAAAGATGCAAATGTTACAATTGTGGACAGATAGGTCATATAGCAAGAGAATGCAAAACAAAGACAAATAGAAATAATACTAAAAATAGCAAAAATATAAATTTCATTGAGCTCCATATAGCGAGAATATGAATTAGGTAAAACCAATATACCACCGGATGAAGAAATATATGTGCTCGAATATGAAACAGAATAATGATGAAATCAATGGAATAATAAGTCATGAAGAAAGTAATGAAGAAAAAGATAATCCTAAACCGATAGTGATGAATAAAGAACTACAACAAGTTGATTATGATGAAGATATTACGGAACAACATAGAAATCAAAGAGCTATTTTTGATTTGCAAAAATATAATGAATTAAAATATGAAGGATTTACTTTGTCACCCGATAAAATAGTAGATAAGAAAAAATTTGACTTCACAAATTTAGCTAGGTATTTTAAAAGAAAAAAGGAAGAATATTTAGTTATAGCAGATAGAGAACATGTTATAGATATAACCCAAGTACAAGGTAATACTCGAGTACCTTTAATAACACAAGAAGTGTTAAATGAAGAAATAACCAAAATTAACAATACCTTAAAAAATAAACCAATTACATTTAGATTTGTAGAATTAGCGACCATCGAAATAATAATAAAAGCCTGTTTTAAAGAAGGAATAGATACTCCCTTAGAGTTAGAATTAGGCGATGACAGAATAAAAGAACCAAGTAGAACAAGCTATAATAGCACAACTAAAAGGAAATCTTATTTATCGAAAGTAAGGTTCATAATTAAACCAAATTATTCTATAAGTTTAACTGACCAAAACATAGAAAAAGCATTAGTATTATATTGGATGCTAAGTGGAATAAACATGACTAATGGATCAAAAGTTATGACAAGACAATGTAAGAATGCTTATATATTAACCGATCAACATCGAGTTTATACTAAAAATAAATTAAGACCAATTACTATAGATACCCCTTTTACGGATCTTATTTTACCTATAGAAAAAGGATTAAAATTATACTCAAAACCAAACTATGAAGATTTAGAAATAGTAAAGAAACGATTAAGTATTTCTCGATCCAAACGACATTTAACCGACAGTCTACCTATTCAACTAAAATCATATGAACATTATACAAATAGGAACAAAAAACCTAACAAAGACAAATAGACATCAACATTGAAAATAATTATATTCCATTAGAAAAACTATTTCTTAACATCAATGAGAATTTTAATAGATTAATTACCCTAACAACAAAGATTGCATTACAAGATATAAACATTGAATATGTTATAACCCTAAATAACAAAATAGTATTAGGAAAAGATTTCTTAGAAAAGGTTAAACCATGGAAACTAAACCAAGATTATTTTGAATTTACATATAATAAAACCCAATATAAAACTAAAACAATGAATGAATAACACTATTCCCAGTTTAATCGAACTAGTAAAATTGCAAAAACGAGTTAGAAATAGCAAAAGAAGAAAAGGTTTATCTAAGTCAAAGGTTAAACTACATTAGAATTGCAAGATGTCATCACGATAGTATACGATTATATTCTAAAAAAGTACAAGAGAAAACTAGAGACATAGAAATATTAGAACGAGAGGTTATATAAAATGAAAAATGACTTAGTAATTCGTAATCACGATGAGTAATTTAATCTATATACTTATAAAAATAATTTTTGAAGGTTATTAAAGTAGATATTATACACCAATGGTGGACACGGGAGCTCAAACAACAATTATGAAAGAAAATTGTTTACCAAAATGGAAAAGATTAAACACTCCCTTTAAAATAAACGGATTTAATAATAATAGTAGTAAAATTACTCTTTATCAAACGAATATAAAAATACAAATTTGGGATAAAATACTAGTCATACCTAAGGTATATTGCTTTGAATTAATTGGAAAAGATATTATATTAGGAACTAATTTCTTAAACCAATATAAACCCTTTAGTATAGATAAAGAATTTCTTACTTTGTTTACCCCTTGTCAACATAAACTAAAAGCCAAAGTAGTTACTAATAAAGAAAGATTACCAATAGAATGGGAAAATTGTAAAATAGGAGAAGAAGCGAAACTAGTCCAAAAAATGAAAACCAAAAAAGGAATCAACAATTTTGACATAATAGAAATAGGAATATTACATATAGATAAACTTACTCCTTTAAAAACTAAGTTAGAAGAACTATGCAGCGAAAATCCTTTAGAAAATTGGCATAAGCATAAAACTGAAATACAAATAACATTAAAAGACCAAAATAGTATCATATCACAAAAACCTTTTAATAATACTCAAAGAGATGAAAAAGAATTTAAGATGCATATAACGGAATTAGTAGTTGGAAAACTAATTAGACCAAGTAATTCAAAACATAGTAGCAAGTGCTTTTATAGTTAACAATCATTCTGAGCAAAAGAGAGGAAAAACAAGAATGGTTATCGACTATAGAATCCTAAACGAAAAAACAATAACATACAATTACCCCATACCAAATAAAATACTTAAAATGAGACAAATACAAGGATATAATTATTTTTCAAAATTTGATTGTAAAAGTGGTTTTCACCAATTAAAACTAACTGAAGAATCTAAACAATTAACAAAGCATTCAAAGTCCCTAACGGATTCTATGAATGGAATGTTTTACCTTTTGGATATAAAAATGCACCGAGGAAGATTCCAAGCATTTATGGATAAATATTTAAATCAATTATCAAATTGTGTAGTCTATATTGATGACATACTAATCTATTCGAAAACTCAAGAAGAACATTATAAGTTATTAGAACAGTTTATAGAAATAATTAAAACTAGTGGTATAGTTTTTAAGCAAAAAGAAAATGGAATTATTTAAAACTCGGATTGAATTCTTAGGATTTGAAATAGATAAAGCTGGAATAAAAATGCAAGACCATATAGCTCAAAAAATTATAGAGTTTCAACGAGAAATTAATACAAAAAGGAATTACAAAAGTTCTTAGGAATAGTTAATCGGGTTAGAGATTTTATCCCTAAACTATCACAATATACTTGAACCATTAACTAAAAAACTAAAGAAAGACTACGATTTTAGATGGAATGCTACGACACAAAGACTTTAGAAAAAATTAAAGAATTAGTCGGAAAGTTACCAAAACTAAGTTTTCCCGATGAAGACAAAGAATTTACATGGATAGTGGAAACAGATGCTAGTGAAACTAATAATGGTTACGGAGCGGTATTAAAGTATAGATATAAAAACGATAAAAAGGAATATGTTTGTCGATATCACTCGGGAACATTCAAAGCAAATGAAATCAATTGGGATATAAATAAAAAAGAGTTAAAAGCAGTAAAATATGGAATTAAAAAATTTGAATGTTACATAGTTTATAGTAAATTTATAATCAGAACAGATAATAGAACTGTTAAAAGTTGGCTAACCCAAAAATTGCGGGATTCAATTACGAGGAAGGAGATAAACGGGATTATAGCGAGATATTAACCAAGTATGAGCTTAATATCGAATTACTAAAAACTAACGAAAACCGTTTTTGAGACTATCTCTCAAGACATAGTTCAACAACTAATTATAGAAAATCGGGAGCTCAAGATACAACTCAAACAGTTAATGGAAGAATTTGCTTCTATGAAATGAGCGACCACTTCCAAGCCAATCCTAGTAAGGAGCAAGCGAGATATTGGCACTAGCCAAAAATATAAAAGCCGAATTATTACAACAAAAAAAGTTAATCCTCCTTTCAAACGAAGTATGTCCTTACAAACCTATAACCCCACTCCAGTTATCAACGAACTAAATTTTCCAAGCCTTATACCGGGATACCACCTCCTTCAAAGAAAAGTTAACCCTAGGAACTAAACAAACTATGAATCCTTCAGTTCGTAAATATATAGATAATTTCCTACTTATTGCCAACAGACTAAATACATTTCCCGAAATAACCACAAAAGACCGCCATGGAGAAATCGAAGGTGGATATGTAACCAATCCTTTAAAAAGGATAAACGAGTTAATAGCGTTGCTCGGTTGCAATGCAAAGTTAATCAAAGCGACTTATGATTATGGCCTTCTTAATTCAGATATACACCTTGAATGGAGAGGAGCTATCATCAATTCCCGATCTATATAAAGCGGCTAAAAGTTACTTGCATATTACAAAATCTCCCATGATTTTTGTAAGATGCTATACCGCCCTGGGCGAAGTTACTTTCTCCGAGATAAAACCATGTATTAGGGTTGTTAAAATGGGATGTACGAGCCAATTTTATCTTTCCCGAAGAAATTAAGGCACAAGCCGGAACTAAACCACAATGAGATACCCGGACCTCCTCGGGGAAAAGAGGGCGAGTCAAGATAAAAGCAATTTATGAAGCATTGCTTAACATGATCAAGACTTATGTTTGGATAAACCATAGAGAGTTAAACACATTAATTATCTCTCAAAGCAAATCATATGGCCATGATACGGTCGAAACTATTAAGTCATGGGTATGGAGCCTGCTCCACCCAGATCAAGCGCCAGTTACACGGTATTTACCAAGGAATTTTCTAACTGAAGATACTTTGAAGAGATATTGCAGTTGGATGCAGCAAAATAATAACCACTCATGTAAAATGTGTGGAGTTAAACAAATGACTGTACCTATAATTGAAGATATGGACAGTTATGAAGACAAAGCTGAATCATCTAATACAGCAGCATCTACTACGGCAATAGAGCACAACGAACAAGAATAAAACACCTGTCTACAGAGATAAACCTTACAGCTGTAATCAAATAGAGATATATATGTAAAGCTATCATAAGTAGACGACAAAAGATAGGCGGCAAAGATATGTAAAATATGTGAATAGTGAATAGTGAACGATTACTTTTATTGTAGCACTTTTCACCGTAGCAAATAGTGTTTGTAACAGTATATAAATTTTGTACGAACCGTTGTAATCCTTTGCTTATAAATAAGAGTTCTCTGATGAGGCAAAATCATCAGCAAGTTTCCTACATCTCTCTTCTCTCTCTCTACAAATCTTTCTCCTCAAAATCCGCCTTACTTACCTTCCCCACAGTTGGTATCAGAGCTTACTATTCACAAGACCGAAGTTACTTCTTCAAGATATTTTACAGACAATTATGGAAGCAGATAAGGTAATCCCTTTCCTTATGAACTGAATTTAAATTCAATCCCCTAGTTTATAATAATACTAAGATCTGTCAAGATGATTCTATAATTTCATATAAGATGTATGCTATCTTAATTATGCTTTCCCGATTAAGTAAAATCATGTTTAGAAACCAAGAGACAATTGGTAGCGGGAGCCCGTTTAGCCGTTGAGAATGAGAAGGCGTTGAGGGCGTGATGCATAAAACCTATGTGGTGAGGTTGAAAAACATGAATTTATTTAATTATGCTTAAGTGCTTAAGGGTTGTCAAAGCGGATTAGCGGTACTTATATGAAAGCCGATAGAATTTTTATTAACCGATTAAGGTTTATTATGAGCAAACGGGATTGAGTCTTAAAAGAAAGTTCATAAAGAAAGCAATTAATTACCTACCTATTCGCTTGTTTATTTGCTTAAATATTTTCATATGAATTCTCTAATAAAAGCTGTTAAATTACGTGTTGAATGGATAAATTATGCTTTACTATTTAAAATCGGTAGTGTAAGAGATCAAATAAGTATTTCTCATATTAAAGCAACTGAAGAAGAAGATACTTGAAATAAGGTGTTCTTTACTTAATTCAATACAAGAAGAACAAAATAAAATAGAAAAACTTTCAAGAGTTCAACTAGAACTTAAAAAATTATTAGACCTATTAAAACAAATAGAACTTAGACAATTATTAATAGAACTTGAACAATTAATAAATTCAATATGACTAAATCACAACTACGAAACGTCTTAGAAGATATTGAAATGCGACAAAATATGTTAAATTTCCAACTACGGATTCAACAAGATAAAATAGATGAATTTGAGAATTATTTATATGAAGCCAATAGAAGAAAAGATCTTGAACTAAGAGATGCCTTAAGAAAATATCTAACTAGTCTACAAAATAAAAAGAATCAAAAGCTAATCGCTAAACAAGAACTTAAAGATTTGCAAAATTCCTTATACGTATGAGTACTAAATCACAAATAAAAGAGGCTAGCGAGACGAGTAAATCGGAACTATTTCATATCTACTATACAAGCCGATATAAAAAATTTAGAATTACGAAATCAAAAACAAATAGCTATCATTAATAAAATACAAATATTAGAAAGAGCAACATTAAACAATAATCGTAATCATGAAGAAATAGACAAAGAATTAAAACCTTTTGATGACCGAGATAAACTTGCTAAATATAAAAATAAAAGAACAAGAGAATATAGCTAACAAAGTAACAGAAGATTATATTAATTATACTTTAGATAAAAAACCAACCCTATATGTATGAGTGAACTAGGAAAAGAAGAAAATTTTGGAGCTAATCTAAAAATAATTAATACAAATATTTTATTAATTATACAATTACTAAAAGAAAGTAAGAATGATCCGGATAAATCGGAATCAAGTAATACTAAAATACCAATGGAACTAGAAGAACAAGGTTATGAAATCTTAGAAAAGAAGATAACTAAAGAATATTCTCGAGTTATTTCCGGATTTACTTTTAAGAAAAAGAATAGAAGTTGAATATGAAAGAATATGCGAACAATTAGAAATATGAATAAAAACGAAAAAATTATTGAAGAAGAAATTATTAGATACCCTGATGGTCCATTTAAAATACATAAGACTAACCAAAATAGACAATTTGCAGAAATAAGTGAAGGAAGATTTTATTTAATAAAAGATAGAAAACAAATGATACTAGAAAACGAATTTGACAGAGAAAGAAGACTAGCACAAGAAAATAATTTAGTACAAATAACAAATATAGAAAGTAGCTACCAAGACAGTAAAACAATTAATGACATCTATAAAAAATTAGAAAAGTTAGACAGAAAGTATGATGAAAGAATGAGAAAAATAGAAGAATCTATTAAAATAATACATATTAATACCAAACAAATATTAGATAAAGTCTACAGAGTAGAAAATAATTTTAATGAAGAAATACAAAATCTTACAATAGAATATAATAATAGGTTTGATAAAATAGAAGAACAGCTTATATGTAACATTAAAGAAAATGCAGAAATATCAGAAATCCACGGATTAGATAATGAGACCCTAAATAATACTGCTATAGAAGCCTTAACTACGGACATTGAACGATAGGTATTTCATATTTGTCACAACAGTCACTTATTTTAGCTTGTTTTCTAAATGCTTTTTGGTTATTGATTTCAATACAATAATTTTTATACCATGTTTGTAGAAATGATATTTGTTCACCTAGAGTTCCTGTTTTAGGTTCTGTATAATATGCTTCTTGTACCATAATGTTTATAGGTATTGGCAATTTTTCAAAATATAATTTTCGAAATATAGCTAGTTGTTCGAGTGTTTCGGTTCCTAATTCATAATAATTCATTTGGAATGCACAATTATATTTGTTTAAATCTTCTCGGACACATGGAACATATTTGCATATTATAAAGTTGGGACTTACAAGTATTCTTTCTTAGCTTCGCATATTTTAAATCCGCATTTGGATTGCCAAATTCTCTTCGAATTATTTTTTCGTATTTTTTCAACATTTGTGTTGAATCTGTCAACCCTATTCCTTCTATCTTAGTACTTCGTAATTCTCGTTAATTCTCGTAATTCCTATATTAGTTAAATAACTTTTTGCTATTCCTGTTATTGTGGCTTCAATATAATTAGCCGCACTAACCGGTATTTTTGCTTCGATTAATTTTGCGGTTATCCTAGATATCCAATTTTGTATGTCTATTTCAGGCGTTTATAGAACAATCTAAATTCAAAGTTTCTCCCGATAGATTATCTCTTGGTATGTAGTCGTTTTCTATTCTACTTCGATATTTCCATATATAATCGTTATTTTTATACTTATAATCATATTTTTTCTTTTTAAAGGTTGGTTTATAGCTTCTATCGGTTTCCATATAATCATAATCTCCATCTCTCGTAGACTTTCGTAAGTACGTTAACTTCTTCATCTTTATCCGAGTTAAAGTCCGCTTCTAAATAATTTGAATATCTAAATTCTTGATTGGATTGTTCGAACAAGTTTCATCACTATCTTGCAACACATTTATATTGTTTACTTCAAGTCGTTCAATGTCCGTAGTTAAGGCTTCTATAGCAAGTATTATTTAGGGTCTCATTATCGATCCGTGGATTTCGATATTTCGCATTTTCTTTAATGTTACATATAATGTCGTTCTTCTATTTTATCAAACCTATTATTATATTCTATTGTAAGATTTTGTATTTCTTCATTAAAATTATTTTCTACTCTGTAGACTTTATCTAATATTTGTTTGGTATTAATATGTATTATTTTAATAGATTCTTCTATTTTTCTCATTCTTTCATCATACTTTTTCGTCTAACTTTTCTAATTTTTTATAGATGTCATTAATTGTTTTCTTGTCTTGGTAGCTACTTTCTATATTTGTTATTTGTACTAAATTATTTTCTTGTGCTAGTCTTCTTTCTCTGTCAAATTCGTTTTCTAGTATCATTTGTTTTCTATCTTTTATTAAATAAAATCTTCCTTCACTTATTTTCGCAAATTGTCTATTTTGGTTAGTCTTATGTATTTTAAATGGACCATCGGGGTATCTAATAATTTCTTCTTCAATAATTTTTTCGTTTTTATTCATATTTCTAATTGTTCGCATATTCTTTCCTATTCAACTTCTATTCTTTTTCTTAAAAGTAAATCCGGAAATAATCGAGAATATTCTTTAGTTATCTTCTTTTCTAAGATTTCATAACCTTGTTCTTCTAGTTCCATTGGTATTTTAGTATTACTTGATTCGATTTATCCGGATCATTCTTACTTTCTTTTAGTAATTGTATAATTAATAAAATATTTGTATTAATTATTTTTAGATTAGCTCCAAAATTTTCTTCTTTTCCTAGTTCACTCATACATATAGGGTTGGTTTTTTATCTAAAGTATAATTAATATAATCTTACGTTACTTTGTTAGCTATATTCTCTTGTTCTTTTATTTTTATATTTAGCAAGTTTATCTCGGTCATCAAAAGGTTTTAATTCTTTGTCTATTTCTTCATGATTACGATTATTGTTTAATGTTGCTCTTTCTAATATTTGTATTTTATTAATGATAGCTATTTGTTTTTGATTTCGTAATTCTAAATTTTTTATATCGGCTTGTATAGTAGATATGAAATAGTTCGATTTACTCGTCTGCTAGCCTCTTTTATTTGTGATTTAGTACTCATACGTATAAGGAATTTTGCAAATCTTTAAGTTCTTGTTTAGCGATTAGCTTTTGATTCTTTTTATTTTGTAGACTAGTTAGATATTTTCTTAAGGCATCTCTTAGTTCAGTATCTTTTCTTCTATTGGCTTCATATAAATAATTCTCAAATTCATCTATTTTATCTTGTTGAATCCGTAGTTGGAAATTTAACATATTTTGTCGCATTTCAATATCTTCTAAGACGTTTCGTAGTTGTGATTTAGTCATATTGAATTTATTAATTGTTCAAGTTCTATTAATAATTGTCTAAGTTCTATTTGTTTTAATAGGTCTAATAATTTTTTAAGTTCTAGTTGAACTCTTGAAAGTTTTTCTATTTTATTTTGTTCTTCTTGTATTGAATTAAGTAAAGAACACCTTATTTCAGTATCTTCTTCTTCATTTGCTTTAATATGAGAAATACTTATTTGATCTCTTACACTACCGATTTTAAATAGTAAAGCATAATTTATCCATTCAACACGTAATTTAACAGTTTTTATTAGAGAATTCATATGAAAATATTTAAGCAAATAAACAAGCGAATAGGTAGGTAATTAATCTGTTTCTTTATGAACTTTCTTTTAAGACTCAATCCCGTTTGCTCATAATAAACCTTAATCGGTTAATAACAATTCTATCGGCTTTCATATAAGTCTTGCTAATCCGCTTTGACAACCCTTAAGCACTTAAGCATAATTAAATAAATTCATGTTTTTCAACCTCACCACATAGGTTTTATGCATCACGCCCTCAACGCCTTCTCATTCTCAACGGCTAAACGGGCTCCCGCTACCAATTGTCTCTTGGTTTCTAAACATGATTTTACTTAATCGGGGAAAGCATAATTAAGATAGCATACATCTTATATGAAATTATAGAATCATCTTGACGAGATCTTAGTATTATTATAAACTAGGGGATTGAATTTAAATTCAGTTCATAAGGAAAGGGATTACCTTATCTGCTTCCAATATTTGTCGGTAAAATATCTTGAAGAAGTAACTTCGGTCTTGTGAATAGTAAGCTCGATACCAACTGTGGGGAAGGTAAGTAAGGCGGATTTTGAGGAGAAAGATTTGTAGAGAGAGAGAAGAGAGATGTAGGAAACTTGCCGATGATTTTGCCTCACCGAGAGAACTCTTATTTATAAGCAAAGGATTACAACGGTTCGTACAAAATTTATATCTTTGTTACAAACACTATTTGCTACGGTGAAAAGTGCTACTGAAAGAAAAGTACTGTTCACTATTCACTATTCACATATTTTACATATCTTTGCCGCCTATCTTTTGTCGTCTACTTATGATAGCTTTACATATATATCTCTATTTGATTACAAATTGTAAGGTTTATCTCTCGTAGACAGTGTTTTATTCTTGTTCGTTGTGCTCTATTGCCGTAGTAGATGCTGCCGTATTAGATGATTGACTTTGTCTTCATAAGCTGTCCATATCTTCAATTATAGGTACAGTCATTTGTTTAACTCCACACATTTTACATGAGTGGTTATTATTTTGTTGCATCCAACCGCAATATCTCTTCAAAGTATCTTCGAGTTAGAAAATTCCTTGGTAAATACCGTGTAATCGGTGCTTGATCGGGTGGAGCAGGCTCCATACCCATGACTTAATAGTTTCGACCGTATCATGGCCATATGATTTGCTTTGAGAGATAATTAATGTGTTTAACTCTCTATGGTTTATCCAAACATAAGTCTTGACCATGTTAAGCAATGCTTCATAAATTGCTTTTATCTTGAGCGCCCTCTTTTCCCGAGGAGGTCGGTATCTCATTGTGGTTTAGTTACGGTCGTGCCTTAATTTCTTCGGGAAAGATAAAATTGGTGTACATCCCATTTTAACAACCCTAATACATGGTTTTATCTCGGAGAAAGTAACTTCGCTGGGGCGGTATAGCATCTTACAAAAATCATGGGAGATTTTGTAATATGCAAGTAACTTTAACCGCTTTATATAGATCAGGAATTGATGATAGCTCCTCTCCATTCAGTGTATATACTGAATTAAGAAGGCCATAATCATAAGCTGCTTTGATTAACTTTGCATTGCAACCAGGCAACGCTATTAACTCGTTTATCCTTTTTAAAGGATTGGTTACATATCCACCTTCGATTTCTCCATGGCGGTCTTTTGTGGTTATTTCGGGAAATGTATTTAGTCTGTTGGCAATAAGTAGGAAATTATCTATATATTTACGAACTGAAGGATTCATAGTTTGTTTAGTTCCTAGGGTTAACTTTTCTTTGAAGGAGGTGGTATCTGGTATAAGGCTTGGAAAATTTAGTTCGTTGATAACTGGAGTGGGGTTATAGGTTTGTAAGGACATACTTCGTTTGAAAGGAGGATTAACTTTTTTTGTTGTAATAATTCGGCTTTTATATTTTTGGCTAGTGCCAATATCTGCTTGCTCCTTACTAGGATTGCTGGAAGTGGCTGCTCTTTTCATAGAAGCAAATTCTTCCATTAACTGTTTGAGTTGTATCTTGAGCTCCCGATTTTCTATAATTAGTTGTTGAACTATGTCTTGAGAGATAGTCTACGCAAAACAGTTTTCGTTAGTTTTTAGTAATTCGATATTAAACTCATACTTGGTTAATATCTCGCTATAATCCTGTTTATCTCCTTCCTCGTAATTGAATCCCGCAATTTTTGGGTTAGCCAACTTTTAACAGTTCTATTATCTCGTTCGATTATAAATTTACTATAAACTATGTAACATTCAAATTTTTTAATTCCATATTTCTTGCTTTTAACTCTTTTTTATTTATATCCCAATTGATTTCATTTGCTTTGAATGTTCCCGAGTGATATCGACAAACATATTCCTTTTTATCGTTTTTATATCTATACTTTAATACTGCTCCGTAACCATTATTAGTTTCACTAGCATCCGTTTCCACTATCCATGTAAATTCTTTGTCTTCATCGGGAAAACTTAGTTTTGGTAACTTTCGACTAATTCTTTAATTTTTTCTAAAGTCTTTGTGTCAGTAGCATTCCATCTAAAATCGTAGTCTTTCTTTAGTTTTTTAGTTAATGGTTCGGTATATTGTGATAGTTTAGGGATAAAATCTCTAACCCGATTCCTAAGAACTTTTGTAATTCCTTTTTTGTATTAATTTCCTGTTGAAACTCTATAATTTTTTGAGCTATATGGTCTTGCATTTTTATTCCAGACTTTATCTATTTCAAATCCTAAGAATTCAATCCGAGTTTTAAATAATTCCATTTTCTTTTTGCTTAAAACTATACCACTAGTTTTAATTATTTCTATAAACTGTTCTAATAACTTATAATGTTCTTCTTGAGTTTTCGAATAGATTAGTATGTCATCAATATAGACTACACAATTTGATAATTGATTTAAATATTTATCCATAAATGCTTGGAATCTTCCTGGTGCATTTTTATATCCAAAAGGTAAAACATTCCATTCATAGAATCCGTTAGGGACTTTGAATCTTGTTAATTGTTTAGATTCTTCAGCTTAGTTTTAATTGGTGAAAACCACTTTTACAATCAAATTTTGAAAAATAATTATATCCTTGTATTTGTCTCATTTTAAGTATTTTATTTGGTATGGGGTAATTGTATGTTATTGTTTTTTCGTTTAGGATTCTATAGTCGATAACCATTCTTGTTTTTCCTCTCTTTTGCTCGGAATGATTGTTAACTATAAAAGCACCTTGCTACTATGTTTTGAATTACTTGGTCTAATTAGTTTTCCAACTACTAATTCCGTTATATGCATCTTAAATTCTTTTTCATCTCTTTGAGTATTATTAAAAGGTTTTTGTGATATGATACTATTTTGGTCTTTTAATGTTATTTGTATTTCGGTTTTATGCTTATGCCAATTTTCTAAAGGATTTTCGTTGCATAGTTCTTCTAACTTAGTTTTTAAAGGAGTAAGTTTATCTATATGTAATATTCCTATTTCTATTATGTCTAAATTGTTGATTCCTTTTTTGGTTTTCATTTTTTGGACTAGTTTCGCTTCTTCTCCTATTTTACAATTTTCCCATTCTATTGGTAATCTTTCTTTATTAGTAACTACTTTGGCTTTTAGTGTATGTTGACAAGGGGTAAACAAAGTAAGAAATTCTTTATCTATACTAAAGGGTTTATATTGGTTTAAGAAATTAGTTCCTAATATAATATCTTTTCCAATTAATTCAAAGCAATATACCTTAGGTATGACTAGTATTTTATCCCAAATTTGTATTTTTATATTCGTTTGATAAAGAGTAATTTTACTACTATTATTATTAAATCCGTTTATTTTAAAGGGAGTGTTTAATCTTTTCCATTTTGGTAAACAATTTTCTTTCATAATTGTTGTTTGAGCTCCTGTGTCCACCATTGGTGTATAATATCTACTTTTATAACCTTCAAAAATTATTTTTATAAGTATATAGATTAAATTACTCATCGTGATTAAGAATTACTAAGTCATTTTTCATTTTATATAACCTCTGTTCTAATATTTCTATGTCTCTAGTTTTCTCTTGTACTTTTTTAGAATATAATCGTATACTATCGTGATGACATCTTGCAATTCTAATGTAGTTTAACCTTTGACTTAGATAAACCTTTTCTTCTTTTGCTATTTCTAACTGTTTTTGCAATTTTACTAGTTCGATTAAACTGGGAATAGTGTTATTCATTCATTGTTCTAGTTTTATATTGGGTTTGATTATATGTAAATTCAAAATAATCTTGGTTTAGTTTCCATGGTTTAACCTTTTCTAAGAAATCTTTTCCTAATACTATTTTGTTATTTAGGGTTATAACATATTCAATGTTTATATCTTGTAATGCAATCTTTGTTGTTAGGGTAATTAATCTATTAAAATTCTCATTGATGTTAAGAAATAGTTTTTCTAATGGAATATAATTATTTTCAATGTTGATGTCTATTTGTCTTTGTTAGGTTTTTTGTTCCTATTTGTATAATTATATAATGTTCATATGATTTTAGTTGAATAGGTAGACTGTCGGTTAAATGTCGTTTGGATCGAGAAATACTTAATCGTTTCTTTACTATTTCTAAATCTTCATAGTTTGGTTTTGAGTATAATTTTAATCCTTTTTCTATAGGTAAAATAAGATCTCGTAAAAGGGGTATCTATAGTAATTGGTCTTAATTTATTTTTAGTATAAACCTGATGTTGATCGGTTAATATATAAGCATTCTTACATTGTACTTGTCATAACTTTTGATCCATTAGTCATGTTTATTCCACTTAGCATCCAATATAATACTAATGCTTTTTCTATGTTTTGGTCGCTTAAACTTATAGAATAATTTGGTTTAATTATGAACCTTACTTTCGATAAATAAGATTTCCTTTTAGTTGTGCTATTATAGCTTGTTCTACTTGGTTCTTTTATTCGTCATCGCCTAATTCTAACTCTAAGGGAGTATCTATTCCTTCTTTAAAACAGGCTTTTATTATTATTTCGATGGCTGCTAATTCTACAAATCTAAATGTAATTGGTTTATTTTTTAAGGTATTGTTAATTTTGGTTATTTCTTCATTTAACACTTCTTGTGTTATTAAAGGTACTCGAGTATTACCTTGTACTTGGGTTATATCTATAACATGTTCTCTATCTCGCTATAACTAAATATTCTTCCTTTTTTCTTTTAAAATACCTAGCTAAATTTGTGAAGTCAAATTTTTTCTTATCTACTATTTTATCGGGTGACAAAGTAAATCCTTCATATTTTAATTCATTATATTTTTGCAAATCAAAAATAGCTCTTTGATTTCTATGTTGTTCCGTAATATCTTCATCATAATCAATTTGAATGTTACATAGTTTATAGTAAATTTATAATCAGAACAGATAATAGAACTGTTAAAAGTTGGCTAACCCAAAAATTGCAGGATTCAATTACGAGGAAGGAGATAAACAAGATTATAGCAGATATTAACCAAGTATGAGTTTAATATCGAATTACTAAAAACTAACGAAAATTGTTTTGCGAGACTATCTCTCAAGACATAGTTCAACAACTAATTATAGAAAATCGGGAGCTCAAGATACAACTCAAACAGTTAATGGAAGAATTTGCTTCTATGAAAAGAGCACCACTTCCAAAGAATCCTAGTAAGGAGCAAGCAGATATTGGCACTAGCCAAAAATATAAAAGCCGAATTATTACAACAAAAAAAGTTAATCCTCCTTTCAAACGAAGTATGTCCTTACAAACCTATAACCCCACTCCAGTTATCAACGAACTAAATTTTCCAAGCCTTATACCAGATACCACCTCCTTCAAAGAAAAGTTAACCCTAGGAACTAAACAAACTATGAATCCTTCAGTTCGTAAATATATAGATAATTTCCTACTTATTGCCAACAGACTAAATACATTTCCCGAAATAACCACAAAAGACCGCCATGGAGAAATCGAAGGTGGATATGTAACCAATCCTTTAAAAAGGATAAACGAGTTAATAGCGTTGCCTGGTTGCAATGCAAAGTTAATCAAAGCAGCTTATGATTATGGCCTTCTTAATTCAGTATATACACTGAATGGAGAGGAGCTATCATCAATTCCTGATCTATATAAAGCAGCTAAAAGTTACTTGCATATTACAAAATCTCCCATGATTTTTGTAAGATGCTATACCGCCCCAGGCGAAGTTACTTTCTCCGAGATAAAACCATGTATTAGGGTTGTTAAAATGGGATGTACAGCCAATTTTATCTTTCCCGAAGAAATTAAGGCACAGCCAGAACTAAACCACAATGAGATACCAGACCTCCTCAGGGAAAAGAGGGCAGTCAAGATAAAAGCAATTTATGAAGCATTGCTTAACATGGTCAAGACTTATGTTTGGATAAACCATAGAGAGTTAAACACATTAATTATCTCTCAAAGCAAATCATATGGCCATGATACGGTCGAAACTATTAAGTCATGGGTATGGAGCCTGCTCCACCCAGATCAAGCGCCAGTTACACGGTATTTACCAAGGAATTTTCTAACTGAAGATACTTTGAAGAGATATTGCAGTTGGATGCAGCAAAATAATAACCACTCATGTAAAATGTGTGGAGTTAAACAAATGACTGTACCTATAATTGAAGATATGGACAGTTATGAAGACAAAGCTGAATCATCTAATACAGCAGCATCTACTACGGCAATAGAGCACAACGAACAAGAATAAAACACCTGTTACTTTGTTAGCTATATTCTCTTGTTCTTTTATTTTTATATTTAGCAAGTTTATCTGGTCATCAAAAGGTTTTAATTCTTTGTCTATTTCTTCATGATTACGATTATTGTTTAATGTTGCTCTTTCTAATATTTGTATTTTATTAATGATAGCTATTTGTTTTTGATTTCGTAATTCTAAATTTTTTATATCAGCTTGTATAGTAGATATGAAATAGTTCTGATTTACTCGTCTGCTAGCCTCTTTTATTTGTGATTTAGTACTCATACGTATAAGGAATTTTGCAAATCTTTAAGTTCTTGTTTAGCGATTAGCTTTTGATTCTTTTTATTTTGTAGACTAGTTAGATATTTTCTTAAGGCATCTCTTAGTTCAGTATCTTTTGTTCTATTGGCTTCATATAAATAATTCTCAAATTCATCTATTTTATCTTGTTGAATCCGTAGTTGGAAATTTAACATATTTTGTCGCATTTCAATATCTTCTAAGACGTTTCGTAGTTGTGATTTAGTCATATTGAATTTATTAATTGTTCAAGTTCTATTAATAATTGTCTAAGTTCTATTTGTTTTAATAGGTCTAATAATTTTTTAAGTTCTAGTTGAACTCTTGAAAGTTTTTCTATTTTATTTTGTTCTTCTTGTATTGAATTAAGTAAAGAACACCTTATTTCGATATCTTCTTCTTCATTGCTTTTTCTATGTTTTGGTCGAGTTAAACTTATAGAATAATTTGGTTTAATTATGAACCTTACTTTCGATAAATAAGATTTCCTTTTAGTTGTGCTATTATAGCTTTTTCTCTTCGGTTCTTTTATTACGTCATCGCCTAATTCTAACTCTAAGGGAGTATCTATTCCTTCTTTAAAACAGGCTTTTATTATTATTTCGATGGTCGCTAATTCTACAAATCTAAATGTAATTGGTTTATTTTTTAAGGTATTGTTAATTTTGGTTATTTCTTCATTTAACACTTCTTGTGTTATTAAAGGTACTCGAGTATTACCTTGTACTTGGGTTATATTCATAACATGTTCTCTATCTGCTATAACTAAATATTCTTCCTTTTTTTCTTTTAAAATACCTAGCTAAATTTGTGAAGTCAAATTTTTTCTTATCTACTATTTTATCGGGTGACAAAGTAAATCCTTCATATTTTAATTCATTATATTTTTGCAAATCAAAAATAGCTCTTTGATTTCTATGTTGTTCCGTAATATATTCATCATAATCAACTTGTTGTAGTTCTTTATTCATCACTATCGGTTTCGAGTATTATCTTTTTCTTCATTACTTTCTTCATGACTTATTATTCCATTGATTTCATCATTATCTGTTTCATATTCGAGCACATATATTTCTTCATCCGGTGGTATATTGGTTTTACCTAATTCATATTCTCGCTATATGGAGCTCAATGAAATTTATATTTTTGCTATTTTTAGTATTATTTCTATTTGTCTTTGTTTTGCATTCTCTTGTTGTCCATAATTGTAACATTTGCATCTTTTGGGGTTTTTTGCATATTTGTAAATTTTTCTTTTAATAAAATAATTTCTATTTGATCTTTCCTTATTTCTATATTTACCATATGGTTTGAATCTTTTATATCGTCTTCGCATTAATTTAGGTCTTTTTGCTTTATATCTTTTGTTTAATTTGTGACATCCAAATTTAGGTATTTCATATTTGTCACAACAGTCACTTATTTTAGCTTGTTTTCTAAATGCTTTTTGGTTATTTATGACTAAATCACAACTACGAAACGTCTTAGAAGATATTGAAATGCGACAAAATATGTTAAATTTCCACCTCTCCATTCAGTGTATATACTGAATTAAGAAGGCCATAATCATAAGCTGCTTTGATTAACTTTGCATTGCAACCAGGCAACGCTATTAACTCGTTTATCCTTTTTAAAGGATTGGTTACATATCCACCTTCGATTTCTCCATGGCGGTCTTTTGTGGTTATTTCGGGAAATGTATTTAGTCTGTTGGCAATAAGTAGGAAATTATCTATATATTTACGAACAGAAGGATTCATAGTTTGTTTAGTTCCTAGGGTTAACTTTTCTTTGAAGGAGGTGGTATACGGTATAAGGCTTGGAAAATTTAGTTCGTTGATAACTGGAGTGGGGTTATAGGTTTGTAAGGACATACTTCGTTTGAAAGGAGGATTAACTTTTTTTGTTGTAATAACTCGGCTTTTATATTTTTGGCTAGTGCCAATATCTCGCTTGCTCCTTACTAGGATTCTTTGGAAGTGGTCGCTCTTTTCATAGAAGCAAATTCTTCCATTAACTTGTTTGAGTTGTATCTTGAGCTCCCGATTTTCTATAATTAGTTGTTGAACTATGTCTTGAGAGATAGTCTCGCAAAAGCGATTTTCGTTAGTTTTTAGTAATTCGATATTAAACTCATACTGGTTAATATCTCTGCTATAATCCTGTTTATCTCCTTCCTCGTAATTGAATCCCGCAATTTTTGGGTTAGCCAACTTTTAACAGTTCTATTATCACGTTTCGATTATAAATTTACTATAAACTATGTAACATTCAAATTTTTTAATTCCATATTTTCTTGCTTTTAACTCTTTTTTATTTATATCCCAATTGATTTCATTTGCTTTGAATGTTCCCGAGTGATATCGACAAACATATTCCTTTTTATCGTTTTTATATCTATACTTTAATCTTGCTCCGTAACCATTATTAGTTTCACTAGCATCTGTTTCCACTATCCATGTAAATTCTTTGTCTTCATCGGGAAAACTTAGTTTTGGTAACTTTCGACTAATTCTTTAATTTTTTCTAAAGTCTTTGTGTCGGTAGCATTCCATCTAAAATCGTAGTCTTTCTTTAGTTTTTTAGTTAATGGTTCAAGTATATTGTGATAGTTTAGGGATAAAATCTCTAACCCGATTAACTATTCCTAAGAACTTTTGTAATTCCTTTTTTGTATTAATTTCCTGTTGAAACTCTATAATTTTTTGAGCTATATGGTCTTGCATTTTTATTCCGACTTTATCTATTTCAAATCCTAAGAATTCAATCGAGTTTTAAATAATTCCATTTTCTTTTTGCTTAAAACTATACCACTAGTTTTAATTATTTCTATAAACTGTTCTAATAACTTATAATGTTCTTCTTGAGTTTTCGAATAGATTAGTATGTCATCAATATAGACTACACAATTTGATAATTGATTTAAATATTTATCCATAAATGCTTGGAATCTTCCTGGTGCATTTTTATATCCAAAAGGTAAAACATTCCATTCATAGAATCCGTTAGGGACTTTGAATGCTTGTTAATTGTTTAGATTCTTCGGTTAGTTTTAATTGGTGAAAACCACTTTTACAATCAAATTTTGAAAAATAATTATATCCTTGTATTTGTCTCATTTTAAGTATTTTATTTGGTATGGGGTAATTGTATGTTATTGTTTTTTTCGTTTAGGATTCTATAGTCGATAACCATTCTTGTTTTTCCTCTCTTTTGCTCGGAATGATTGTTAACTATAAAAGCACTTTGCTACTATGTTTTGAATTACTTGGTCTAATTAGTTTTCCAGACTACTAATTTCGTTATATGCATCTTAAATTCTTTTTCATCTCTTTGAGTATTATTAAAAGGTTTTTGTGATATGATACTATTTTGGTCTTTTAATGTTATTTGTATTTCGGTTTATGCTTATGCCAATTTTCTAAAGGATTTTCGCTGCATAGTTCTTCTAACTTAGTTTTTAAAGGAGTAAGTTTATCTATATGTAATATTCCTATTTCTATTATGTCTAAATTGTTGATTCCTTTTTTGGTTTTCATTTTTTGGACTAGTTTCGCTAGAATATGAATTATATTACGTGTTGAATGGATAAATTAATTTAGGTCATACGCATGAAAACAAGCTAGATGTTATAAATTTACTTACCTTCCCCACAGTTGGTATCAGAGCTTACTATTCACAAGACCGAAGTTACTTCTTCAAGATATTTTAGAGACAATTATGGAAGCGAGATAAGGTAATCCCTTTCCTTATGAAGCGAATTTAAATTCAATCCCCTAGTTTATAATAATACTAAGATCTGTCAAGAATGATTCTATAATTTCATATAAGATGTATGCTATCTTAATTATGCTTTCCCCGATTAAGTAAAATCATGTTTAGAAACCAAGAGACAATTGGTAGCAGGAGCCCGTTTAGCCGTTGAGAATGAGAAGGCGTTGAGGGCGTGATGCATAAAACCTATGTGGTGAGGTTGAAAAACATGAATTTATTTAATTATGCTTAAGTGCTTAAGGGTTGTCAAAGCGGATTAGCAGTACTTATATGAAAGCTGATAGAATTGTTATTAACCGATTAAGGTTTATTATGAGCAAACGGGATTGAGTCTTAAAAGAAAGTTCATAAAGAAACAGATTAATTACCTACCTATTCGCTTGTTTATTTGCTTAAATATTTTCATATGAATTCTCTAATAAAAACTGTTAAATTACGTGTTGAATGGATAAATTATGCTTTACTATTTAAAATCGGTAGTGTAAGAGATCAAATAAGTATTTCTCATATTAAAGCAGCTGAAGAAGAAGATACTGAAATAAGGTGTTCTTTACTTAATTCAATACAAGAAGAACAAAATAAAATAGAAAAACTTTCAAGAGTTCAACTAGAACTTAAAAAATTATTAGACCTATTAAAACAAATAGAACTTAGACAATTATTAATAGAACTTGAACAATTAATAAATTCAATATGACTAAATCACAACTACGAAACGTCTTAGAAGATATTGAAATGCGACAAAATATGTTAAATTTCCAACTACGGATTCAACAAGATAAAATAGATGAATTTGAGAATTATTTATATGAAGCCAATAGAAGAAAAGATACTGAACTAAGAGATGCCTTAAGAAAATATCTAACTAGTCTACAAAATAAAAAGAATCAAAAGCTAATCGCTAAACAAGAACTTAAAGATTTGCAAAATTCCTTATACGTATGAGTACTAAATCACAAATAAAAGAGGCTAGCAGACGAGTAAATCAGAACTATTTCATATCTACTATACAAGCTGATATAAAAAATTTAGAATTACGAAATCAAAAACAAATAGCTATCATTAATAAAATACAAATATTAGAAAGAGCAACATTAAACAATAATCGTAATCATGAAGAAATAGACAAAGAATTAAAACCTTTTGATGACCAGATAAACTTGCTAAATATAAAAATAAAAGAACAAGAGAATATAGCTAACAAAGTAACAGAAGATTATATTAATTATACTTTAGATAAAAAACCAACCCTATATGTATGAGTGAACTAGGAAAAGAAGAAAATTTTGGAGCTAATCTAAAAATAATTAATACAAATATTTTATTAATTATACAATTACTAAAAGAAAGTAAGAATGATCCGGATAAATCGGAATCAAGTAATACTAAAATACCAATGGAACTAGAAGAACAAGGTTATGAAATCTTAGAAAAGAAGATAACTAAAGAATATTCTCGGTTATTTCCGGATTTACTTTTAAGAAAAAGAATAGAAGTTGAATATGAAAGAATATGCGAACAATTAGAAATATGAATAAAAACGAAAAAATTATTGAAGAAGAAATTATTAGATACCCCGATGGTCCATTTAAAATACATAAGACTAACCAAAATAGACAATTTGCGGAAATAAGTGAAGGAAGATTTTATTTAATAAAAGATAGAAAACAAATGATACTAGAAAACGAATTTGACAGAGAAAGAAGACTAGCACAAGAAAATAATTTAGTACAAATAACAAATATAGAAAGTAGCTACCAAGACAAGTAAAACAATTAATGACATCTATAAAAAATTAGAAAAGTTAGACAGAAAGTATGATGAAAGAATGAGAAAAATAGAAGAATCTATTAAAATAATACATATTAATACCAAACAAATATTAGATAAAGTCTACAGAGTAGAAAATAATTTTAATGAAGAAATACAAAATCTTACAATAGAATATAATAATAGGTTTGATAAAATAGAAGAACAACTTATATGTAACATTAAAGAAAATGCGGAAATATCGAAATCCACGGATCGGATAATGAGACCCTAAATAATACTTGCTATAGAAGCCTTAACTACGGACATTGAACGACTTGAAGTAAACAATATAAATGTGTTGCAAGATAGTGATGAAACTTGTTCGAACAATCCAGTCAAGAATTTAGATATTCAAATTATTTAGAAGCGGGACTTTAACTCGAGATAAAGATGAAGAAGTTAACGTACTTACGAAAGTCTACGAGAGATGGAGATTATGATTATATGGAAACCGATAGAAGCTATAAACCAACCTTTAAAAAGAAAAAATATGATTATAAGTATAAAAATAACGATTATATATGGAAATATCGAAGTAGAATAGAAAACGACTACATACCAAGAGATAATCTATCGGGAGAAACTTTGAATTTAGATTGTTCTATAAACGCTGAAATAGACATACAAAATTGGATATCTAGGATAACCGCAAAATTAATCGAAGCAAAAATACCAGTTAGTGCAGCGGCTAATTATATTGAAGCCACAATAACGGGAATAGCAAAAAGTTATTTAACTAATATAGGAATTACAGAATTAACGGAATTACGAAGTACTAAGATAGAAGGAATAGAGATGACAGATTCAACACAAATGTTGAAAAAATACGAAAAAATAATTCGAAGAGAATTTGGCAATCCAAATGCAGATTTAAAATATGCGGAAGCTAAGAAAGAATACTTGTAAGTCCCAACTTTATAATATGCAAATATGTTCCATGTGTCCGGAAGATTTAAACAAATATAATTGTGCATTCCAAATGAATTATTATGAATTAGGAACCGAAACACACTGAACAACTAGCTATATTTCGAAAATTATATTTTGAAAAATTGCCAATACCTATAAACATTATGGTACAAGAAGCATATTATACGGAACCTAAAACAGGAACTCTAGGTGAACAAATATCATTTCTACAAACATGGTATAAAAATTATTGTATTGAAATCAATAACCAAAAAGCATTTAGAAAACAAGCTAAAATAAGTGACTCATTTGTGACAAATATGAAATACCTAAATTTGGATGTCACAAATTAAACAAAAGATATAAAGCAAAAAGACCTAAATTAATGCGAAGACGATATAAAAGATTCAAACCATATGGTAAATATAGAAATAAGGAAAGATCAAATAGAAATTATTTTATTAAAAGAAAAATTTACAAATATGCAAAAAACCCCAAAAGATGCAAATGTTACAATTGTGGACGAGATAGGTCATATAGCAAGAGAATGCAAAACAAAGACAAATAGAAATAATACTAAAAATAGCAAAAATATAAATTTCATTGAGCTCCATATAGCGAGAATATGAATTAGGTAAAACCAATATACCACCGAGATGAAGAAATATATGTGCTCGAATATGAAACAGATAATGATGAAATCAATGGAATAATAAGTCATGAAGAAAGTAATGAAGAAAAAGATAATACTGAAAACCGATAGTGATGAATAAAGAACTACAACAAGTTGATTATGATGAAGATATTACGGAACAACATAGAAATCAAAGAGCTATTTTTGATTTGCAAAAATATAATGAATTAAAATATGAAGGATTTACTTTGTCACCCGATAAAATAGTAGATAAGAAAAAATTTGACTTCACAAATTTAGCTAGGTATTTTAAAAGAAAAAAGGAAGAATATTTAGTTATAGCAGATAGAGAACATGTTATAGATATAACCCAAGTACAAGGTAATACTCGAGTACCTTTAATAACACAAGAAGTGTTAAATGAAGAAATAACCAAAATTAACAATACCTTAAAAAATAAACCAATTACATTTAGATTTGTAGAATTAGCGACCATCGAAATAATAATAAAAGCCTGTTTTAAAGAAGGAATAGATACTCCCTTAGAGTTAGAATTAGTCGATGACGAGAATAAAAGAACCGAAGAGAACAAGCTATAATAGCACAACTAAAAGGAAATCTTATTTATCGTAAAGTAAGGTTCATAATTAAACCAAATTATTCTATAAGTTTAACCGACCAAAACATAGAAAAAGCATTAGTATTATATTGGATGCTAAGTGGAATAAACATGACTAATGGATCAAAAGTTATGACAAGTACAATGTAAGAATGCTTATATATTAACCGATCAACATCGGGTTTATACTAAAAATAAATTAAGACCAATTACTATAGATACCCCTTTTACGAGATCTTATTTTACCTATAGAAAAAGGATTAAAATTATACTCAAAACCAAACTATGAAGATTTAGAAATAGTAAAGAAACGATTAAGTATTTCTCGATCCAAACGACATTTAACCGACAGTCTACCTATTCAACTAAAATCATATGAACATTATATAATTATACAAATAGGAACAAAAAACCTAACAAAGACAAATAGACATCAACATTGAAAATAATTATATTCCATTAGAAAAACTATTTCTTAACATCAATGAGAATTTTAATAGATTAATTACCCTAACAACAAAGATTGCATTACAAGATATAAACATTGAATATGTTATAACCCTAAATAACAAAATAGTATTAGGAAAAGATTTCTTAGAAAAGGTTAAACCATGGAAACTAAACCAAGATTATTTTGAATTTACATATAATCAAACCCAATATAAAACTAAAACAATGAATGAATAACACTATTCCCAGTTTAATCGAACTAGTAAAATTGCAAAAAAAGTTAGAAATAGCAAAAGAAGAAAAGGTTTATCTAAGTCAAAGGTTAAACTACATTAGAATTGCAAGATGTCATCACGATAGTATACGATTATATTCTAAAAAGTACAAGAGAAAACTAGAGACATAGAAATATTAGAACGAGAGGTTATATAAAATGAAAAATGACTTAGTAATTCTTAATCACGATGAGTAATTTAATCTATATACTTATAAAAATAATTTTTGAAGGTTATAAAAGTAGATATTATACACCAATGGTGGACACAGGAGCTCAAACAACAATTATGAAAGAAAATTGTTTACCAAAATGGAAAAGATTAAACACTCCCTTTAAAATAAACGGATTTAATAATAATAGTAGTAAAATTACTCTTTATCAAACGAATATAAAAATACAAATTTGGGATAAAATACTAGTCATACCTAAGGTATATTGCTTTGAATTAATTGGAAAAGATATTATATTAGGAACTAATTTCTTAAACCAATATAAACCCTTTAGTATAGATAAAGAATTTCTTACTTTGTTTACCCCTTGTCAACATAAACTAAAAGCCAAAGTAGTTACTAATAAAGAAAGATTACCAATAGAATGGGAAAATTGTAAAATAGGAGAAGAAGCGAAACTAGTCCAAAAAATGAAAACCAAAAAAGGAATCAACAATTTAGACATAATAGAAATAGGAATATTACATATAGATAAACTTACTCCTTTAAAAACTAAGTTAGAAGAACTATGCAGCGAAAATCCTTTAGAAAATTGGCATAAGCATAAACCGAAATACAAATAACATTAAAAGACCAAAATAGTATCATATCACAAAAACCTTTTAATAATACTCAAAGAGATGAAAAAGAATTTAAGATGCATATAACGAATTAGTAGTTGGAAAACTAATTAGACCAAGTAATTCAAAACATAGTAGCAGTGCTTTTATAGTTAACAATCATTTCGAGCAAAAGAGAGGAAAAACAAGAATGGTTATCGACTATAGAATCCTAAACGAAAAAACAATAACATACAATTACCCCATACCAAATAAAATACTTAAAATGAGACAAATACAAGGATATAATTATTTTTCAAAATTTGATTGTAAAAGTGGTTTTCACCAATTAAAACTAATCGAAGAATCTAAACAATTAACGGCATTCAAAGTCCCTAACGGATTCTATGAATGGAATGTTTTACCTTTTGGATATAAAAATGCACCGGGGAAGATTCCAAGCATTTATGGATAAATATTTAAATCAATTATCAAATTGTGTAGTCTATATTGATGACATACTAATCTATTCGAAAACTCAAGAAGAACATTATAAGTTATTAGAACAGGTTTATAGAAATAATTAAAACTAGTGGTATAGTTTTAAGCAAAAAGAAAATGGAATTATTTAAAACTCAGATTGAATTCTTAGGATTTGAAATAGATAAAGTTGGAATAAAAATGCAAGACCATATAGCTCAAAAAATTATAGAGTTTCAACGGGAAATTAATACAAAAAGGAATTACAAAAGTTCGTAGGAATAGTTAATCGGGTTAGAGATTTTATCCCTAAACTATCACAATATCTTGAACCATTAACTAAAAAACTAAAGAAAGACTACGATTTTAGATGGAATGCTACCGACACAAAGACTTTAGAAAAAATTAAAGAATTAGTCGGAAAGTTACCAAAACTAAGTTTTCCCGATGAAGACAAAGAATTTACATGGATAGTGGAAACATATGCTAGTGAAACTAATAATGGTTACGGAGACAGTATTAAAGTATAGATATAAAAACGATAAAAAGGAATATGTTTGTCGATATCACTCGGGAACATTCAAAGCAAATGAAATCAATTGGGATATAAATAAAAAAGAGTTAAAAGCAAGTAAAATATGGAATTAAAAAATTTGAATGTTACATAGTTTATAGTAAATTTATAATCGGAACGGGATAATAGAAGCTGTTAAAAGTTGGCTAACCCAAAAATTGCGAGGATTCAATTACGAGGAAGGAGATAAACAGGATTATAGCGAGATATTAACCAGTATGAGTTTAATATCGAATTACTAAAAACTAACAAAAACTGTTTTGCAGACTATCTCTCAAGACATAGTTCAACAACTAATTATAGAAAATCGGGAGCTCAAGATACAACTCAAACGGTTAATGGAAGAATTTGCTTCTATGAAAAGAGCTGACCACTTCCAAGCAATCCTAGTAAGGAGCAAGCGAGATATTGGCACTAGCCAAAAATATAAAAGCCGAATTATTACAACAAAAAAAGTTAATCCTCCTTTCAAACGAAGTATGTCCTTACAAACCTATAACCCCACTCCAGGTTATCAACGAACTAAATTTTCCAAGCCTTATACCGATACCACCTCCTTCAAAGAAAAGTTAACCCTAGGAACTAAACAAACTATGAATCCTTCGGTTCGTAAATATATAGATAATTTCCTACTTATTGCCAACGGACTAAATACATTTCCCGAAATAACCACAAAAGACCGCCATGGAGAAATCGAAGGTGGATATGTAACCAATCCTTTAAAAAGGATAAACGAGTTAATAGCGTTGCCTGGTTGCAATGCAAAGTTAATCAAAGCGACTTATGATTATGGCCTTCTTAATTCAAGATATACACCTTGAATGGAGAGGAGCTATCATCAATTCCCGATCTATATAAAGCGGCTAAAAGTTACTTGCATATTACAAAATCTCCCATGATTTTTGTAAGATGCTATACCGCCCGAGCGAAGTTACTTTCTCCGAGATAAAACCATGTATTAGGGTTGTTAAAATGGGATGTACAGCCAATTTTATCTTTCCCGAAGAAATTAAGGCACAGCCAGAACTAAACCACAATGAGATACCAGACCTCCTCAGGGAAAAGAGGGCAGTCAAGATAAAAGCAATTTATGAAGCATTGCTTAACATGGTCAAGACTTATGTTTGGATAAACCATAGAGAGTTAAACACATTAATTATCTCTCAAAGCAAATCATATGGCCATGATACGGTCGAAACTATTAAGTCATGGGTATGGAGCCTGCTCCACCCAGATCAAGCGCCAGTTACACGGTATTTACCAAGGAATTTTCTAACTGAAGATACTTTGAAGAGATATTGCGGTTGGATGCAAAGCAAAATAATAACCACTCATGTAAAATGTGTGGAGTTAAACAAATGATTGTACCTATAATTGAAGATATGGACAGTTATGAAGACAAAGCTGAATCATCTAATACAGCAGCATCTACTACGGCAATAGAGCACAACGAACAAGAATAAAACACCTGTCTACAGAGATAAACCTTACAGCTGTAATCAAATAGAGATATATATGTAAAGCTATCATAAGTAGACGACAAAAGATAGGCGGCAAAGATATGTAAAATATGTGAATAGTGAATAGTGAACAGTACTTTTACTGTAGCACTTTTCACTGTAGCAAATAGTGTTTGTAACAAATATATAAATTTTGTACGAACCGTTGTAATCCTTTGCTTATAAATAAGAGTTCTCGATGAGGCAAAATCATCAGCAAGTTTCCTACATCTCTCTTCTCTCTCTCTACAAATCTTTCTCCTCAAAATCCGCCTTACTTACCTTCCCCACAGTTGGTATCAGAGCTTACTATTCACAAGACCGAAGTTACTTCTTCAAGATATTTTACAGACAATTATGGAAGCAGATAAGGTAATCCCTTTCCTTATGAACTGAATTTAAATTCAATCCCCTAGTTTATAATAATACTAAGATCCGTCAAGATGATTCTATAATTTCATATAAGATGTATGCTATCTTAATTTGGCAATCCAAATGCGAGATTTAAAATATGCGAAGCTAAGAAAGAATACTGTAAGTCCCAACTTTATAATATGCAAATATCGAAGAGAATTTTTTCTTTTTAAAGGTTGGTTTATTGCTTTTGAGTAAGGGATTACCCAATTGATTTCATTTGCTAAGATAGAAGGAATAGAGATGACGGATTCAACACAAATGTTGAAAAAATACGAAAAAAATAATTCGAAGAGAATTTGGCAATCCAAATGCGAGATTTAAAATATGCGTAAGCTAAGAAAGAATACTTGTAAGTCCCAACTTTATAATATGCAAATATGTTCCATGTGTCCGTAAGATTTAAACAAATATAATTGTGCATTCCAAATGAATTATTATGAATTAGGAACCGAAACACTCGAACAACTAGCTATATTTCGAAAATTATATTTTGAAAAATTGCCAATACCTATAAACATTATGGTACAAGAAGCATATTATACGGAACCTAAAACAGAACTCTAGGTGAACAAATATCATTTCTACAAACATGGTATAAAAATTATTGTATTGAAATCAATAACCAAAAAGCATTTAGAAAACAAGCTAAAATAAGTGACTGTTGTGACAAATATGAAATACCTAAATTTGGATGTCACAAATTAAACAAAAGATATAAAGCAAAAAGACCTAAATTAATGCGAAGACGATATAAAAGATTCAAACCATATGGTAAATATAGAAATAAGGAAAGATCAAATAGAAATTATTTTATTAAAAGAAAAATTTACAAATATGCAAAAACCCCAAAAGATGCAAATGTTACAATTGTGGACAGATAGGTCATATAGCAAGAGAATGCAAAACAAAGACAAATAGAAATAATACTAAAAATAGCAAAAATATAAATTTCATTGAGCTTCATATAGCAGAATATGAATTAGGTAAAACCAATATACCACTAGATGAAGAAATATATGTGCTCGAATATGAAACAGATAATGATGAAATCAATGGAATAATAAGTCATGAAGAAAGTAATGAAGAAAAAGATAATACTGAAACCGATAGTGATGAATAAAGAACTACAACAAGTTGATTATGATGAAGATATTACGTAACAACATAGAAATCAAAGAGCTATTTTTGATTTGCAAAAATATAATGAATTAAAATATGAAGGATTTACTTTGTCACCCGATAAAATAGTAGATAAGAAAAAATTTGACTTCACAAATTTAGCTAGGTATTTTAAAAGAAAAAAGGAAGAATATTTAGTTATAGCAGATAGAGAACATGTTATAGATATAACCCAAGTACAAGGTAATACTCGAGTACCTTTAATAACACAAGAAGTGTTAAATGAAGAAATAACCAAAATTAACAATACCTTAAAAAATAAACCAATTACATTTAGATTTGTAGAATTAGCAACCATCGAAATAATAATAAAAGCCTGTTTTAAAGAAGGAATAGATACTCCCCTTAGAGTTAGAATTAGCCGATGACAGAATAAAAGAACCAAAGTAGAACAAGCTATAATAGCACAACTAAAAGGAAATCTTATTTATCGGAAAGTAAGGTTCATAATTAAACCAAATTATTCTATAAGTTTAACCGACCAAAACATAGAAAAAGCATTAGTATTATATTGGATGCTAAGTGGAATAAACATGACTAATGGATCAAAAGTTATGACAAGTACAATGTAAGAATGCTTATATATTAACCGATCAACATCAGGTTTATACTAAAAATAAATTAAGACCAATTACTATAGATACCCCTTTTACGGATCTTATTTTACCTATAGAAAAAGGATTAAAATTATACTCAAAAACCAAACTATGAAGATTTAGAAATAGTAAAGAAACGATTAAGTATTTCTCGATCCAAACGACATTTAACCGACAGTCTACCTATTCAACTAAAATCATATGAACATTATATAATTATACAAATAGGAACAAAAAACCTAACAAAGCACAAATAGACATCAACATTGAAAATAATTATATTCCATTAGAAAAACTATTTCTTAACATCAATGAGAATTTTAATAGATTAATTACCCTAACAACAAAGATTGCATTACAAGATATAAACATTGAATATGTTATAACCCTAAATAACAAAATAGTATTAGGAAAAGATTTCTTAGAAAAGGTTAAACCATGGAAACTAAACCAAGATTATTTTGAATTTACATATAATCAAACCCAATATAAAACTAAAACAATGAATGAATAACACTATTCCCAGTTTAATCGAACTAGTAAAATTGCAAAAACAGTTAGAAATAGCAAAAGAAGAAAAGGTTTATCTAAGTCAAAGGTTAAACTACATTAGAATTGCAAGATGTCATCACGATAGTATACGATTATATTCTAAAAAAGTACAAGAGAAAACTAGAGACATAGAAATATTAGAACAGAGGTTATATAAAATGAAAAATGACTTAGTAATTCTTAATCACGATGAGTAATTTAATCTATATACTTATAAAAATAATTTTTGAAGGTTATAAAAGTAGATATTATACACCAATGGTGGACACAGGAGCTCAAACAACAATTATGAAAGAAATTGTTTACCAAAATGGAAAAGATTAAACACTCCCTTTAAAATAAACGGATTTAATAATAATAGTAGTAAAATTACTCTTTATCAAACGAATATAAAAATACAAATTTGGGATAAAATACTAGTCATACCTAAGGTATATTGCTTTGAATTAATTGGAAAAGATATTATATTAGGAACTAATTTCTTAAACCAATATAAACCCTTTAGTATAGATAAAGAATTTCTTACTTTGTTTACCCCTTGTCAACATAAACTAAAAGCCAAAGTAGTTACTAATAAAGAAAGATTACCAATAGAATGGGAAAATTGTAAAATAGGAGAAGAAGCGAAACTAGTCCAAAAAATGAAAACCAACAAAGGAATCAACAATTTAGACATAATAGAAATAGGAATATTACATATAGATAAACTTACTCCATTAAAAACTAAGTTAGAAGAACTATGCAAGCGAAAATCCTTTAGAAAATTGGCATAAGCATAAAACTGAAATACAAATAACATTAAAAGACCAAAATAGTATCATATCACAAAAACCTTTTAATAATACTCAAAGAGATGAAAAAGAATTTAAGATGCATATAACAGTAATTAGTAGCTGGAAAACTAATTAGACCAAGTAATTCAAAACATAGTAGCAAGTGCTTTTTATAGTTAACAATCATTCGAGCAAAAGAGAGGAAAAACAAGAATGGTTATCGACTATAGAATCCTAAACGAAAAAACAATAACATACAATTACCCCATACCAAATAAAATACTTAAAATGAGACAAATACAAGGATATAATTATTTTTCAAAATTTGATTGTAAAAGTGGTTTTCACCAATTAAAACTAACTGAAGAATCTAAACAATTAACAAGATTCAAAGTCCCTAACGGATTCTATGAATGGAATGTTTTACCTTTTGGATATAAAAATGCACCAGGAAGATTCGAAGCATTTATGGATAAATATTTAAATCAATTATCAAATTGTGTAGTCTATATTGATGACATACTAATCTATTCGAAAACTCAAGAAGAACATTATAAGTTATTAGAACAGTTTATAGAAATAATTAAAACTAGTGGTATAGTTTTAAGCAAAAAGAAAATGGAATTATTTAAAACTCGGATTGAATTCTTAGGATTTGAAATAGATAAAGCTGGAATAAAAATGCAAGACCATATAGCTCAAAAAATTATAGAGTTTCAACAGGAAATTAATACAAAAAAGGAATTACAAAAGTTCTTAGGAATAGTTAATCGGGTTAGAGATTTTATCCCTAAACTATCACAATATACTGAACCATTAACTAAAAAAACTAAAGAAAGACTACGATTTTAGATGGAATGCTACCGACACAAAGACTTTAGAAAAAATTAAAGAATTAGTCGGAAAGTTACCAAAACTAAGTTTTCCCGATGAAGACAAAGAATTTACATGGATAGTGGAAACAGATGCTAGTGAAACTAATAATGGTTACGGAGCAAGTATTAAAGTATAGATATAAAAACGATAAAAAGGAATATGTTTGTCGATATCACTCGAGAACATTCAAAGCAAATGAAATCAATTGGGATATAAATAAAAAAGAGTTAAAAGCAAGAAAATATGGAATTAAAAAATTTGAATGTTACATAGTTTATAGTAAATTTATAATCGTAACGTATAATAGAACTGTTAAAAGTTGGCTAACCCAAAAATTGCAGGATTCAATTACGAGGAAGGAGATAAACGAGATTATAGCGGATATTAACCAAGATGAGTTTAATATCGAATTACTAAAAAACTAACGAAAACTGTTTCTGCGACTATCTCTCAAGACATAGTTCAACAACTAATTATAGAAAATCGAGGAGCTCAAGATACAACTCAAACAGCTTAATGGAAGAATTTGCTTCTATGAAAAGAGCGACCACTTCCAAGCAATCCAAGTAAGGAGCAAGGCGATATTGGCACTAGCCAAAAATATAAAAGCCGAATTATTACAACAAAAAAAAGTTAATCCTCCTTTCAAACGAAGTATGTCCTTACAAACCTATAACCCCACTCCAGCTTATCAACGAACTAAATTTTCCAAGTCTTATACCGTATACCACCTCCTTCAAAGAAAAGTTAACCCTAGGAACTAAACAAACTATGAATCCTTCGGTTCGTAAATATATAGATAATTTCCTAGTTATTGCCAACAGGACTAAATACATTTCCCGAAATAACCACAAAAGACCGCCATGGAGAAATCGAAGGTGGATATGTAACCAATCCTTTAAAAAGGATAAACGAGTTAATAGCGTTGCTCGGTTGCAATGCAAAGTTAATCAAAGCAACTTATGATTATGGCCTTCTTAATTCAAGATATACACCGAATGGAGAGGAGCTATCATCAATTCCCGATCTATATAAAGCGGCTAAAGTTACTTGCATATTACAAAATCTCCCATGATTTTTGTAAGATGCTATACCGCCCCAGGGCGAAGTTACTTTCTCCGAGATAAAACCATGTATTAGGGTTGTTAAAATGGGATGTATGTACCAATTTTATCTTTCCCGAAGAAATTAAGGCACACCTTAACTAAACCACAATGAGATACCGGACCTCCTCGGGAAAAGAGGGCGAGTCAAGATAAAAGCAATTTATGAAGCATTGCTTAACATGGTCAAGACTTATGTTTGGATAAACCATAGAGAGTTAAACACATTAATTATCTCTCAAAGCAAATCATATGGCCATGATACGGTCGAAACTATTAAGTCATGGGTATGGAGCCCGCCTCCACCCGGATCAAGCGCCGTTACACGGTATTTACCAAGGAATTTTCTAACCGAAGATACTTTGAAGAGATATTGCAGTTGGATGCAAGCAAAATAATAACCACTCATGTAAAATGTGTGGAGTTAAACAAATGATCTGTACCTATAATTGAAGATATGGACGGAGTTATGAAGACAAAGTCGAATCATCTAATACAAGAGCATCTACTACGGCAATAGAGCACAACGAACAAGAATAAAACACCCGTCTACAGAGATAAACCTTACAGTTGTAATCAAATAGAGATATATATGTAAAGCTATCATAAGTAGACGACAAAAGATAAGGCGAAAGATATGTAAAATATGTGAATAGTGAATAGTGACATGGTAATTTTATCGTAGCACTTTTCATCGTAGCAAATAGTGTTTGTAATAAGTATATAAATTTTGTACGAACCGTTGTAATCCTTTGCTTATAAATAAGAGTTCTCGATGAGGCAAAATCATCGACAAGTTTCCTACATCTCTCTTCTCTCTCTCTACAAATCTTTCTCTCCTCAAAATCCGCCTTACTTACCTTCCCCACGGTTGGTATCGTAGCTTACTATTCACAAGACCGAAGTTACTTCTTCAAGATATTTTACTGAGACAATTATGGAAGAGATAAGGTAATCCCTTTCCTTATGAATCGAATTTAAATTCAATCCCCTAGTTTATAATAATACTAAGATCTCGTCAAGATTATTCTATAATTTCATATAAGATGTATGCTATCTTAATTATGCTTTCCCGATTAAGTAAAATCATGTTTAGAAACCAAGAGACAATTGGTAGCAGGAGCCCGTTTAGCCGTTGAGAATGAGAAGGCGTTGAGGGAGCCTTGTTTTTTCTAGTGACTAATTCCGATTTTTCACCTAGGGTTAACTTTTCTTTGAAGGAGGTGGTATCTCGGTATAAGGCTTGGAAAATTTAGTTCGTTGATAACCTGGAGTGGGGTTATAGGTTTGTAAGGACATACTTCGTTTGAAAGGAGGATTAACTTTTTTTGTTGTAATAATTCGGCTTTTATATTTTTGGCTAGTGCCAATATCCGCTTTCCTTACTAGGATTCTTTGGAAGTGGTTCTTCTTTTCATAGAAGCAAATTCTTCCATTAACCTGTTTGAGTTGTATCTTGAGCTCCCGATTTTCTATAATTAGTTGTTGAACTATGTCTTGAGAGATAGTCTGCAAAAACGATTTTCGTTAGTTTTTAGTAATTCGATATTAAACTCATATTGGTTAATATCCGCTATAATCCTGTTTATCTCCTTCCTCGTAATTGAATCCTGCAATTTTTGGGTTAGCCAACTTTTAACAGGTTCTATTATCCGTTTCGATTATAAATTTACTATAAACTATGTAACATTCAAATTTTTTAATTCCATATTTTACTGCTTTTAACTCTTTTTTATTTATATCCCAATTGATTTCATTTGCTTTGAATGTTCCCGAGTGATATCGACAAACATATTCCTTTTTATCGTTTTTATATCTATACTTTAATATCGCTCCGTAACCATTATTAGTTTCACTAGCATCTGTTTCCACTATCCATGTAAATTCTTTGTCTTCATCGGAGAAAACTTAGTTTTGGTAACTTTCGACTAATTCTTTAATTTTTTCTAAAGTCTTTGTGTCAGTAGCATTCCATCTAAAATCGTAGTCTTTGTTGATCGGTTAATATATAAGCATTCTTACATTGTACTGTCATAACTTTTGATCCATTAGTCATGTTTATTCCACTTAGCATCCAATATAATACTAATGCTTTTTCTATGTTTTGGTTAGTTAAACTTATAGAATAATTTGGTTTAATTATGAACCTTACTTTTCGATAAATAAGATTTCCTTTTAGTTGTGCTATTATAGCTTGTTCTACTTGGTTCTTTTATTCTGTCATCGCCTAATTCTAACTCTAAGGGAGTATCTATTCCTTCTTTAAAACAGGCTTTTATTATTATTTCGATGGTCGCTAATTCTACAAATCTAAATGTAATTGGTTTATTTTTTAAGGTATTGTTAATTTTGGTTATTTCTTCATTTAACACTTCTTGTGTTATTAAAGGTACTCGAGTATTACCTTGTACTTGGGTTATATCTATAACATGTTCTCTATCTGCTATAACTAAATATTCTTCCTTTTTTCTTTTAAAATACCTAGCTAAATTTGTGAAGTCAAATTTTTCTTATCTACTATTTTATCGGGTGACAAAGTAAATCCTTCATATTTTAATTCATTATATTTTTGCAAATCAAAAATAGCTCTTTGATTTCTATGTTGTTCCGTAATATCTTCATCATAATCAACTTGTTGTAGTTCTTTATTCATCACTATCAGTTTCAGTATTATCTTTTTCTTCATTACTTTCTTCATGACTTATTATTCCATTGATTTCATCATTATCCGTTTCATATTCGAGCACATATATTTCTTCATCCGGTGGTATATTGGTTTTACCTAATTCATATTCTGCTATATGGAGCTCAATGAAATTTATATTTTTGCTATTTTTAGTATTATTTCTATTTGTCTTTGTTTTGCATTCTCTTGCTATATGACCTATCTCGTCCACAATTGTAACATTTGCATCTTTTGGGGTTTTTTGCATATTTGTAAATTTTTCTTTTAATAAAATAATTTCTATTTGATCTTTCCTTATTTCTATATTTACCATATGGTTTGAATCTTTTATATCGTCTTCGCATTAATTTAGGTCTTTTTGCTTTATATCTTTTGTTTAATTTGTGACATCCAAATTTAGGTATTTCATATTTGTCACAACAGTCACTTATTTTAGCTTGTTTTCTAAATGCTTTTTGGTTATTGATTTCAATACAATAATTTTTATACCATGTTTGTAGAAATGATATTTGTTCACCTAGAGTTCCTGTTTTAGGTTCTGTATAATATGCTTCTTGTACCATAATGTTTATAGGTATTGGCAATTTTTCAAAATATAATTTTCGAAATATAGCTAGTTGTTCAGAGTGTTTCGGTTCCTAATTCATAATAATTCATTTGGAATGCACAATTATATTTGTTTAAATCTTCGGACACATGGAACATATTTGCATATTATAAAGTTGGGACTTACAGTATTCTTTCTTAGCTTCGCATATTTTAAATCTGCATTTGGATTGCCAAATTCTCTTCGAATTATTTTTTCGTATTTTTTCAACATTTGTGTTGAATCTGTCATCTCTATTCCTTCTATCTTAGTACTTCGTAATTACGTTAATTCTGTAATTCCTATATTAGTTAAATAACTTTTTGCTATTCCTGTTATTGTGGCTTCAATATAATTAGCCGCTGCACTAACCGGTATTTTTGCTTCGATTAATTTTGCGGTTATCCTAGATATCCAATTTTGTATGTCTATTTCGGCGTTTATAGAACAATCTAAATTCAAAGTTTCTCCTGATAGATTATCTCTTGGTATGTAGTCGTTTTCTATTCTACTTCGATATTTCCATATATAATCGTTATTTTTATACTTATAATCATATTTTTTCTTTTTTAAAGGTTGGTTTATAGCTTCTATCAGTTTCCATATAATCATAATCTCCATCTCTGCAGACTTTCGTAAGTACGTTAACTTCTTCATCTTTATCTGAGTTAAAGTCCGCTTCTAAATAATTTGAATATCTAAATTCTTGACTGGATTGTTCGGAACAAGTTTCATCACTATCTTGCAACACATTTATATTGTTTACTTCAAGTCGTTCAATGTCCGTAGTTAAGGCTTCTATAGCAGTATTATTTAGGGTCTCATTATCTGATCCGTGGATTTCTGATATTTCTGCATTTTCTTTAATGTTACATATAAGCTGTTCTTCTATTTTATCAAACCTATTATTATATTCTATTGTAAGATTTTGTATTTCTTCATTAAAAATTATTTTCTACTCTGTAGACTTTATCTAATATTTGTTTGGTATTAATATGTATTATTTTAATAGATTCTTCTATTTTTCTCATTCTTTCATCATACTTTCTGTCAAACTTTTCTAATTTTTTATAGATGTCATTAATTGTTTTTCTTGTCTTGGTAGCTACTTTCTATATTTGTTATTTGTACTAAATTATTTTCTTGTGCTAGTCTTCTTTCTGTCAAATTCGTTTTCTAGTATCATTTGTTTTCTATCTTTTATTAAATAAAATCTTCCTTCACTTATTTCCTTTTGGTCAGTATTAAAGTATACATAATTAAACCAAATTATTCTAGGTATTTAACTAAAAGGAAATTAAGACCAATTACTATAGATACCCCTTTTACAGATCTTATTTTACCTATAGAAAAAGGATTAAAATTATACTCAAAACCAAACTATGAAGATTTAGAAATAGTAAAGAAACGATTAAGTATTTCTCGATCCAAACGACATTTAACTGACAGTCTACCTATTCAACTAAAATCATATGAACATTATATAATTATACAAATAGGAACAAAAAACCTAACAAGCACAAATAGACATCAACATTGAAAATAATTATATTCCATTAGAAAAACTATTTCTTAACATCAATGAGAATTTTAATAGATTAATTACCCTAACAACAAAGATTGCATTACAAGATATAAACATTGAATATGTTATAACCCTAAATAACAAAATAGTATTAGGAAAAGATTTCTTAGAAAAGGTTAAACCATGGAAACTAAACCAAGATTATTTTGAATTTACATATAATCAAACCCAATATAAAACAAAAACAATGAATGAATAACACTATTCCCCGTTAAATCGAACTAGTAAAATTGCAAAAACAGTTAGAAATAGCAAAAGAAGAAAAGGTTTATCTAAGTCAAAGGTTAAACTACATTAGAATTGCAAGATGTCATCACGATAGTATACGATTATATTCTAAAAAAGTACAAGAGAAAACTAGAGACATAGAAATATTAGAACAGAGGTTATATAAAATGAAAAATGACTTAGTAATTCTTAATCACGATGAGTAATTTAATCTATATACTAATAAAAATAATTTTTGAAGGTTATAAAAGTAGATATTATACACCAATGGTGGACACAGGAGCTCAAACAACAATTATGAAAGAAAATTGTTTACCAAAATGGAAAAGATTAAACACTCCCTTTAAAATAAACGGATTTAATAATAATAGTAGTAAAATTACTCTTTATCAAACGAATATAAAAATACAAATTTGGGATAAAATACTAGTCATACCTAAGGTATATTGCTTTGAATTAATTGGAAAAGATATTATATTAGGAACTAATTTCTTAAACCAATATAAACCCTTTAGTATAGATAAAGAATTTCTTACTTTGTTTACCCCTTGTCAACATAAACTAAAAGCCAAAGTAGTTACTAATAAAGAAAGATTACCAATAGAATGGGAAAATTGTAAAATAGGAGAAGAAGCGAAACTAGTCCAAAAATGAAAACCAAAAAGGAATCAACAATTTAGACATAATAGAAATAGGAATATTACATATAGATAAACTTACTCCTTTAAAAACTAAGTTAGAAGAACTATGCAGCGAAAATCCTTTAGAAAATTGGCATAAGCATAAAACTGAAATACAAATAACATTAAAAGACCAAAATAGTATCATATCACAAAAACCTTTTAATAATACTCAAAGAGATGAAAAAGAATTTAAGATGCATATAACGGAATTAGTAGTTGGAAAACTAATTAGACCAAGTAATTCAAAACATAGTAGCACCGCTTTTATAGTTAACAATCATTCGAGCAAAAGAGAGGAAAAACAAGAATGGTTATCGACTATAGAATCCTAAACGAAAAAACAATAACATACAATTACCCCATACCAAATAAAATACTTAAAATGAGACAAATACAAGGATATAATTATTTTTCAAAATTTGATTGTAAAAGTGGTTTTCACCAATTAAAACTAACTGAAGAATCTAAACAATTAACAAAGCATTCAAAGTCCCTAACGGATTCTATGAATGGAATGTTTTACCTTTTGGATATAAAATGCACCGGGGAAGATTCCAAGCATTTATGGATAAATATTTAAATCAATTATCAAATTGTGTAGTCTATATTGATGACATACTAATCTATTCGAAAACTCAAGAAGAACATTATAAGTTATTAGAACAGGTTTATAGAAATAATTAAAACTAGTGGTATAGTTTTTAAGCAAAAAGAAAATGGAATTATTTAAAACTCGGATTGAATTCTTAGGATTTGAAATAGATAAAGCTGGAATAAAAATGCAAGACCATATAGCTCAAAAAATTATAGAGTTTCAACAGGAAATTAATACAAAAAGGAATTACAAAAGTTCTTAGGAATAGTTAATCGGGTTAGAGATTTTATCCCTAAACTATCACAATATACTTGAACCATTAACTAAAAAACTAAAGAAAGACTACGATTTTAGATGGAATGCTACCGACACAAAGACTTTAGAAAAAATTAAAGAATTAGTCGAAAGTTACCAAAACTAAGTTTTCCTAGATGAAGACAAAGAATTTACATGGATAGTGGAAACAGATGCTAGTGAAACTAATAATGGTTACGGAGCAGTATTAAAGTATAGATATAAAAACGATAAAAAGGAATATGTTTGTCGATATCACTCGGGAACATTCAAAGCAAATGAAATCAATTGGGATATAAATAAAAAAGAGTTAAAAGCAGTAAAATATGGAATTAAAAAATTTGAATGTTACATAGTTTATAGTAAATTTATAATCGAACGTATAATAGAACTGTTAAAAGTTGGCTAACCCAAAAATTGCAGGATTCAATTACGAGGAAGGAGATAAACGGGATTATAGCAGATATTAACCAAGTATGAGTTTAATATCGAATTACTAAAAACTAACGAAAACTGTTTTTCTGAGACTATCTCTCAAGACATAGTTCAACAACTAATTATAGAAAATCGGGAGCTCAAGATACAACTCAAACGGTTAATGGAAGAATTTGCTTCTATGAAAAGAGCGACCACTTCCAAAGAATCCTAGTAAGGAGCAACGAGATATTGGCACTAGCCAAAAATATAAAAGCCGAATTATTACAACAAAAAAGTTAATCCTCCTTTCAAACGAAGTATGTCCTTACAAACCTATAACCCCACTCCAGTTATCAACGAACTAAATTTTCCAAGCCTTATACCGTATACCACCTCCTTCAAAGAAAAGTTAACCCTAGGAACTAAACAAACTATGAATCCTTCAGTTCGTAAATATATAGATAATTTCCTAGTTATTGCCAACGGACTAAATACATTTCCCGAAATAACCACAAAAGACCGCCATGGAGAAATCGAAGGTGGATATGTAACCAATCCTTTAAAAAGGATAAACGAGTTAATAGCGTTGCCTGGTTGCAATGCAAAGTTAATCAAAGCAACTTATGATTATGGCCTTCTTAATTCGGTATATATACACCGAATGGAGAGGAGCTATCATCAATTCCCCGATCTATATAAAGCGGCTAAAAGTTACTTGCATATTACAAAATCTCCCATGATTTTTGTAAGATGCAATACCGCCCCAGCGAAGTTACTTTCTCCGAGATAAAACCATGTATTAGGGTTGTTAAAATGGGATGTACGACCAATTTTATCTTTCCCGAAGAAATTAAGGCACAAACTAGAACTAAACCACAATGAGATACCGGACCTCCTCGGGAAAAGAGGGCGAGTCAAGATAAAAGCAATTTATGAAGCATTGCTTAACATGGTCAAGACTTATGTTTGGATAAACCATAGAGAGTTAAACACATTAATTATCTCTCAAAGCAAATCATATGGCCATGATACGGTCGAAACTATTAAGTCATGGGTATGGAGCCCGCTCCACCCCGCATCAGCGCCCGATTCACGGTATTTACCAAGGAATTTTCTAACCGAAGATACTTTGAAGAGATATTGCGGTTGGATGCAAAGCAAAATAATAACCACTCATGTAAAATGTGTGGAGTTAAACAAATGACTTGTACCTATAATTGAAGATATGGACAAGTTATGAAGACAAAGCCGAATCATCTAATACAAGAAAGCATCTACTACGGCAATAGAGCACAACGAACAAGAATAAAACACCGTCTACAGAGATAAACCTTACAAACTTGTAATCAAATAGAGATATATATGTAAAGCTATCATAAGTAGACGACAAAAGATAGGCGGCAAAGATATGTAAAATATGTGAATAGTGAATAATGAACAAGACTTTTATTGTAGCACTTTTTCACCGTAGCAAATAGTGTTTGTAACAAGATATAAATTTTGTACGAACCGTTGTAATCCTTTGCTTATAAATAAGAGTTCTCGATGAGGCAAAATCATCAGCAAGTTTCCTACATCTCTCTTCTCTCTCTCTACAAATCTTTCTCCTCAAAATCCGCCTTACTTACCTTCCCCACGGTTGGTATCGGAGCTTACTATTCACAAGACCGAAGTTACTTCTTCAAGATATTTTACGGACAATTATGGAGGATAAGGTAATCCCTTTCCTTATGAACTGAATTTAAATTCAATCCCCTAGTTTATAATAATACTAAGATCGTCAAGATGATTCTATAATTTCATATAAGATGTATGCTATCTTAATTATGCTTTCCCCGATTAAGTAAAATCATGTTTAGAAACCAAGAGACAATTGGTAGCAGGAGCCCGTTTAGCCGTTGAGAATGAGAAGGCGTTGAGGGCGTGATGCATAAAACCTATGTGGTGAGGTTGAAAAACATAGGTTAAAAGGAATATGTTTATATTGGATGCTAAGTAAGGTTCATAATAAAACCTATGTGGTGAGTTAAAATTCTAGGTATTTCCTTTTAGTTAAATACCTAGAATAATTTGGTTTAATTATGAACCTTACTTAGCATCCAATATAAACATATTCCTTTTTATCGTTTTTATATCTATACTTTAATACTGCTCCGTAACCATTATTAGTTTCACTAGCATCTGTTTCCACTATCCATGTAAATTCTTTGTCTTCATCGGGAAAACTTAGTTTTGGTAACTTTTCGACTAATTCTTTAATTTTTTCTAAAGTCTTTGTGTCGGTAGCATTCCATCTAAAATCGTAGTCTTTCTTTAGTTTTTTAGTTAATGGTTCAAGATATTGTGATAGTTTAAGGATAAAATCTCTAACCTGATTAACTATTCCTAAGAACTTTTGTAATTCCTTTTTTGTATTAATTTCCTGTTGAAACTCTATAATTTTTTGAGCTATATGGTCTTGCATTTTTATTCCAGCTTTATCTATTTCAAATCCTAAGAATTCAATCTGAGTTTTAAATAATTCCATTTTCTTTTTGCTTAAAACTATACCACTAGTTTTAATTATTTCTATAAACTGTTCTAATAACTTATAATGTTCTTCTTGAGTTTTCGAATAGATTAGTATGTCATCAATATAGACTACACAATTTGATAATTGATTTAAATATTTATCCATAAATGCTTGGAATCTTCCTGGTGCATTTTTATATCCAAAAGGTAAAACATTCCATTCATAGAATCCGTTAGGGACTTTGAATCTCGTTAATTGTTTAGATTCTTCAGTTAGTTTTAATTGGTGAAAACCACTTTTACAATCAAATTTTGAAAAATAATTATATCCTTGTATTTGTCTCATTTTAAGTATTTTATTTGGTATGGGGTAATTGTATGTTATTGTTTTTTTTCGTTTAGGATTCTATAGTCGATAACCATTCTTGTTTTTCCTCTCTTTTGCTCGTAATGATTGTTAACTATAAAAGCACCGCTACTATGTTTTGAATTACTTGGTCTAATTAGTTTTCCAGCTACTAATTCGTTATATGCATCTTAAATTCTTTTTCATCTCTTTGAGTATTATTAAAAGGTTTTTGTGATATGATACTATTTTGGTCTTTTAATGTTATTTGTATTTCGGTTTTATGCTTATGCCAATTTTCTAAAGGATTTTCGTTGCATAGTTCTTCTAACTTAGTTTTTAAAGGAGTAAGTTTATCTATATGTAATATTCCTATTTCTATTATGTCTAAATTGTTGATTCCTTTTTTGGTTTTCATTTTTTGGACTAGTTTCGCTTCTTCTCCTATTTTACAATTTTCCCATTCTATTGGTAATCTTTCTTTATTAGTAACTACTTTGGCTTTTAGTTTATGTTGACAAGGGGTAAACAAAGTAAGAAATTCTTTATCTATACTAAAGGGTTTATATTGGTTTAAGAAATTAGTTCCTAATATAATATCTTTTCCAATTAATTCAAAGCAATATACCTTAGGTATGACTAGTATTTTATCCCAAATTTGTATTTTTATATTCGTTTGATAAAGAGTAATTTTACTACTATTATTATTAAATCCGTTTATTTTAAAGGGAGTGTTTAATCTTTTCCATTTTGGTAAACAATTTTCTTTCATAATTGTTGTTTGAGCTCCTGTGTCCACCATTGGTGTATAATATCTACTTTTATAACCTTCAAAAATTATTTTTATAAGTATATAGATTAAATTACTCATTGTGATTAAGAATTACTAAGTCATTTTTCATTTTATATAACCTCTGTTCTAATATTTCTATGTCTCTAGTTTTCTCTTGTACTTTTTTAGAATATAATCGTATACTATCGTGATGACATCTTGCAATTCTAATGTAGTTTAACCTTTGACTTAGATAAACCTTTTCTTCTTTTCCTATTTCTAACTGTTTTTGCAATTTTACTAGTTCGATTAAAGCTGGGAATAGTGTTATTCATTCATTGTTTTAGTTTTATATTGGGTTTGATTATATGTAAATTCAAAATAATCTTGGTTTAGTTTCCATGGTTTAACCTTTTCTAAGAAATCTTTTCCTAATACTATTTTGTTATTTAGGGTTATAACATATTCAATGTTTATATCTTGTAATGCAATCTTTGTTGTTAGGGTAATTAATCTATTAAAATTCTCATTGATGTTAAGAAATAGTTTTTCTAATGGAATATAATTATTTTCAATGTTGATGTCTATTTGTGCTCTAAGGTTTTTTGTTCCTATTTGTATAATTATATAATGTTCATATGATTTTAGTTGAATAGGTAGATCGTCGTTAAATGTCGTTTGAATCGAGAAATACTTAATCGTTTCTTTACTATTTCTAAATCTTCATAGTTTGGTTTTGAGTATAATTTTAATCCTTTTTCTATAGGTAAAATAAGATCTCGTAAAAGGGGTATCTATAGTAATTGGTCTTAATTTATTTTTAGTATAAACTCGATGTTGATCGGTTAATATATAAGCATTCTTACATTGTCTTGTCATAACTTTTGATCCATTAGTCATGTTTATTCCACTTAGCATCCAATATAATACTAATGCTTTTTCTATGTTTTGGTCGATTAAACTTATAGAATAATTTGGTTTAATTATGAACCTTACTTTCGATAAATAAGATTTCCTTTTAGTTGTGCTATTATAGCTTGTTCTCTTTGGTTCTTTTATTCGTCATCGCCTAATTCTAACTCTAAGGGAGTATCTATTCCTTCTTTAAAACGAGGCTTTTATTATTATTTCGATGGTTGCTAATTCTACAAATCTAAATGTAATTGGTTTATTTTTTAAGGTATTGTTAATTTTGGTTATTTCTTCATTTAACACTTCTTGTGTTATTAAAGGTACTCGAGTATTACCTTGTACTTGGGTTATATCTATAACATGTTCTCTATCTGCTATAACTAAATATTCTTCCTTTTTTCTTTTAAAATACCTAGCTAAATATGTGAAGTCAAATTTTTTCTTATCTACTATTTTATCGGGTGACAAAGTAAATCCTTCATATTTTAATTCATTATATTTTTGCAAATCAAAAATAGCTCTTTGATTTCTATGTTGTTCGGTAATATCTTCATCATAATCAACTTGTTGTAGTTCTTTATTCATCACTATCGGTTTCAGTATTATCTTTTTCTTCATTACTTTCTTCATGACTTATTATTCCATTGATTTCATCATTATCTCGTTTCATATTCGAGCACATATATTTCTTCATCCGGTGGTATATTGGTTTTACCTAATTCATATTACGCTATATGGAGCTCAATGAAATTTATATTTTTGCTATTTTTAGTATTATTTCTATTTGTCTTTGTTTTGCATTCTCTTGCTATATGACCTATCTCGTCCACAATTGTAACATTTGCATCTTTTGGGGTTTTTTGCATATTTGTAAATTTTTCTTTTAATAAAATAATTTCTATTTGATCTTTCCTTATTTCTATATTTACCATATGGTTTGAATCTTTTATATCGTCTTCGCATTAATTTAGGTCTTTTTGCTTTATATCTTTTGTTTAATTTGTGACATCCAAATTTAGGTATTTCATATTTGTCACAATGTCACTTATTTTAGCTTGTTTTCTAAATGCTTTTTGGTTATTGATTTCAATACAATAATTTTTATACCATGTTTGTAGAAATGATATTTGTTCACCTAGAGTTCCTTGTTTTAGGTTACGTATAATATGCTTCTTGTACCATAATGTTTATAGGTATTGGCAATTTTTCAAAATATAATTTTCGAAATATAGCTAGTTGTTCGGGTGTTTCGGTTCCTAATTCATAATAATTCATTTGGAATGCACAATTATATTTGTTTAAATCTTCCGGACACATGGAACATATTTGCATATTATAAAGTTGGGACTTACAAGTATTCTTTCTTAGCTTACGCATATTTTAAATCGCATTTGGATTGCCAAATTCTCTTCGAATTATTTTTTCGTATTTTTTCAACATTTGTGTTGAATCTGTCATCTCTATTCCTTCTATCTTAGTACTTCGTAATTCGTTAATTCTGTAATTCCTATATTAGTTAAATAACTTTTTGCTATTCCTGTTATTGTGGCTTCAATATAATTAGCCGTTGCACTAACCGGTATTTTTGCTTCGATTAATTTTGCGGTTATCCTAGATATCCAATTTTGTATGTCTATTTCGGCGTTTATAGAACAATCTAAATTCAAAGTTTCTCCCGATAGATTATCTCTTGGTATGTAGTCGTTTTCTATTCTACTTCGAAATTTCCATATATAATCGTTATTTTTATACTTATAATCATATTTTTTCTTTTTAAAGGTTGGTTTATAGCTTCTATCGGTTTCCATATAATCATAATCTCCATCTCTCGTAGACTTTCGTAAGTACGTTAACTTCTTCATCTTTATCCGAGTTAAAGTCGCTTCTAAATAATTTGAATATCTAAATTCTTGATTGGATTGTTCGGAACAAGTTTCATCACTATCTTGCAACACATTTATATTGTTTACTTTAAGTCGTTCAATGTCCGTAGTTAAGGCTTCTATAGCAGTATTATTTAGGGTCTCATTATCTCGATCCGTGGATTTCGATATTTCGCATTTTCTTTAATGTTACATATAAGTTTGTTCTTCTATTTTATCAAACCTATTATTATATTCTATTGTAAGATTTTGTATTTCTTCATTAAAATTATTTTCTACTCTGTAGACTTTATCTAATATTTGTTTGGTATTAATATGTATTATTTTAATAGATTCTTCTATTTTTCTCATTCTTTCATCATACTTTCTGTCTAACTTTTCTAATTTTTTATAGATGTCATCAATTGTTTCTTGTCTTGGTAGCTACTTTCTACATTTGTTATTTGTACTAAATTATTTTCTTGTGCTAGTCTTCTTTCTCTGTCAAATTCGTTTTCAAGTATCATTTGTTTTCTATCTTTTATTAAATAAAATCTTCCTTCACTTATTTCGCAAATTGTCTATTTTGGTTAGTCTTATGTATTTTAAATGGACCATCGGGGTATCTAATAATTTCTTCTTCAATAATTTTTTCGTTTTTATTCATATTTCTAATTGTTCGCATATTCTTTCATATTCAACTTCTATTCTTTTTCTTAAAAGTAAATCCGGAAATAATCGAGAATATTCTTTAGTTATCTTCTTTTCTAAGATTTCATAACCTTGTTCTTCTAGTTCCATTGGTATTTTAGTATTACTTGATTCGATTTATACGGATCATTCTTACTTTCTTTTTAGTAATTGTATAATTAATAAAATATTTGTATTAATTATTTTTAGATTAGCTCCAAAATTTTCTTCTTTTCCTAGTTCACTCATACATATAGGGTTGGTTTTTTATCTAAAGTATAATTAATATAATCTTCCGTTACTTTGTTAGCTATATTCTCTTGTTCTTTTATTTTTATATTTAGCAAGTTTATCACGGTCATCAAAAGGTTTTAATTCTTTGTCTATTTCTTCATGATTACGATTATTGTTTAATGTTGCTCTTTCTAATATTTGAATTTTATTAATGATAGCTATTTGTTTTTGATTTCGTAATTTTAAATTTTTTATATCGGCTTGTATAGTAGATATGAAATAGTTCGATTTACTCGTCTGCTAGCCTCTTTTATTTGTGATTTAGTACTCATACGTATAAGGAATTTTGCAAATCTTTAAGTTCTTGTTTAGCGATTAGCTTTTGATTCTTTTTATTTTGTAGACTAGTTAGATATTTTCTTAAGGCATCTCTTAGTTCAAGTATCTTTTCTTCTATTGGCTTCATATAAATAATTCTCAAATTCATCTATTTTATCTTGTTGAATCCGTAGTTGGAAATTTAACATATTTTGTCGCATTTCAATATCTTCTAAGACGTTTCGTAGTTGTGATTTAGTCATATTGAATTTATTAATTGTTCAAGTTCTATTAATAATTGTCTAAGTTCTATTTGTTTTAATAGGTCTAATAATTTTTTAAGTTCTAGTTGAACTCTTGAAAGTTTTTCTATTTTATTTTGTTCTTCTTGTATTGAATTAAGTAAAGAACACCTTATTTCGATATCTTCTTCTTCAGTTTGCTTTAATATGAGAAATACTTATTTGATCTCTTACACTACCGATTTTAAATAGTAAAGCATAATTTATCCATTCAACACGTAATTTAACAGTTTTTATTAGAGAATTCATATGAAAATATTTAAGCAAATAAACAAGCGAATAGGTAGGTAATTAATTGTTTCTTTATGAACTTTCTTTTAAGACTCAATCCCGTTTGCTCATAATAAACCTTAATCGGTTAATAACAATTCTATCGGCTTTCATATAAGTACCGCTAATCCGCTTTGACAACCCTTAAGCACTTAAGCATAATTAAATAAATTCATGTTTTTCAACCTCACCACATAGGTTTTATGCATCACGCCCTCAACGCCTTCTCATTCTCAACGGCTAAACGGGCTCCTCGCTACCAATTGTCTCTTGGTTTCTAAACATGATTTTACTTAATCGGGGAAAGCATAATTAAGATAGCATACATCTTATATGAAATTATAGAATCATCTTGACAGATCTTAGTATTATTATAAACTAGGGGATTGAATTTAAATTCAGTTCATAAGGAAAGGGATTACCTTATCTGCTTCCATAATTGTCTGTAAAATATCTTGAAGAAGTAACTTCGGTCTTGTGAATAGTAAGCTCGATACCATTGTGGGGGAAGGTAAGTAAGGCGGATTTTGAGGAGAAAGATTTGTAGAGAGAGAGAAGAGAGATGTAGGAAACTTTTTGATGATTTTGCCTCATCGGAGAACTCTTATTTATAAGCAAAGGATTACAACGGTTCGTACAAAATTTATATCTCTTGTTACAAACACTATTTGCTACGGTGAAAAGTGCTACAAAGAAAAGTCTTGTTCATTATTCACTATTCACATATTTTACATATCTTTGCCGCCTATCTTTTGTCGTCTACTTATGATAGCTTTACATATATATCTCTATTTGATTACATTTGTAAGGTTTATCTCTGTAGACGGGTGTTTTATTCTTGTTCGTTGTGCTCTATTGCCGTAGTAGATCCTTTGTATTAGATGATTCGGCTTTGTCTTCATAAGCTTGTCCATATCTTGATTATAGGTACAGTCATTTGTTTAACTCCACACATTTTACATGAGTGGTTATTATTTTCTTTGCATCCAAGCGCAATATCTCTTCAAAGTATCTTCGGTTAGAAAATTCCTTGGTAAATACAGGTGTAAGCGGCGCTTGATGCGGGTGGAGCGGGCTCCATACCCATGACTTAATAGTTTCGGACCGTATCATGGCCATATGATTTGCTTTGAGAGATAATTAATGTGTTTAACTCTCTATGGTTTATCCAAACATAAGTCTTGACCATGTTAAGCAATGCTTCATAAATTGCTTTTATCTTGGCGCCCTCTTTTCCCCGAGGAGGTCCGGTATCTCATTGTGGTTTAGTTCAGGGTTGTGCCTTAATTTCTTCGGGAAAGATAAAATTGGTTTGTACATCCCATTTTAACAACCCTAATACATGGTTTTATCTCGGAGAAAGTAACTTCGCTGGGGCGGTATAGCATCTTACAAAAATCATGGGAGATTTTGTAATATGCAAGTAACTTTTAGCCTTTATATAGATCGGGAATTGATGATAGCTCCTCTCCATTCGGTGTATATACTTGAATTAAGAAGGCCATAATCATAAGTTTGCTTTGATTAACTTTGCATTGCAACCGGGCAACGCTATTAACTCGTTTATCCTTTTTAAAGGATTGGTTACATATCCACCTTCGATTTCTCCATGGCGGTCTTTTGTGGTTATTTCGGGAAATGTATTTAGTCTGTTGGCAATAAGTAGGAAATTATCTATATATTTACGAATCGAAGGATTCATAGTTTGTTTAGTTCCTAGGGTTAACTTTTCTTTGAAGGAGGTGGTATACGGTATAAGGCTTTGAAAATTTAGTTCGTTGATAAGCTGGAGTGGGGTTATAGGTTTGTAAGGACATACTTCGTTTGAAAGGAGGATTAACTTTTTTGTTGTAATAATTCGGCTTTTATATTTTTGGCTAGTGCCAATATCTGCTTGCTCCTTACTAGGATTCTTTGGAAGTGGTCGCTCTTTTCATAGAAGCAAATTCTTCCATTAACTTGTTTGAGTTGTATCTTGAGCTCCCGATTTTCTATAATTAGTTGTTGAACTATGTCTTGAGAGATAGTCCGCAAAACAGTTTTCGTTAGTTTTTAGTAATTCGATATTAAACTCATACTTGGTTAATATCTCTGCTATAATCCTGTTTATCTCCTTCCTCGTAATTGAATCCTCGCAATTTTTGGGTTAGCCAACTTTTAACAGGTTCTATTATCTACGTTTCGAATATAAATTTACTATAAACTATGTAACATTCAAATTTTTTAATTCCATATTTTCTTGCTTTTAACTCTTTTTATTTATATCGAGATACCACCTCCTTCAAAGAAAAGTTAACCCTAGGAACTAAACAAACTATGAATCCTTCGGTTCGTAAATATATAGATAATTTCCTACTTATTGCCAGCCAGACTAAATACATTTCCCGAAATAACCACAAAAGACCGCCATGGAGAAATCGAAGGTGGATATGTAACCAATCCTTTAAAAAGGATAAACGAGTTAATAGCGTTGCTCGGTTGCAATGCAAAGTTAATCAAAGCGACTTATGATTATGGCCTTCTTAATTCAGTATATACCTTTGAATGGAGAGGAGCTATCATCAATTCCCGATCTATATAAAGTGCTAAAAGTTACTTGCATATTACAAAATCTCCCATGATTTTTGTAAGATGCTATACCGCCCTAGTGAAGTTACTTTCTCCGAGATAAAACCATGTATTAGGGTTGTTAAAATGGGATGTACAGCCAATTTTATCTTTCCCGAAGAAATTAAGGCACGACGTGAACTAAACCACAATGAGATACCGGACCTCCTCGGGGAAAAGAGGGCGGTCAAGATAAAAGCAATTTATGAAGCATTGCTTAACATGGTCAAGACTTATGTTTGGATAAACCATAGAGAGTTAAACACATTAATTATCTCTCAAAGCAAATCATATGGCCATGATACGGTCGAAACTATTAAGTCATGGGTATGGAGCCCGCCTCCACCCGGATCAGCGCCCGATTACACGGTATTTACCAAGGAATTTTCTAACTGAAGATACTTTGAAGAGATATTGCAGTTGGATGCAGCAAAATAATAACCACTCATGTAAAATGTGTGGAGTTAAACAAATGACTGTACCTATAATTGAAGATATGGACGATTATGAAGACAAAGTGAATCATCTAATACGGCAACATCTACTACGGCAATAGAGCACAACGAACAAGAATAAAACACTGTCTCTGAGAGATAAACCTTAATTGTAATCAAATAGAGATATATATGTAAAGCTATCATAAGTAGACGACAAAAGATAGGCGGCAAAGATATGTAAAATATGTGAATAGTGAATAGTGAACGAGACTTTTCTTGTAGCACTTTTCACTGTAGCAAATAGTGTTTGTAGAAGTATATAAATTTTGTACGAACCGTTGTAATCCTTTGCTTATAAATAAGAGTTCTACGATGAGGCAAAATCATCGGCAAGTTTCCTACATCTCTCTTCTCTCTCTCTACAAATCTTTCTCCTCAAAATCCGCCTTACTTACCTTCCCCACAGTTGGTATCAGAGCTTACTATTCACAAGACCGAAGTTACTTCTTCAAGATATTTTACAGACAATTATGGAAGCAGATAAGGTAATCCCTTTCCTTATGAACCGAATTTAAATTCAATCCCCTAGTTTATAATAATACTAAGATCCGTCAAGATGATTCTATAATTTCATATAAGATGTATGCTATCTTAATTATGCTTTCCCGATTAAGTAAAATCATGTTTAGAAACCAAGAGACAATTGGTAGCGAGGAGCCCGTTTAGCCGTTGAGAATGAGAAGGCGTTGAGGGCGTGATGCATAAAACCTATGTGGTGAGGTTGAAAAACATGAATTTATTTAATTATGCTTAAGTGCTTAAGGGTTGTCAAAGCGGATTAGCGGTACTTATATGAAAGGCGATAGAATTGTTATTAACCGATTAAGGTTTATTATGAGCAAACGGGATTGAGTCTTAAAAGAAAGTTCATAAAGAAACAGATTAATTACCTACCTATTCGCTTGTTTATTTGCTTAAATATTTTCATATGAATTCTCTAATAAAAAGCTGTTAAATTACGTGTTGAATGGATAAATTATGCTTTACTATTTAAAATCGGTAGTGTAAGAGATCAAATAAGTATTTCTCATATTAAAAGCAGTTGAAGAAGAAGATCTTGAAATAAGGTGTTCTTTACTTAATTCAATACAAGAAGAACAAAATAAAATAGAAAAACTTTCAAGAGTTCAACTAGAACTTAAAAAATTATTAGACCTATTAAAACAAATAGAACTTAGACAATTATTAATAGAACTTGAACAATTAATAAATTCAATATGACTAAATCACAACTACGAAACGTCTTAGAAGATATTGAAATGCGACAAAATATGTTAAATTTCCAACTACGGATTCAACAAGATAAAATAGATGAATTTGAGAATTATTTATATGAAGCCAATAGAAGAAAAGATACTGAACTAAGAGATGCCTTAAGAAAATATCTAACTAGTCTACAAAATAAAAAGAATCAAAAGCTAATCGCTAAACAAGAACTTAAAGATTTGCAAAATTCCTTATACGTATGAGTACTAAATCACAAATAAAAGAGGCTAGCGGGATCGAGTAAATCGGAACTATTTCATATCTACTATACAAGCCGATATAAAAAATTTAGAATTACGAAATCAAAAACAAATAGCTATCATTAATAAAATACAAATATTAGAAAGAGCAACATTAAACAATAATCGTAATCATGAAGAAATAGACAAAGAATTAAAACCTTTTGATGACCGAGATAAACTTGCTAAATATAAAAATAAAAGAACAAGAGAATATAGCTAACAAAGTAACAGAAGATTATATTAATTATACTTTAGATAAAAAACCAACCCTATATGTATGAGTGAACTAGGAAAAGAAGAAAATTTTGGAGCTAATCTAAAAATAATTAATACAAATATTTTATTAATTATACAATTACTAAAAGAAAGTAAGAATGATCCGGATAAATCGAGAATCAAGTAATACTAAAATACCAATGGAACTAGAAGAACAAGGTTATGAAATCTTAGAAAAGAAGATAACTAAAGAATATTCTCGGTTATTTCCGGATTTACTTTTAAGAAAAAGAATAGAAGTTGAATATGAAAGAATATGCGAACAATTAGAAATATGAATAAAAACGAAAAAATTATTGAAGAAGAAATTATTAGATACCCTGATGGTCCATTTAAAATACATAAGACTAACCAAAATAGACAATTTGCGAAATAAGTGAAGGAAGATTTTATTTAATAAAAGATAGAAAACAAATGATACTAGAAAACGAATTTGCGAGAGAAAGAAGACTAGCACAAGAAAATAATTTAGTACAAATAACAAATATAGAAAGTAGCTACCAAGACAGTAAAACAATTAATGACATCTATAAAAAATTAGAAAAGTTAGACGGAAAGTATGATGAAAGAATGAGAAAAATAGAAGAATCTATTAAAATAATACATATTAATACCAAACAAATATTAGATAAAGTCTACGAGTAGAAAATAATTTTAATGAAGAAATACAAAATCTTACAATAGAATATAATAATAGGTTTGATAAAATAGAAGAACAACTTATATGTAACATTAAAGAAAATGCGAAATATCGAAATCCACGGATCGGATAATGAGACCCTAAATAATACTGCTATAGAAGCCTTAACTACGGACATTGAACGACTTGAAGTAAACAATATAAATGTGTTGCAAGATAGTGATGAAACTTGTTCTGAACAATCCAGTCAAGAATTTAGATATTCAAATTATTTAGAAGCGGACTTTAACTCGGATAAAGATGAAGAAGTTAACGTACTTACGAAAGTCTACGAGAGATGGAGATTATGATTATATGGAAACGATAGAAGCTATAAACCAACCTTTAAAAAGAAAAAATATGATTATAAGTATAAAAATAACGATTATATATGGAAATATCGAAGTAGAATAGAAAACGACTACATACCAAGAGATAATCTATCGGGAGAAACTTTGAATTTAGATTGTTCTATAAACGCCGAAATAGACATACAAAATTGGATATCTAGGATAATTGCAAAATTAATCGAAGCAAAAATACCGGTTAGTGCGGCGGCTAATTATATTGAAGCCACAATAACAGGAATAGCAAAAAGTTATTTAACTAATATAGGAATTACAGAATTAACAGAATTACGAAGTACTAAGATAGAAGGAATAGGGTTGACAGATTCAACACAAATGTTGAAAAAATACGAAAAAATAATTCGAAGAGAATTTGGCAATCCAAATGCAGATTTAAAATATGCGCGAAGCTAAGAAAGAATACTGTAAGTCCCAACTTTATAATATGCAAATATGTTCCATGTGTCCGGAAGATTTAAACAAATATAATTGTGCATTCCAAATGAATTATTATGAATTAGGAACCGAAACACCCGAACAACTAGCTATATTTCGAAAATTATATTTTGAAAAATTGCCAATACCTATAAACATTATGGTACAAGAAGCATATTATACAGAACCTAAAACAGGAACTCTAGGTGAACAAATATCATTTCTACAAACATGGTATAAAAATTATTGTATTGAAATCAATAACCAAAAAGCATTTAGAAAACAAGCTAAAATAAGTGACTGTTGTGACAAATATGAAATACCTATCGTTCAATGTCCGTAGTTAAGGCTTCTATAGCAGTATTATTTAGGGTCTCATTATCTCGATCCGTGGATTTCGATATTTCGCATTTTCTTTAATGTTACATATAAGTTTGTTCTTCTATTTTATCAAACCTATTATTATATTCTATTGTAAGATTTTGTATTTCTTCATTAAAATTATTTTCTACTCTGTAGACTTTATCTAATATTTGTTTGGTATTAATATGTATTATTTTAATAGATTCTTCTATTTTTCTCATTCTTTCATCATACTTTCTGTCTAACTTTTCTAATTTTTTATAGATGTCATTAATTGTTTTACTTGTCTTGGTAGCTACTTTCTATATTTGTTATTTGTACTAAATTATTTTCTTGTGCTAGTCTTCTTTCTCTGTCAAATTCGTTTTCTAGTATCATTTGTTTTCTATCTTTTATTAAATAAAATCTTCCTTCACTTATTTCGCAAATTGTCTATTTTGGTTAGTCTTATGTATTTTAAATGGACCATCGGGGTATCTAATAATTTCTTCTTCAATAATTTTTTCGTTTTTATTCATATTTCTAATTGTTCGCATATTCTTTCATATTCAACTTCTATTCTTTTTCTTAAAAGTAAATCCGGAAATAACCGAGAATATTCTTTAGTTATCTTCTTTTCTAAGATTTCATAACCTTGTTCTTCTAGTTCCATTGGTATTTTAGTATTACTTGATTCGATTTATCTCGGATCATTCTTACTTTCTTTTAGTAATTGTATAATTAATAAAATATTTGTATTAATTATTTTTAGATTAGCTCCAAAATTTTCTTCTTTTCCTAGTTCACTCATACATATAGGGTTGTTTTTTATCTAAAGTATAATTAATATAATCTTCCGTTACTTTGTTAGCTATATTCTCTTGTTCTTTTATTTTTATATTTAGCAAGTTTATCTCGGTCATCAAAAGGTTTTAATTCTTTGTCTATTTCTTCATGATTACGATTATTGTTTAATGTTGCTCTTTCTAATATTTGTATTTTATTAATGATAGCTATTTGTTTTTGATTTCGTAATTCTAAATTTTTTATATCGGCTTGTATAGTAGATATGAAATAGTTACGATTTACTCGTCTGCTAGCCTCTTTTATTTGTGATTTAGTACTCATACGTATAAGGAATTTTTGCAAATCTTTAAGTTCTTGTTTAGCGATTAGCTTTTGATTCTTTTTATTTTGTAGACTAGTTAGATATTTTCTTAAGGCATCTCTTAGTTCAGTATCTTTTCTTCTATTGGCTTCATATAAATAATTCTCAAATTCATCTATTTTATCTTGTTGAATCCGTAGTTGGAAATTTAACATATTTTGTCGCATTTCAATATCTTCTAAGACGTTTCGTAGTTGTGATGTAGTCATATTGAATTTATTAATTGTTCAAGTTCTATTAATAATTGTCTAAGTTCTATTTGTTTTAATAGGTCTAATAATTTTTTAAGTTCTAGTTGAACTCTTGAAAGTTTTTCTATTTTATTTTGTTCTTCTTGTATTGAATTAAGTAAAGAACACCTTATTTCGATATCTTCTTCTTAATTTGCTTTAATATGAGAAATACTTATTTGATCTCTTACACTACCGATTTTAAATAGTAAAGCATAATTTATCCATTCAACACGTAATTTAACAGTTTTTATTAGAGAATTCATATGAAAATATTTAAGCAAATAAACAAGCGAATAGGTAGGTAATTAACTGTTTCTTTATGAACTTTCTTTTAAGACTCAATCCCGTTTGCTCATAATAAACCTTAATCGGTTAATAACAATTCTATCAGCTTTCATATAAGTACTGCTAATCCGCTTTGACAACCCTTAAGCACTTAAGCATAATTAAATAAATTCATGTTTTTCAACCTCACCACATAGGTTTTATGCATCACGCCCTCAACGCCTTCTCATTCTCAACGGCTAAACGGGCTCCCCGCTACCAATTGTCTCTTGGTTTCTAAACATGATTTTACTTAATCGGGGAAAGCATAATTAAGATAGCATACATCTTATATGAAATTATAGAATCATCTTGACAGATCTTAGTATTATTATAAACTAGGGGATTGAATTTAAATTCAGTTCATAAGGAAAGGGATTACCTTATCTGCTTCCATAATTGTCTGTAAAATATCTTGAAGAAGTAACTTCGGTCTTGTGAATAGTAAGCTCTGATACCAACTGTGGGGAAGGTAAGTAAGGCGGATTTTGAGGAGAAAGATTTGTAGAGAGAGAGAAGAGAGATGTAGGAAACTTGCTGATGATTTTGCCTCATCAGAGAACTCTTATTTATAAGCAAAGGATTACAACGGTTCGTACAAAATTTATATACTGTTACAAACACTATTTGCTACAGTGAAAAGTGCTACAGTAAAATTACTGTTCACTATTCACTATTCACATATTTTACATATCTTTGCCGCCTATCTTTTTTCGTCTACTTATGATAGCTTTACATATATATCTCTATTTGATTACAGCTGTAAGGTTTATCTCTGTAGACAGGTGTTTTATTCTTGTTCGTTGTGCTCTATTGCCGTAGTAGATCTTTGCTTGTATTAGATGATTCGGCTTTGTCTTCATAACTGTCCATATCTTCAATTATAGGTACAGTCATTTGTTTAACTCCACACATTTTACATGAGTGGTTATTATTTTTTTGCATCCAACCGCAATATCTCTTCAAAGTATCTTCGGTTAGAAAATTCCTTGGTAAATACCGTATGGCGGCGCTTGATGCGGGTGGAGCGGGCTCCATACCCATGACTTAATAGTTTCGACCGTATCATGGCCATATGATTTGCTTTGAGAGATAATTAATGTGTTTAACTCTCTATGGTTTATCCAAACATAAGTCTTGATCATGTTAAGCAATGCTTCATAAATTGCTTTTATCTTGACTGCCCTCTTTTCCCTGAGGAGGTCTGGTATCTCATTGTGGTTTAGTTCTGGCTGTGCCTTAATTTCTTCGGGAAAGATAAAATTGGCTGTACATCCCATTTTAACAACCCTAATACATGGTTTTATCTCGGAGAAAGTAACTTCGCCTGGGGCGGTATAGCATCTTACAAAAATCATGGGAGATTTTGTAATATGCAAGTAACTTTTAGCTGCTTTATATAGATCGGGGAATTGATGATAGCTCCTCTCCATTCGGTGTATATACTTGAATTAAGAAGGCCATAATCATAAGCTGCTTTGATTAACTTTGCATTGCAACCAGGCAACGCTATTAACTCGTTTATCCTTTTTAAAGGATTGGTTACATATCCACCTTCGATTTCTCCATGGCGGTCTTTTGTGGTTATTTCGGGAAATGTATTTAGTCTGTTGGCAATAAGTAGGAAATTATCTATATATTTACGAACTGAAGGATTCATAGTTTGTTTAGTTCCTAGGGTTAACTTTTCTTTGAAGGAGGTGGTATCTGGTATAAGGCTTGGAAAATTTAGTTCGTTGATAACTGGAGTGGGGTTATAGGTTTGTAAGGACATACTTCGTTTGAAAGGCGGATTAACTTTTTTGTTGTAATAATTCGGCTTTTATATTTTTGGCTAGTGCCAATATCGCTTGCTCCTTACTAGGATTGCTGGAAGTGGCTGCTCTTTTCATAGAAGCAAATTCTTCCATTAACTGTTTGAGTTGTATCTTGAGCTCCTGATTTTCTATAATTAGTTGTTGAACTATGTCTTGAGAGATAGTCTGCAAAACAGTTTTCGTTAGTTTTTAGTAATTCGATATTAAGCTCATACTGGTTAATATCTCGCTATAATCCCGTTTATCTCCTTCCTCGTAATTGAATCCCGCAATTTTTGGGTTAGCCAACTTTTAACAGTTCTATTATCCGTTTCGATTATAAATTTACTATAAACTATGTAACATTCAAATTTTTTAATTCCATATTTTTACTGCTTTTAACTCTTTTTTATTTATATCCCAATTGATTTCATTTGCTTTGAATGTTCCCTGAGTGATATCGACAAACATATTCCTTTTTATCGTTTTTATATCTATACTTTAATACTTGCTCCATAACCATTATTAGTTTCACTAGCATCTGTTTCCACTATCCATGTAAATTCTTTGTCTTCATCGGGAAAACTTAGTTTTGGTAACTTTCTGACTAATTCTTTAATTTTTTCTAAAGTCTTTGTGTCAGTAGCATTCCATCTAAAATCGTAGTCTTTCTTTAGTTTTTTAGTTAATGGTTCAGTATATTGTGATAGTTTAGGGATAAAATCTCTAACCTGATTAACTATTCCTAAGAACTTTTGTAATTCCTTTTTTGTATTAATTTCCTGTTGAAACTCTATAATTTTTTGAGCTATATGGTCTTGCATTTTTATTCCAGCTTTATCTATTTCAAATCCTAAGAATTCAATCTGAGTTTTAAATAATTCCATTTTCTTTTTGCTTAAAACTATACCACTAGTTTTAATTATTTCTATAAACTGTTCTAATAACTTATAATGTTCTTCTTGAGTTTTCGAATAGATTAGTATGTCATCAATATAGACTACACAATTTGATAATTGATTTAAATATTTATCCATAAATGCTTGGAATCTTCCTGGTGCATTTTTATATCCAAAAGGTAAAACATTCCATTCATAGAATCCGTTAGGGACTTTGAATGTTGTTAATTGTTTAGATTCTTCAGTTAGTTTTAATTGGTGAAAACCACTTTTACAATCAAATTTTGAAAAATAATTATATCCTTGTATTTGTCTCATTTTAAGTATTTTATTTGGTATGGGGTAATTGTATGTTATTGTTTTTTCGTTTAGGATTCTATAGTCGATAACCATTCTTGTTTTTCCTCTCTTTTGCTCAGAATGATTGTTAACTATAAAAGCACTGCTACTATGTTTTGAATTACTTGGTCTAATTAGTTTTCCAGCTACTAATTCTGTTATATGCATCTTAAATTCTTTTTCATCTCTTTGAGTATTATTAAAAGGTTTTTGTGATATGATACTATTTTGGTCTTTTAATGTTATTTGTATTTCAGTTTTATGCTTATGCCAATTTTCTAAAGGATTTTCGCTGCATAGTTCTTCTAACTTAGTTTTTAAAGGAGTAAGTTTATCTATATGTAATATTCCTATTTCTATTATGTCTAAATTGTTGATTCCTTTTTTGGTTTTCATTTTTTGGACTAGTTTCGCTTCTTCTCCTATTTTACAATTTTCCCATTCTATTGGTAATCTTTCTTTATTAGTAACTACTTTGGCTTTTAGTTTATGTTGACAAGGGGTAAACAAAGTAAGAAATTCTTTATCTATACTAAAGGGTTTATATTGGTTTAAGAAATTAGTTCCTAATATAATATCTTTTCCAATTAATTCAAAGCAATATACCTTAGGTATGACTAGTATTTTATCCCAAATTTGTATTTTTATATTCGTTTGATAAAGAGTAATTTTACTACTATTATTATTAAATCCGTTTATTTTAAAGGGAGTGTTTAATCTTTTCCATTTTGGTAAACAATTTTCTTTCATAATTGTTGTTTGAGCTCCTGTGTCCACCATTGGTGTATAATATCTACTTTTATAACCTTCAAAAATTATTTTTATAAGTATATAGATTAAATTACTCATCGTGATTACGAATTACTAAGTCATTTTTCATTTTATATAACCTCTGTTCTAATATTTCTATGTCTCTAGTTTTCTCTTGTACTTTTTTAGAATATAATCGTATACTATCGTGATGACATCTTGCAATTCTAATGTAGTTTAACCTTTGACTTAGATAAACCTTTTCTTCTTTTGCTATTTCTAACTGTTTTTGCAATTTTACTAGTTCGATTAAACTGGGAATAGTGTTATTCATTCATTGTTTTAGTTTTATATTGGGTTTGATTATATGTAAATTCAAAATAATCTTGGTTTAGTTTCCATGGTTTAACCTTTTCTAAGAAATCTTTTCCTAATACTATTTTGTTATTTAGGGTTATAACATATTCAATGTTTATATCTTGTAATGCAATCTTTGTTGTTAGGGTAATTAATCTATTAAAATTCTCATTGATGTTAAGAAATAGTTTTTCTAATGGAATATAATTATTTTCAATGTTGATGTCTATTTGTGCTGTTAGGTTTTTTGTTCCTATTTGTATAATGTTCATATGATTTTAGTTGAATAGGTAGACTGTCAGTTAAATGTCGTTTGGATCGAGAAATACTTAATCGTTTCTTTACTATTTCTAAATCTTCATAGTTTGGTTTTGAGTATAATTTTAATCCTTTTTCTATAGGTAAAATAAGATCTGTAAAAGGGGTATCTATAGTAATTGGTCTTAATTTATTTTTAGTATAAACCTGATGTTGATCGGTTAATATATAAGCATTCTTACATTGTACTGTCATAACTTTTGATCCATTAGTCATGTTTATTCCACTTAGCATCCAATATAATACTAATGCTTTTTCTATGTTTTGGTCAGTTAAACTTATAGAATAATTTGGTTTAATTATGAACCTTACTTTCTGATAAATAAGATTTCCTTTTAGTTGTGCTATTATAGCTTGTTCTACTGGTTCTTTTATTCTGTCATCAGCTAATTCTAACTCTAAGGGAGTATCTATTCCTTCTTTAAAACAGGCTTTTATTATTATTTCGATGGCTGCTAATTCTACAAATCTAAATGTAATTGGTTTATTTTTTAAGGTATTGTTAATTTTGGTTATTTCTTCATTTAACACTTCTTGTGTTATTAAAGGTACTCGAGTATTACCTTGTACTTGGGTTATATCTATAACATGTTCTCTATCTGCTATAACTAAATATTCTTCCTTTTTTCTTTTAAAATACCTAGCTAAATTTGTGAAGTCAAATTTTTTCTTATCTACTATTTTATCGGGTGACAAAGTAAATCCTTCATATTTTAATTCATTATATTTTTGCAAATCAAAAATAGCTCTTTGATTTCTATGTTGTTCCGTAATATCTTCATCATAATCAACTTGTTGTAGTTCTTTATTCATCACTATCAGTTTCAGTATTATCTTTTTCTTCATTACTTTCTTCATGACTTATTATTCCATTGATTTCATCATTATCTGTTTCATATTCGAGCACATATATTTCTTCATCTGGTGGTATATTGGTTTTACCTAATTCATATTCTGCTATATGGAGCTCAATGAAATTTATATTTTTGCTATTTTTAGTATTATTTCTATTTGTCTTTGTTTTGCATTCTCTTGCTATATGACCTATCTGTCCACAATTGTAACATTTGCATCTTTTGGGGTTTTTTGCATATTTGTAAATTTTTCTTTTAATAAAATAATTTCTATTTGATCTTTCCTTATTTCTATATTTACCATATGGTTTGAATCTTTTATATCGTCTTCGCATTAATTTAGGTCTTTTTGCTTTATATCTTTTGTTTAATTTGTGACATCCAAATTTAGGTATTTCATATTTGTCACAACAGTCACTTATTTTAGCTTGTTTTCTAAATGCTTTTTGGTTATTGATTTCAATACAATAATTTTTATACCATGTTTGTAGAAATGATATTTGTTCACCTAGAGTTCCTGTTTTAGGTTCTGTATAATATGCTTCTTGTACCATAATGTTTATAGGTATTGGCAATTTTTCAACTTGTTGTAGTTCTTTATTCATCACTATCAGTTTCAGTATTATCTTTTTCTTCATTACTTTCTTCATGACTTATTATTCCATTGATTTCATCATTATCTGTTTCATATTCGAGCACATATATTTCTTCATCTGGTGGTATATTGGTTTTACCTAATTCATATTCTGCTATATGGAGCTTCCCCACAGTTGGTATCAGAGCTTACTATTCACAAGACCGAAGTTACTTCTTCAAGATATTTTACAGACAATTATGTGGTGAGGTTGAAAAACATGAATTTATTTAATTATGCTTAAGTGCTTAAGGGTTGTCAAAGCGGATTAGCAGTACTTATATGAAAGCTGATAGAATTGTTATTAACCGATTAAGGTTTATTATGAGCAAACGGGATTGAGTCTTAAAAGAAAGTTCATAAAGAAACAGATTAATTACCTACCTATTCGCTTGTTTATTTGCTTAAATATTTTCATATGAATTCTCTAATAAAAACTGTTAAATTACGTGTTGAATGGATAATTTATGCTTTACTATTTAAAATCGGTAGTGTAAGAGATCAAATAAGTATTTCTCATATTAAAGCAGCTGAAGAAGAAGATACTGAAATAAGGTGTTCTTTACTTAATTCAATACAAGAAGAACAAAATAAAATAGAAAAACTTTCAAGAGTTCAACTAGAACTTAAAAAATTATTAGACCTATTAAAACAAATAGAACTTAGACAATTATTAATAGAACTTGAACAATTAATAAATTCAATATGACTAAATCACAACTACGAAACGTCTTAGAAGATATTGAAATGCGACAAAATATGTTAAATTTCCAACTACGGATTCAACAAGATAAAATAGATGAATTTGAGAATTATTTATATGAAGCCAATAGAAGAAAAGATACTGAACTAAGAGATGCCTTAAGAAAATATCTAACTAGTCTACAAAATAAAAAGAATCAAAAGCTAATCGCTAAACAAGAACTTAAAGATTTGCAAAATTCCTTATACGTATGAGTACTAAATCACAAATAAAAGAGGCTAGCAGACGAGTAAATCAGAACTATTTCATATCTACTATACAAGCTGATATAAAAAATTTAGAATTACGAAATCAAAAACAAATAGCTATCATTAATAAAATACAAATATTAGAAAGAGCAACATTAAACAATAATCGTAATCATGAAGAAATAGACAAAGAATTAAAACCTTTTGATGACCAGATAAACTTGCTAAATATAAAAATAAAAGAACAAGAGAATATAGCTAACAAAGTAACAGAAGATTATATTAATTATACTTTAGATAAAAAACCAACCCTATATGTATGAGTGAACTAGGAAAAGAAGAAAATTTTGGAGCTAATCTAAAAATAATTAATACAAATATTTTATTAATTATACAATTACTAAAAGAAAGTAAGAATGATCCAGATAAATCAGAATCAAGTAATACTAAAATACCAATGGAACTAGAAGAACAAGGTTATGAAATCTTAGAAAAGAAGATAACTAAAGAATATTCTCAGTTATTTCCGGATTTACTTTTAAGAAAAAGAATAGAAGTTGAATATGAAAGAATATGCGAACAATTAGAAATATGAATAAAAACGAAAAAATTATTGAAGAAGAAATTATTAGATACCCTGATGGTCCATTTAAAATACATAAGACTAACCAAAATAGACAATTTGCAGAAATAAGTGAAGGAAGATTTTATTTAATAAAAGATAGAAAACAAATGATACTAGAAAACGAATTTGACAGAGAAAGAAGACTAGCACAAGAAAATAATTTAGTACAAATAACAAATATAGAAAGTAGCTACCAAGACAGTAAAACAATTAATGACATCTATAAAAAATTAGAAAAGTTAGACAGAAAGTATGATGAAAGAATGAGAAAAATAGAAGAATCTATTAAAATAATACATATTAATACCAAACAAATATTAGATAAAGTCTACAGAGTAGAAAATAATTTTAATGAAGAAATACAAAATCTTACAATAGAATATAATAATAGGTTTGATAAAATAGAAGAACAGCTTATATGTAACATTAAAGAAAATGCAGAAATATCAGAAATCCACGGATCAGATAATGAGACCCTAAATAATACTGCTATAGAAGCCTTAACTACGGACATTGAACGACTTGAAGTAAACAATATAAATGTGTTGCAAGATAGTGATGAAACTTGTTCTGAACAATCCAGTCAAGAATTTAGATATTCAAATTATTTAGAAGCAGACTTTAACTCAGATAAAGATGAAGAAGTTAACGTACTTACGAAAGTCTACAGAGATGGAGATTATGATTATATGGAAACTGATAGAAGCTATAAACCAACCTTTAAAAAGAAAAAATATGATTATAAGTATAAAAATAACGATTATATATGGAAATATCGAAGTAGAATAGAAAACGACTACATACCAAGAGATAATCTATCAGGAGAAACTTTGAATTTAGATTGTTCTATAAACGCTGAAATAGACATACAAAATTGGATATCTAGGATAACTGCAAAATTAATCGAAGCAAAAATACCAGTTAGTGCAGCGGCTAATTATATTGAAGCCACAATAACAGGAATAGCAAAAAGTTATTTAACTAATATAGGAATTACAGAATTAACAGAATTACGAAGTACTAAGATAGAAGGAATAGAGATGACAGATTCAACACAAATGTTGAAAAAATACGAAAAAATAATTCGAAGAGAATTTGGCAATCCAAATGCAGATTTAAAATATGCAGAAGCTAAGAAAGAATACTGTAAGTCCCAACTTTATAATATGCAAATATGTTCCATGTGTCCAGAAGATTTAAACAAATATAATTGTGCATTCCAAATGAATTATTATGAATTAGGAACCGAAACACCTGAACAACTAGCTATATTTCGAAAATTATATTTTGAAAAATTGCCAATACCTATAAACATTATGGTACAAGAAGCATATTATACAGAACCTAAAACAGGAACTCTAGGTGAACAAATATCATTTCTACAAACATGGTATAAAAATTATTGTATTGAAATCAATAACCAAAAAGCATTTAGAAAACAAGCTAAAATAAGTGACTGTTGTGACAAATATGAAATACCTAAATTTGGATGTCACAAATTAAACAAAAGATATAAAGCAAAAAGACCTAAATTAATGCGAAGACGATATAAAAGATTCAAACCATATGGTAAATATAGAAATAAGGAAAGATCAAATAGAAATTATTTTATTAAAAGAAAAATTTACAAATATGCAAAAAACCCCAAAAGATGCAAATGTTACAATTGTGGACAGATAGGTCATATAGCAAGAGAATGCAAAACAAAGACAAATAGAAATAATACTAAAAATAGCAAAAATATAAATTTCATTGAGCTCCATATAGCAGAATATGAATTAGGTAAAACCAATATACCACCAGATGAAGAAATATATGTGCTCGAATATGAAACAGATAATGATGAAATCAATGGAATAATAAGTCATGAAGAAAGTAATGAAGAAAAAGATAATACTGAAACTGATAGTGATGAATAAAGAACTACAACAAGTTGATTATGATGAAGATATTACGGAACAACATAGAAATCAAAGAGCTATTTTTGATTTGCAAAAATATAATGAATTAAAATATGAAGGATTTACTTTGTCACCCGATAAAATAGTAGATAAGAAAAAATTTGACTTCACAAATTTAGCTAGGTATTTTAAAAGAAAAAAGGAAGAATATTTAGTTATAGCAGATAGAGAACATGTTATAGATATAACCCAAGTACAAGGTAATACTCGAGTACCTTTAATAACACAAGAAGTGTTAAATGAAGAAATAACCAAAATTAACAATACCTTAAAAAATAAACCAATTACATTTAGATTTGTAGAATTAGCAGCCATCGACATAATAATAAAAGCCTGTTTTAAAGAAGGAATAGATACTCCCTTAGAGTTAGAATTAGCTGATGACAGAATAAAAGAACCAGTAGAACAAGCTATAATAGCACAACTAAAAGGAAATCTTATTTATCAGAAAGTAAGGTTCATAATTAAACCAAATTATTCTATAAGTTTAACTGACCAAAACATAGAAAAAGCATTAGTATTATATTGGATGCTAAGTGGAATAAACATGACTAATGGATCAAAAGTTATGACAGTACAATGTAAGAATGCTTATATATTAACCGATCAACATCAGGTTTATACTAAAAATAAATTAAGACCAATTACTATAGATACCCCTTTTACAGATCTTATTTTACCTATAGAAAAAGGATTAAAATTATACTCAAAATCAAACTATGAAGATTTAGAAATAGTAAAGAAACGATTAAGTATTTCTCGATCCAAACGACATTTAACTGACAGTCTACCTATTCAACTAAAATCATATGAACATTATATAATTATACAAATAGGAACAAAAAACCTAACAGCACAAATATATATATATATATATATATATATATATATATATATATATATATATATATGTATATGTATATGTATATGTATATATATATATATATATATATATATATATATATATGTATATATATATGTATATGTACATATATTTATATATATATATATATAATTTTTTTACTCCCACGCGTCAGTTAAGGTAATTAAAAAAACACTTAGTTTTTTTTAAGGGATAAAATAAATACTTATAATTACTTTTCGGTGTGTAATAAGATTGATATTTTATCACTTTATTGTTAATCTATGAGACTATGATTAATTTTTCATATATTAATTTCTTTAAAACTGTTAAATTTTAGTATCACCCGTTTTCCACCCGCCCCACCCGCGGATGATGGGTGGAGCGGATATGGGTGAAATTTTTGGCGGGTGATGGATGGGGTGGATGGAGTTTTGGGTCGCCGGTGATGGGGCGGATGGAGCTCCACCCGACCCATCTCCGATCCATTGCCATCCCTAATCACAAGGTCAAACTTCGACCATTAATTACTCTCAATTCAAGTTGATAAATTAATAATATTACTATAGCATTTTTCTTGATGAATCTAATGACATAATTCTTACTTAAATATAAGAGACATTTGTAGACAAAGTAAATTTTTGTAAAGCGTAAATAGCATTGGTTTTGGATATGCCTTATCGTTGAATAAGTCTTTGCACAATGATCTAGTGAATGTAGCACCATAATTTTGTTGAAGTTTCCTATTTATAGCTAGCTAGTTAATATAATTTGAGTTCATAGTCTAGAAATAATTTTAGTTGCAAAAAAAGATACATATAGCTTAAATTTGGGATATGTCCTATGATTGATAAGTCTCTCCTTAGAACTGAGATAAGAGAGAGCGAAGGGACAGACATAAGAGGGACATACATAAGTTCATGAATATACATTCCTTAGAAGATTTATACAACTATTTCAGCTATGGCTAGCGGTTACCATTACATGTTGAAGATTTAACAAGCATTTTATTTGTTATAACTTTGCAAGAAAATTTGGCTCAAAATTACATTTAAGCCTTTCTACACAACATTCTTGCTGCTCATCCTCTGTTGAACCTCCGCTAGTCACTTTTAACAACCACAAGTGGCTAAAACTCTTCTCCAATGTACATGGAACCCATTGCAATAAAAAGGCTTTGTTGGTATCTTTACAATGATAACCAAAGTTATATTTCAAATGTAAAAAATATAATTCTTAACAATTTCTAGCTACTATGCAATTTCTATCTAGTATTTATGAATGCAAAAAAGAAGACCTAAAAAATATGACTACCTTAAGATGTTTTACTAACAGGATGGAAGAAAAGTTCCATAAGAACGTTACAGAGGCACCGTTTCTAAGACGTGAGAAGAGTTCCAAATACTCTGCCAGTTGGGGTTCTTTGTTATCATTGGCTCATCTCACAGCAACTACTGGGGGAGTAACTTAAGTGCACACAATCTGATTTCGGTCCACAAAAATAGAAATGTGAGATGCATGTACCAACCGAGTTGTCTGAACTCAAGTTTTGAATAGAGAAGATGCAGTGATGCACTATCTCTAAAAAAACACCCTTGATTTTTCTGGAAAAGATTTTCTTAATTTTGAGTAACTTTTCAGAAAAGACCACAAAAGCAACTTAAAGCAAGAGGCAAGGATACCGGTAGTCCGGTATATCTCCGCTGCAAAGTAAATGACACCAATACATTCAAGGCATAAGCAAGACCCATTTGTGAAAACAAGGATTTTAAGCACAAGCAACAAGTAAAAAACACCGCAAGTAGTAAGGTAAACCATTAGAGGAGTCTCTTGTAAAAGCTAGGCAGATTCCAAGGCAAATAAAAAATACATCATTCTTGTTATACAAAGACAAAGGCCACCATTGAACTACAAAAAGAAGTGTAGGACGCGAACTCTAATAAAAGCAAAGCAAGAGTAGCTCCTACATAACTAAGTATCCTAAGATACCTAAACCAAAGACCATAACTAAATACTGTAAGATAAAAAAATGAAGCACCATAAGTACTTGAGTTGTTCAGATTAATCTAACATGCAGTCCGATAAGCCCTCAGTATCCAGGAATTTTAGATTGAGATTGGACAGTATTAGACTAATCGAAAAAAATCGATTTACTTATATGTTTAATTCAAGTCATTACAAATTACAAATCAAACAAAATTGAATCAATAGTTGTTCATTGTAACGATTTAGATTTCGAGATCTACACAAAGCAAAAAAAGTGAAGCGTAAAATTAAAGCAAGTTAAGCTCTTCATTTTTTGAGCATAAAATTGAAAATAATTTCTATTTACTCTTAGCACGGTTCTAAGGTCAACAATAACTTAAAAACAATTCATTTATCAAAGCTACCTATTGTGTTCTATATATATATATATATAGAACACCATTCAAATAGCTTTAATTACGATAATGGAGCCCTAACTATAAGTGACCCACAACCAAAGCAAAAGAATGTTTGTAAAAAGAAACTTGAGAGGGAAACAAATATTGTATAAGTAACTAGCACAAGAAAGAATATAAAGAGAGGGCGACACCGCCGTTTGCACCACGAAACAACAGCTTGAGCAAAGGGAGCTTCAAAAGCACTTGAAGTTTGCTACTTCTATCCCTGAAAAACAATTTACCAGCACACAATCATACAAACATGATTTGCTAATTTTCAAGTTATGCTAGAAAATTGACGATTTTCCCTTAATTCAAGTGCTATTTGCAAAATTACATCAAACATATAAGATCTAAATTTTCGATCTTAAATACTACATTTGATATTAAAAAAGGAAGCGGTTTAACTAAACTTATCGTCAAGCCACAAAAATTCCAGTGTTAAAAGCAACACTGAAAAAGGCAATAACCCAAATCAACACAAAATGAACACCATATGACGATTTAGCACATTAATCGAAGAATACCTTTTCTTTTATTTCTAATGCTTATGTAGCATGCTCTTCCAATTCACCTCGATCTGTTCTTGTTCTTCAAATTAGGGTTGTTTGTTCTTTAATAGATCTTTAGATTCATTAAAAAAACACTAGAAACCCACCTTGACAAAGAACGAAGAAAAATTATGGTCAAATTTACACCTCAAAATGACAAAAACCTAAAAATTCTAGAAGAGCAATATAAAAATGGAAAAAGAGAGTATAAAAATTACGAATTAATAGGATGTGGGGTATTGATCCCCATACCTCTCGCATGCTAAGCGAGCACTCTACCAAATGAGCTACATCCCAGATTTAAAATATGGAAAAGAGGGAGACAAAGAGAGGAAACAACAAAAAACAAAAATAGAAACTCTAATTAGGTGTGCCCTAGTTCAGAATGAGGCGAACAACATATACATACTAATAGTAAGACTGAATAAGTCTTTAGGCCTTTCTTAAAGGATTTTGGGTGCACAAGTCTTTTTCTATTTTGGGAAAGTTCTTGCCTCTAATGCTCTAACCACAATTTCACTTTTCCCTTAATAATATAAAATCAATTAGAAGCTGTTCCTGTTTTACTTTATTATAATCATGCTGAGATACACAAGTTGTAAGGTTGAATCTTGAGAGATCTATACCTTCAGCAATTCTAAAAGGAGCTAAAGGCCTGGTAAGGTAGACTATAACTGTAACACAGATTTTCGCTCATAATTTCCTTGAGTTATTTTCTCTTACTTACTATTTTCTATTAAAATTAGAATGTTTTACTCCTTAAACATATTATGTCGTAGGCATTTTTTTTCAGCTTTTAAAATGTTATACTTATATAAATTATTTAATTATAAATTATATATTTTCTAGTACTTAAATTGCGCGTTTGAGCCAGTATTTTTATTTTCTCATTCTAGCACTAGTAGAAAAACGACGATTTGCATCTCCTCATTTGCGTTGCACAACATGACAAACGTCGCAGAAGACTCATTTGCGTCGCATGCAACAGGGAGTCGACGCAAAAGACGACCTATGTGCGTCGTATTGAACTAGCGTGCGACGTAAAACATCATGTGCGTCGGATGGGCCAAAAATGCGACGCACATAACAGAAGCTATGCGCGTCGCATGAAGCCCACGTGTGACGCACATAGCTTGAGGCCCGATTGGAAATACCCATGTGCGTCGGACCTATGGTCCATGCGACGCAGATAGAGTTTCATATTAGGTCGCCTCCCACTATTTTCAAACCTACCTACCCTTTCAATTCTCAGCCGTTTCATTTCAAACCCCACACCTCTCTCTCTCTCTCCCAAATAGAAATCTCTGGTTTCTCTTCAAATCCCCCAAGTTCGCACACAAAACTTCAATTCGCCTGCTTCACAATCGCCATTTTTGCATGAAGATTGTGCGCAATTCATCAACACAATCGATTTACAATCCGTCGAGCCCCTTTTTCGATTTTCGGCGAGCGATTCTTCAACGACGGTGACCTTCGGCGGTGGCCTTCAAAGCAAACGGTGACCTTCGGCGGTGACCTTCCGGCGAACGAATCTTCGGCGTCTTCAACTCGCATAAAAGAAAAAAAAGTTAGTTTTCAATTTCGTTTTTTCATTTTAAGATCTCATTTTCTATTTTAGTTTTCAGTTTTTTCATTTTCAAATCTGAAAAATAAAAACTTTTATATGTGATTTTTTTTGTTTACTTTTTGGCATTTTAAAAATAAAAAGCGACTTAATTCATCCAATTGAAAATAAAAACTTATTTTTTTGTTTACTTTTTTGGCATTTTTAGGGTTTATTTTCGGATTTAGAATTTTCTGAAATTCTTATTTTCATTTTCGTATATGGAATTGGTTCTTCTCGAAGTCGTCTCCCTCGAGGTCATCGGAAACGTCGGTTGCATTATTTTCAGATGGAATTGTTCTAGATTCAGTTTTAATTTTACATTTTTTTAAGATAAATCTTGAATCTAGAAATGAATGAGTTAGGTTGTATACGAATTGTTGTATTATATTAGTTTTCACGAATTTGTTGCATTATATATGTTCATGAATTCTTTGTATTATATACGAATTTGTCGATTCGTACTAGTGGTTGTAAGTTACTTTCATTTTTTTTTTTAGATGCGGTAAAATTTGTAAGCCATATGTGTAAATTACATTTTTTATTAATGAAATTAAGTTACTTTCATCTTTTCTTCCTCGATTTTCTTGTGGATACTAAATTTGTTTTTTTTTTTGTCTTTTTGCGATTTGATCAAAAGAGTGAATATCATGGGTTGATAAGCCTCGCATGTAGTGCTACGTGCGACGCACATGAGTGAGTTGGGGCCGTCTGGCTTGGCCATCTGCGTCGCACTTTTACTCTTCATGCGACGCGAGATGAGTCTTTTGCTCGTATACGGGGGAGGAGGCATCTGCGTCGCACGTTAGGTGTAGGGTCCGACGCAGATAGCTAATCAATTGCGTCGTGTCGTTGTCCCGACGCAGATCCCGTATACCTGATCTGCGTCGAGGCTCGTGCCGTCGGAACCATGTCCAGACGCAAATAAGCGCTTCGCATCCGACGCTAAATCGTCTATTCTGTACTAGTGTAGCGCCCGGACGATCGTAACGTTTTTAAATAGTGGATTTATTATATAATTTCGCCTTCTAATGTATATGTATTTATATATATATATATATATATATATATATATATATATATATATATATATATATATATATATATATATATACGTATATGTATATGTATATATATATATACGTATATGTATATGTATATATATATATACGTATATGTATATGTATATATATATATACGTATATGTATATGTATATATATATATATATATATATATATGTATATGTATATATATATATATATATATATTTTTTACTCCCACGCGTCGGTTAAGGTAATTAAAAAAACACTTAGTTTTTTTTAAGGGATAAAATAAATACTTATAATTACTTTTCGGTGTGTAATAAGATTGATATTTTATCACTTTATTGTTAATCTATGAGACTATGATTAATTTTTCATATATTAATTTCTTTAAAACTGTTCAATTTTAGTATCACCTGTTTTCCACCCGCCCACCCGCGGATGATGGGTGGAGCGGATATGGGTGAAATTTTTGGCGGGTGATGGATGGGGTGGATGGATTTTTGGGTCGCCGGTGATGGGGCGGATGGAGCTCCACCCGACCCATCTCCGATCCATTACCATCCCTAATCACAAGGTCACACTTCGACCATTAATTACTCTCAATTCAAGTTGATAAAATAATAATATTACTATAGCATTTTTCTTGATGTATCTAATGACATAATTCTTACTTAAATATAAGAGACATTTGTAGACAAAGTAAATTTTTGTAAAGCGTAAATAGCATTGGTTTTGGATATGCCTTATCGTTGAATAAGTCTTTGCACAATGATCTAGTGAATGTAGCACCATAATTTTGTTGAAGTTTCCTATTTATAGCTAGCTAGTTAATATAATTTGAGTTCATAGTCTAGAAATAATTTTAGTTGCAAAAAAAAGATACATATAGCTTAAATTTGGGATATGTCCTATGATTGATAAGTCTCTCCTTAGAACCGAGATAAGAGAGAGCGAAGGGACAGACATAAGAGGGACATACATAAGTTCATGAATATACATTCCTTAGAAGATTTATACAACTATTTCAGCTATAGCTAGCGGTTACCATTACATGTTGAAGATTTAACAAGCATTTTATTTGTTATAACTTTGCTAGAAAATTTGGCTCAAAATTACATTTAAGCCTTTCTACACAACATTCTTGCTGCTCATCCTCTGTTGAACCTTCGCTAGTCACTTTTAACAACCACAAGTGGCTAAAACTCTTCTCCAATGTACATGGAACCCATTGCAATAAAAAGGCTTTGTTGGTATCTTTACAATGATAACCAAAGTAATATTTCAAATGTAAAAAATATAATTCTTAACAATTTCTAGCTACTATGCAATTTCTATCTAGTATTTATGAATGCAAAAAAGAAGACCTAAAAAATATGACTACCTTAAGATGTTTTACTAACAGGATGGAAGAAAAATTCCATAAGAACGTTACAGAGGCACCGTTTCTAAGACGTGAGAAGAGTTCCAAATACTCTGCCAGTTGGGGTTCTTTGTTATCATTGGCTCATCTCCACGGCAACTATCGGGGAGTAACTTAAGTGCACACAATCGATTTCGGTCCACAAAAATAGAAATGTGAGATGCATGTACCAATCGAGGTTGTACGAACTCAAGTTTTGAATAGAGAAGATGCAGTGATGCACTATCTCTAAAAAAACACCCTTGATTTTTCTGGAAAAGATTTTCTTAATTTTGAGTAACTTTTCAGAAAAGACCACAAAAGCAACTTAAAGCAAGAGGCAAGGATACCGGTAGTCCGGTATATCTCCACTGCAAAGTAAATGACACCAATACATTCAAGGCATAAGCAAGACCCGCTGTGAAAACAAGGATTTTAAGCACAAGCAACAAGTAAAAAAACACTGCAAGTAGTAAGGTAAACCATTAGAGGAGTCTCTTGTAAAAGCTAGGCGGATTCCAAGGCAAATAAAAAATACATCATTCTTGTTATACAAAGACAAAGGCCACCATTGAACTACAAAAAGAAGTGTAGGACGCGAACTCTAATAAAAGCAAAGCAAGAGTAGCTCCTACATAACTAAGTATCCTAAGATACCTAAACCAAAGACCATAACTAAATACTGTAAGATAAAAAAATGAAGCACCATAAGTACTTGAGTTGTTCAGATTAATCTAACATGCAGTCCGATAAGCCCTCAGTATCCAGGAATTTTAGATTGAGATTGGACAGTATTAGACTAATCGAAAAAAATCGATTTACTTATATGTTTAATTCAAGTCATTACAAATTACAAATCAAACAAAATTGAATCAATAGTTGTTCATTGTAACGATTTAGATTTCAGATCTACACAAAGCAAAAAAAGTGAAGCGTAAAATTAAAGCAAGTTAAGCTCTTCATTTTTTGAGCATAAAATTGAAAATAATTTCTATTAACTCTTAGCACGGTTCTATGGTCAACAATAACTTAAAAACAATTCATTTATCAAAGCTACCTATTGTGTTCTATATATATATATATAGAACACCATTCAAATAGCTTTAATTACGATAATGGAGCCCTAACTATAAGTGACCCACAACCAAAGCAAAAGAATGTTTGTAAAAAGAAACTTGAGAGGGAAACAAATATTGTATAAGTAACTAGCACAAGAAAGAATATAAAGAGAGGGCGACACCGCCAGTTTGCACCACAGAAACAACAGCTTGAGCAAAGGGAGCTTCAAAAGCACTTGAAGTTTGCTACTTCTATCCCTGAAAAACAATTTACCAGCACACAATCATACAAACATGATTTGCTAATTTTCAAGTTATGCTAGAAAATTGACGATTTTCCCTTAATTCAAGTGCTATTTGCAAAATTACATCAAACATATAAGATCTAAATTTTCGATCTTAAATACTACATTTGATATTAAAAAAGGAAGCGGTTTAACTAAACTTATCTTCAAGCCACAAAAATTCCGGTGTTAAAAGCAACATCGAAAAGACAATAACCCAAATCAACACAAAATGAACACCATATGACGATTTAGCACATTAATCGAAGAATACCTTTTCTTTTATTTCTAATGCTTATGTAGCATGCTCTTCCAATTCACCTCGATCTGTTCTTGTTCTTCAAATTAGGGTTGTTTGTTCTTTAATAGATCTTTAGATTCATTAAAAAAACACTAGAAACCCACCTTTACAAAGAACGAAGAAAAATTATGGTCAAATTTACACCTCAAAATGACAAAGAGTATAAAAATTACGAATTAATAGGATGTGGGGTATTGATCCCCATACCTCTCGCATGCTAAGCGAGCACTCTACCAAATGAGCTACATCCCAGATTTAAAATATGGAAAAGAGGGAGACAAAGAGAGGAAACAACAAAAAACAAAAATAGAAACTCTAATTAGGTGTGCCCTAGTTCAGAATGAGGCGAACAACATATACATACTAATAGTAAGACTGAATAAGTCTTTAGGCCTTTCTTAAAGGATTTTGGGTGCACAAGTCTTTTTCTATTTTGGGAAAGTTCTTGCCTCTAAGGCTCTAACCACAATTTCACTTTTCCCTTAATAATATAAAATCAATTAGAAGCTGTTCCTGTTTTACTTCATTATAATCATGCTGAGATACACAAGTTGTAAGGTTGAATCTTGAGAGATCTATACCTTCAGCAATTCTAAAAGGAGCTAAAGGCCTGGTAAGGTAGACTATAACTGTAACACAGATTTTCGCTCATAATTTCCTTGAGTTATTTTCTCTTACTTACTATTTTCTATTAAAATTAGAATGTTTTACTCCTTAAACATATTATGTCGTATGCATTTTTTTTCAGCTTTTAAAATGTTATACTTATATAAATTATTTAATTATAAATTATATATTTTCTAGTATTTAAATTGCGCGTTTGAGCCAGTATTTTTATTTTCTCATTCTAGCACTAGTAGAAAAACGACGATTTGCATCTCCTCATTTGCGTTGCACAACATGACAAACGTCGCAGAAGACTCATTTGCGTCGCATGCAACAGGGAGTCGACGCAAAAGACGACCTATGTGCGTCGTATTGAACTAGCGTGCGACGTAAAGCATCATGTGCGTCGGATGGGCCAAAAATGCGACGCACATAACAGAAGCTATGCGCGTCGCATGAAGCCCACGTGTGACGCACATAGCTTGAGGCCCGATTGGAAATACCCATGTGCGTCGGACCTATGGTCCATGCGACGCAGATAGAGTTTCATATTAGGTCGCCTCCCACTATTTTCAAACCTACCTACCCTTTCAATTCTCAGCCGTTTCATTTCAAACCCCACACCTCTCTCTCTCTCTCTCTCTCTCTCTCTCCCAAATAGAAATCTCTGGTTTCTCTTCAAATCCCCCAAGTTCGCACACAAAACTTCAATTCGCGCTTGCTTCACAATCGCCATTTTTGCATGAAGATTGTGCGCAATTCATCAACACAACCGATTTACAATCAGTCGAGCCCCTTTTTCGATTTTCGGCGAGCGATTCTTCGACGAGCGGTGACCTTCGGCGGTGGCCTTCGGCAAACGGTGACCTTCACGGTGACCTTCCGGCGAACGAATCTTCGGCGTCTTCAACTTCGCATAAAAGAGAAAAAAAGTTAGTTTTCAATTTCGTTTTTTCATTTTAAGATCTCATTTTCTATTTTAGTTTTCAGTTTTTTCATTTTCAAATCGAAAAATAAAAACTTTTATATGTGATTTTTTTTTGTTTACTTTTTTGGCATTTGAAAAATAAAAACTGACTTAATTCATCCAATTGAAAATAAAAACTTATTTTTTTGTTTACTTTTTTTGGCATTTTTAGGGTTTATTTTCAGATTTAGAATTTTCTGAAATTCTTATTTTCATTTTCAGATATGGAATTGGTTCTTCTCGAAGTCGTCTCCCTCGAGGTCATCGGAAAAGCGTCGGCTGCATTATTTTCAGATGGAATTGTTCTAGATTCAGTTTTAATTTTACATTTTTTGAAGATAAATCTTGAATCTAGAAATGAATGAGTTAGGTTGTATACGAATTGTTGTATTATATTAGTTTTCACGAATTTGTTGCATTATATATGTTCATGAATTCTTTGTATTATATACGAATTTGTCGATTCTGTACTAGTGGTTGTAAGTTACTTTCAATTTTTTTTTTTAGATCTGGTAAAATTTGTAAGCCATATGTGTAAATTACATTTTTTATTAATGAAATTAAGTTACTTTCATCTTTTCTTCCTCGATTTTCTTGTGGATACTAAATTTGTTTTTTTTTTTTGTCTTTTTGCGATTTGATCAAAAGAGTGAATATCATGGGTTGATAAGCCTGATGTGCGTCGCATGTACACTACATGCGACGCAGTTGATGTTCATTTGCCTCGCATGTAGTGCTACGTGCGACGCACATGAGTGAGCTGGGCTGTTGGCTTGGCCATCTGCGTCGCACTTTTACTCTTCATGCGGCCTTGAGATGAGTCTTTTGCTCTGTATACAGAGGGAGGAGGCATCTGCGTCGCACGTTAGGTAGGGTCCGACGCAGATAGCTAATCAATTGCGTCGTGTCGTTGTCCGACGCAGATCCTCTATACTGATCTGCGTCGAGGCCTGTGCCGTCGGACCCATGCCCGACGCAAATAGGCGCTTCGCATCCGACGCAAATCGTCTATTTCGTACTAGTGTAGCGCCCGGACAGTCGTAACGTTTTTAAATAGTGGATTTATTATATAATTTCCCCTTCTAATGTATATGTATATGTATATATATATATATATATATATATATATATATATATATATATATATATATATATGTATGTATATTTATATGTATATATATATATAATTTTTTTAATCCCACGCGTCAGTTAAGGTAATTAAAAAAACACTTAGTTTTTTTTAAGGGATAAAATAAATACTTATAATTACTTTTCGGTGTGTAATAAGATTGATATTTTATCACTTTATTGTTAATCTATGAGACTATGATTAATTTTTCATATATTAATTTCTTTAAAACTGTTAAATTTTAGTATCACCTGTTTTCCACCCGCCCACCCGCGGATGATGGGTGGAGCGGATATGGGTGAAATTTTTGGCGGGTGATGGATGGGGTGGATGGATTTTTGGGTCGCCGGTGATGGGGCGGATGGAGCTCCACCCGACCCATCTCCGATCCATTGCCATCCCTAATCACAAGGTCAAACTTCGACCATTAATTACTCTCAATTCAAGTTGATAAAATAATAATATTACTATAGCATTTTTCTTGATGTATCTAATGACATAATTCTTACTTAAATATAAGAGACATTTGTAGACAAAATAAATTTTTGTAAAGCGTAAATAGCATTGGTTTTGGATATGCCTTATCGTTGAATAAGTCTTTGCACAATGATCTAGTGAATGTAGCACCATAATTTTGTTGAAGTTTCCTATTTATAGCTAGCTAGTTAATATAATTTGAGTTCATAGTCTAGAAATAATTTTAGTTGCAAAAAAAGATACATATAGCTTAAATTTGGGATATGTCCTATGATTGATAAGTCTCTCCTTAGAACTGAGATAAGAGAGAGCGAAGGGACAGACATAAGAGGGACATACATAAGTTCATGAATATACATTCCTTAGAAGATTTATACAACTATTTCAGCTATAGCTAGCGGTTACCATTACATGTTGAAGATTTAACAAGCATTTTATTTGTTATAACTTTGCAAGAAAATTTGGCTCAAAATTACATTTAAGCCTTTCTACACAACATTCTTGCTTTGCTCATCCTCGTTGAACCTCCGCTAGTCACTTTTAACAACGACAAGTGGCTAAAACTCTTCTCCAATGTACATGGAACCCATTGCAATAAAAAGGCTTTGTTGGTATCTTTACAATGATAACCAAAGTAATATTTCAAATGTAAAAAATATAATTCTTAACAATTTCTAGCTACTATGCAATTTCTATCTAGTATTTATGAATGCAAAAAAGAAGACCTAAAAAATATGACTACCTTAAGATGTTTTACTAACAGGATGGAAGAAAAATTCCATAAGAACGTTACAGAGGCACCGTTTCTAAGACGTGAGAAGAGTTCCAAATACTCTGCCAGTTGGGGTTCTTTGTTATCATTGGCTCATCTCACAAAGCAACTACCGGGGAGTAACTTAAGTGCACACAATCTCGATTTCGGTCTACAAAAATAGAAATGTGAGATGCATGTACCAACCGAGTTGTCTGAACTCAAGTTTTGAATAGAGAAGATGCAGTGATGCACTATCTCTAAAAAAACACCCTTGATTTTTCTGGAAAAGATTTTCTTAATTTTGAGTAACTTTTCAGAAAAGACCACAAAAGCAACTTAAAGCAAGAGGCAAGGATACCGGTAGTCCGGTATATCTCCACTGTAAAGTAAATGACACCAATACATTCAAGGCATAAGCAAGACCCGCTGTGAAAACAAGGATTTTAAGCACAAGCAACAAGTAAAAAAACACCGCAAGTAGTAAGGTAAACCATTAGAGGAGTCTCTTGTAAAAGCTAGGCGATTCCAAGGCAAATAAAAAATACATCATTCTTGTTATACAAAGACAAAGGCCACCATTGAACTACAAAAAGAAGTGTAGGACGCGAACTCTAATAAAAGCAAAGCAAGACTAGCTCCTACATAACTAAGTATCCTAAGATACCTAAACCAAAGACCATAACTAAATACTGTAAGATAAAAAAATGAATCACCATAAGTACTTGAGTTGTTCAGATTAATCTAACATGCAGTCCGATAAGCCCTCAGTATCCAGGAATTTTAGATTGAGATTGGACAGTATTAGACTAATCGAAAAAAATCGATTTACTTATATGTTTAATTCAAGTCATTACAAATTACAAATCAAACAAAATTGAATCAATAGTTGTTCATTGTAACGATTTAGATTTCAGATCTACACAAAGCAAAAAAAGTGAAGCGTAAAATTAAAGCAAGTTAAGCTCTTCATTTTTTGAGCATAAAATTGAAAATAATTTCTATTAACTCTTAGCACGGTTCTAAGGTCAACAATAACTTAAAAACAATTCATTTATCAAAGCTACCTATTGTGTTCTATATATATATATATAGAACACCATTCAAATAGCTTTAATTACGATAATGGAGCCCTAACTATAAGTGACCCACAACCAAAGCAAAAGAATGTTTGTAAAAAGAAACTTGAGAGGGAAACAAATATTGTATAAGTAACTATCACAAGAAAGAATATAAAGAGAGGGCGACACCGCCAGTTTGCACCACAGAAACAACAGCTTGAGCAAAGGGAGCTTCAAAAGCACTTGAAGTTTGCTACTTCTATCCCTGAAAAACAATTTACCAGCACAAAATCATACAAACATGATTTGCTAATTTTCAAGTTATGCTAGAAAATTGACGATTTTCCCTTAATTCAAGTGCTATTTGCAAAATTACATCAAACATATAAGATCTAAATTTTCGATCTTAAATACTACATTTGATATTAAAAAATGAAGCGGTTTAACTAAACTTATCGTCAAGCCACAAAAATTCCAGTGTTAAAAGCAACACTGAAAAAGGCAATAACCCAAATCAACACAAAATGAACACCATATGACGATTTAGCACATTAATCGAAGAATACCTTTTCTTTTATTTCTAATGCTTATGTAGCATGCTCTTCCAATTCACCTCGATCTGTTCTTGTTCTTCAAATTAGGGTTGTTTGTTCTTTAATAGATCTTTAGATTCATTAAAAAAACACTAGAAACCCACCTTGACAAAGAACGAAGAAAAATTATGGTCAAATTTACACCTCAAAATGACAAAAACCTAAAAATTCTAGAAGAGCAATATAAAAATGGACAAAGAGAGTATAAAAATTACGAATTAATAGGATGTGGGGTATTGATCCCCATACCTCTCGCATGCTAAGCGAGCACTCTACCAAATGAGCTACATCCCAGATTTAAAATATGGAAAAGAGGGAGACAAAGAGAGGAAACAACAAAAAACAAAAATAGAAACTCTAATTAGGTGTGCCCTAGTTCAGAATGAGGCGAACAACATATACATACTAATAGTAAGACTGAATAAGTCTTTAGGCCTTTCTTAAAGGATTTTGGGTGCACAAGTCTTTTTCTATTTTGGGAAAGTTCTTGCCTCTAATGCTCTAACCACAATTTCACTTTTCCCTTAATAATATAAAATCAATTAGAAGCTGTTCCTGTTTTACTTCATTATAATCATGCTGAGATACACAAGTTGTAAGGTTGAATCTTGAGAGATCTATACCTTTAGCAATTCTAAAAGGAGCTAAAGGCCTGGTAAGGTAGACTATAACTGTAACACAAGATTTTCGCTCATAATTTCCTTGAGTTATTTTCTCTTACTTACTATTTTCTATTAAAATTAGAATGTTTTACTCCTTAAACATATTATATCGTATGCATTTTTTTTCAGCTTTTTAAATGTTATACTTATATAAATTATTTAATTATAAATTATATATTTTCTAGTACTTAAATTGCGCGTTTGAGCCAGTATTTTTATTTTCTCATTCTAGCACTAGTAGAAAAACGACGATTTGCATCTCCTCATTTGCGTCGCACAACATGACAAACGTCGCAGAAGACTCATTTGCGTCGCATGCAACAGGGAGTCGACGCAAAAGACGACCTATGTGCGTCGTATTGAACTAGCGTGCGACGTAAAACATCATGTGCGTTGGATGGGCCAAAAATGCGACGCACATAACAGAAGCTATGCGCGTCGCATGAAGCCCACGTGTGACGCACATAGCTTGAGGTCCGCTTGGAAATACCCATGTGCGTCGGACCTATGGTCCATGGGACGCAGATAGAGTTTCATATTAGGTCGCCTCCCACTATTTTCAAACCTACCTACCCTTTCAATTCTCAGCCGTTTCTTTTCAAACCCCACACCTCTCTCCCAAATAGAAATCTCTGGTTTCTCTTCAAATCCCCCAAGTTCGCACACAAAACTTCAATTCGCCTGCTTCACAATCGCCATTTTTGCATGAAGATCGTCTGCAATTCATCAACACAATCTGATTTACAATCCGTCGAGCCCCTTTTTCTATTTTCGGCGAGCGATTCTTCAGCGAGCGGTGACCTTCAGCGGTGGCCTTCAGCAAACGGTGACCTTCAGCGGTGACCTTCCGGCGAACGAATCTTCAGCGTCTTCAACCTGCATAAAAGAAAAAAAAGTTAGTTTTCAATTTCGTTTTTTCATTTTAAGATCTCATTTTCTATTTTAGTTTTCAGTTTTTTCATTTTCAAATCTGAAAAATAAAAACTTTTATATGTGATTTTTTTTGTTTACTTTTTTGGCATTTGAAAAATAAAAACTGACTTAATTCATCCAATTGAAAATAAAAACTTATTTTTTTGTTTACAATTTTTTTGGCATTTTTAGGGTTTATTTTCAGATCTAGAATTTTCTGAAATTCTTATTTTCATTTTCAGATATGGAATTGGTTCTTCTCGAAGTCGTCTCCCTCGAGGTCATCGGAAAACGTCGGCTGCATTATTTTCAGATGGAATTGTTCTAGATTCAGTTTTAATTTTACATTTTTTGAAGATAAATCTTGAATCTAGAAATGAATGGGTTAGGTTGTATACGAATTGTTGTATTATATTAGTTTTCACGAATTTGTTGCATTATATATGTTCATAAATTCTTTGTATTATATACGAATTTGTCGATTCTGTACTAGTGGTTGTAAGTTACTTTCAATTTTTTTTTTAGATCTGGTAAAATTTGTAAGCCATATGTGTAAATTACATTTTTTATTAATGAAATTAAGTTACTTTCATCTTTTCTTCCTCGATTTTCTTGTGGATACTAAATTTGTTTTTTTTTTGTCTTTTTGCGATTTGATCAAAAGAGTGAATATCATGGGTTGATAAGCCTGATGTGCGTCGCATGTACACTACATGCGACGCAGTTGATGTTCATTTGCCTCGCATGTAGTGCTACGTGCGACGCACATGAGTGAGCTGGGCTGCTGGCTTGGCCATCTGCGTCGCACTTTACTCTTCATGCGACGCAGATGCGTCTTTTGCTCTGTATACAGGGGGAGGAGGCATCTGCGTCGCACGTTAGGTAGGGTCCGACGCAGATAGCTAATCAATTGCGTCGTGTCGTTGTCCGATGCAGATCCTGTATACTGATCTGCGTCGAGGCCTGTGCCGTCGGACCCATGTCCGACGCAAATAGGCGCTTCGCATCCGACGCAAATCGTCTATTCTGTACTAGTGTAGCGCCCGGACAGTCGTAGCGTTTTTTTTAAATAGTGGAACTATTTCTCCTTCTAATGTTGTCCCAAAAATCAGAATTTCTGAAGTATGAGAGGTAACTTTTGAGCACCTTGTAACTCCCTATGTAACCCCAATTATTTGATAATTAAACCCATTATTGTAGCTGCTATTTACCCTTTTTAAAACCACCTTTTAATAGTTCAGTTGAGCAGAAAAAAAGGCGTTAGCATCATCATCTTTGCAGCAGTTTAAGAGGAGAAGAAAAGCACGAAAAAGATCAGCCATCTTTCTCACAAAGAAATCATCATTTTACCTCCACTCTCACTCTAAATCACCCATACTAAAACCTCCATCTTTCCTTATTAATTTTCTTGAAATTGAGAGTGTTGTTTTCGGCACTTAGGAGGTGATCGCTTGGAGGATGACGTTACACCCCGAGAAAGAAAAAGCTAGACCACCGTTCTACGCTCCTCCAGTTAGCCCAGGTAACTAGCGGTAATCCTAGAACGATTAGAATTCGCATAGAGATTATATTAGTTTTAATAGTTGAGTTTGGGTTAGTTCTATATTAGGATTTTGGGTGGGAAATTATAAGGTTATGTGTGATGTTATTGACAATCTCATGGAAATCTTTGGTTGATACTATGATTAGAATTACATGGTAATCTCTTGTTGTACTGTAGAATCCATGTCTAGAATTACATGACTCCTTTTTCTCTGCTTATGATTATATAGTTTGTTTAGAATCTTTTTTTGTTCGTATATATGTTTAGCATGAGTTTGTTGTTGTTGTATGATAATGAGTGATATTGACTGGAGTTTGGGTGAGTTTTTGGTGGCATTAGATCACATCCTTGCTGCCTGCAGAACCCATTATGTGCCGCACCACTGGTTTTGGTGCCCCACACTGCTTTGTCTCGTAAGCCAAAGCTGGTCTTGCAGTGGACGAGGTGCGCCGCACCTCAAGTTCTGTTGGGCTCCTGTTGTTTTTGTTGCTCACAAGATGATATTACTTGGTTGCCTTAGAATATTTGTTAATGTTTATCATGGTACGTATTACTTGTAAAGGGTATTGTTGTAGTTATGTTTCATTGACTAGGCTTATGCTTTAGTTCTTAAATTTTGTAATGAAGTTATAAATTTTATTTTCTCAATGTGTCTGATTAGTTTTTAGCGTGTTAGTGTTGTTATTATCTAAGTGTGTTAAAGATGGTTGTGTTATAAGTTAGGTGATTTTTGTGGTTAACTTGTATCATGTGGTAATATTTTATGATGATATTGGGTTTATAGTTTGCAATGTGGTTCTTTTAATTTTATGATAATATTCGTTATTTTATGATAGCATGGTTTGTTCATATCAAATTGGGAGTATATTATGTTGTAGTTTTATAAATTAATATCTAGGTTGTCGACGTTACAATACTCGGGGGAGAATAATACTGTCTTTAGTACTGTTTCGCCAAGAGTTATATACTGGGAATATTATAACTAATGTTGTAATTAACCTTGTACCCAAACTCAGACAACGACAGTGTGTAGTATTTGGAGTGAGTTGCTGATTTGTGCTTGGTCTATTATTCATGATTCAAGGAGGGTTTATTTTATTAAGTTAATATTCTGGAAAATCTTATTATTATTATATTATTTAGAAGAATATATATTGATGAATCTTGACTCCTGGATTGCGATCCTATGTTTTCTGCTGATTTGGTGTATGACCTTAAGGGCATCCATATGATTTTGGTGATTAAGTATTATATTATGATTTTGTTTGAGAGCAAGATATCCAGAGGGACGGAATCCCAAGGTGAAGAACATGCAAAATATAGGACGAAATCCTAGGTATACCTTGGGTTTTGTTGTCGTCCGAGAGGACGGTGAGGACGGAATCCTACACCGCATCGGGAGTATGGCCATTCTCAGACACCGGTAGTAGGGAACGTTACCCATAAATAGGCTGTCTGGAGGTTGCAATCTGACATTACCAAAGGAAGTGGGTTGCGACCCACTAGCGTTCAGTTCTCTCTCAAACTAATTATATTATTGTATTAGTTTAAACTTTTATGGGTTCTTTGTCATAATTCTTTGTCATAAGTTGAATAATAAGCCTAACCCCTCCCAATTTCTCCTTGAAATAAGCAATGGGTTGTTTCTCTTGTTCTAAGATCGCCCCAATGCCCACCCCACTAGCATCACACTCTACCTCAAAAGGCTTAAAAAAATTCGGCAATGCAAGAATAGGTGTGTTACTTAAAAGGTGTTTAAATGTTTCAAAAGATTGTTGAGCAGCCTCACTCCACTCAAACCTGTCGTTCTTTATGCATTCGGTTAATGGTGCAACAACACTACTAAACCTTTTCACAAAGCGCCTATAGAAAGAAGCAAGGCCGTGAAAGGAACGTACCTCAGTGATGGAGTAGGAACATGCCATGTCCTAATTGCTGCTACATTTGAAGGATCAACTGAAACCCCTTCCTTTGATACTATGTAGCCATGGAAAGTCACACTAGGCACCATGAACGAGCACTTTTCCAATTAGCCGTATATATTTTTTTCCCTCAAAGCCTCAAATACAACCCTCAAATGACTCAAATGATCCACCACACTCCTACTACAAAGACGCCCCCAAAGCAGGAATTCGCTTTATCATGAAATCTTATCTATAGCCCACCTACCAAAGAACTAGAGCCCTAAGGTAAACAAAGATATCTATTTCTTATTCTCCTGTTTGCCAGGGGGGAGATCATTCTACTGATCTTACTCCAAGAGATTCAATATCACCAAAGAGAAAGCCTAGTCAAAGGAGCTTAAACAACATAATTACCTGAGGCTATCCTAGTGTAATCCCCCATAATTTTATGAATTTTATAAATATATTTAAAGTATATTTATATATATTTTAGTATTTATATTATTAATTTTTTAAAGTGTTAACTATTTTTTAAAGTCAAAGGATTATTTAATGTTTTTAAATAGTCAAATATTTTATTGAGTCATACTTTGAAAGTTATTTAATATTCATTTAGTTGAATTGAAGTAAAAATTTTTTTAACATTGGGTTAGAGGAGCCCAAACCTTATAATTTTCCATATGAGCATCTTCATTAAACTAATCTATCAAAGCCCAACTCACTATTGTACCACTAATGGGGGAACCTATAAATACTCCCTCATTAAACAATTTTGCCACATTAAACACACACCCTAATTTTCTATTCTCTCTATCTCTCTCACGGTTTTCTTCCTCCTCTCCTCCACCGTTTTCTCTCTCTCCTTCGCCTCCATCGCTCGGCTGCCGGACCACCGCCGGCTAGCAGCAGCAGCCGGCGTCCTCCCTCGGCTACCGCAAGTTTCTCTCCTCTCCTCTTTGCTTATTTTCTTCCTCCTCTATATTATTTTAATGTCTAGGTTTATGTTTTAAGTATTGTTTTGATGTTTTAATAATTAAAGTTATGTTAAAGTTATGTTTTGATGATTTAAATATAGATTTCAGATTATATAATTAGTATAGTAAAGTAATTAAATTTCAGATTCAATATATATGTTTAAGTTAGGGTTTTAAGCATCAAAGCATGGATTTTTAATGTTTTAAGGGATGGAATTTGTAGTACTATGTTATAGTTTATGAAAATTGAGTACTCTAATATTTATAAATATGTTAGAGTAAGTTTGAAAGAGTTTTAAAGATGTTAATTGTTGCTGGAATTTTTATTAGAAGGCTTATGGTGGTTTTTAAACATTAAAGTGTTGATTTTTGGAAAAATGGATGAGAATACCCCCAACTTTGGAGCGTCCGCCAATAATAATCCCAACTATGAATTATTCCTGTATAATCCTAACTATTGGGGAGGTCCGCCATAAACACACCGAGGTGACTTGCAACTTGTTAGCAAGGTAATTTGTATTTATTTCTATTTCCTTTCTCTTTTTAATTTCTACTCCCACCACAAATCCCACCCACCACCACTTCAGCCACCCCCTCCCCTTCCTCTTCCTCCCCCGTTCCCACCACCCAAAACCAAAATTACCGTATGAACAATCGCTCTCGCCCACCATGCCATATTACCACTCTTAAACACACCAGACCCAACAAAAACCCCATCACACCCAGCCGCAAATTGCAAATTGAAAGCTCCACCAAGTTCACCACTACTACTCCTCCGCCGTCTTCTTTGGCCAAACCCATACTGCACCGAACAACAAACCTGTAAATTCAACAACAGACACAAACCATGGTGGAAGAGAAGCCGTTAATACCACCCAAAAGCTTCATAAATGAAGCCGTGGCAACCTTCTCCTCTTTCTCTTATCTTTCTTCTTCTTATATTATCGTTCCTTCTTCACTTCACTCTTCTTTCCTAATCTCTCTCCTCTAGTCTCTCTCTGCAGCATAAATTAGCTGAAAAAACTCCCCTCTAAGAACAGGAAAAATTAAGATTTTAATAATCACAATTTTCTTTTATCTTTCTTCTCTTTTTTTTGGGGAAAAAAACTCTCTGCTATACCTTTACCTCTCTCTTCTATGCTTGGCCATGGAGAACGACCGAAAGCCGCTCTTCACGGTGGTGGTCATCGTAGGAAAATTCGAGCGAGGATGATGGGGGTTTGGTTGTTGTAGTTGTAGGGTTATGATTTATGTCGGAAATCCATGATTTTCAGGTTTTTGGGTTTAGGGATTTGACAAAATTTGTGTGCTGTGATTGATATTGAGGGGATAATGGAGGATTAGGGGGGATTTGAGCATCTGGGTTTTGCGGCGGAGGAGGAGAGGTGAGGAGGCGGAGCTTTCTTATTTCTTCCTAGTGCATCATCAGCGCAGGCGAGGGGAGGGGTGGATGCGGTGGTGGCTGGTGAGGCGGCGGTCAGGGCCGCAGTGGGGCTGGTGGCAGTGAGTGAGAAAGAAGGGGTTAAGGGTGGGAAATTTAAAAAAAGAACAAAAAGAAAAAATTAATAATTGATAATAAGTCAATAAAGGCATGACACGTAGCCTATTTACTGGTTAAATAGGTTTCCTTCAGGTCACGGCGCATTTGTGGTGGACCTACCAAATAGTTAGGATTATATAGGAATAACCCATAGTTGGCGGTATCAAAAGCGGACGGGCCAAAGTTGGGGGGTATTCTCATCCATTTTCCCTTGATTTTTAAGGGTTTTTAATATTAGTATGGTAGTACTATACTAGGGGACACCAAAAGTTGAAGTTTTAATGTTTAAGAGGGTTTTTAAACACTTTTTAGGAGGGTTTAAAATATTTTAAAGTTGCTGGAAATTTATTAGAGTATTAATACTTGGTTATGTTGGTATTTGGTAGGCGGAGAATATTCTTTAAGCGATTTCTAAGGTTGTGAAAGTGGCCTTTCATTTTGTCTACACAAGGTACGTACATACCTATGTGTTATTAGACTAGCATCATGTCCTAAGACTAGGATTGATGTAGTATCATGTATAGGGAACTTTTTATATTTCATATGTGGCTTATAATCAAGTGATTTTACATGTTTTATGCCGTTGTGTGAATCATGTTGCCTATGTTGGTTATTATATGTTTGTATGGATGATTTATGCAAGCATGTGGAATTGGAAACTTTATTTTATTAATTCATATGAGGGATTAATAATTATATTGTTATTAGATCATGAATTATATCATGTTGTTCCCTTGGATTATATTATTTTATTTACTTTATAAGGATCGTGGGCCTTGTTTAGTGAAGTTGGTTATTCACCTATGAAAAGGTTGGTTGATTGTTGATTTAAGTCAATAAATAAATATTGGTTGGTTATTAGACTAAGTAATGGAATTATTCTTGGATTATTTGAGTTGTTGATCACCTTATTCAATCCTAAGATAAAAATGGAAGTTTTGTGTATCCATGATATTGTTGGTTGTCTTACTTTGTGAGTCACAACAAATGATAATTTACAAATAACTTAAAGTGGAAAGTGAATAGCAATAAGCTTTAGACTTGTGCACGTCTGAAGTGTTGGACTAGTATGAGTTGGAGTACATGGTGGTAGCCCATGGCTTTTCTTGGGACCGGATTGATCACCGTTCTATTTTATTTAATTAAACCCATTATTGTAGCTGCTATTTACCCTTTTTAAAACCACCTTTTATTAGTTCAGTTGAGCAGAAAAAAAGGCGTTAGCATCATCATCTTTGCAGCAGTTTAAGAGGAGAAGAAAAGCACGAAAAAGATCAGCCATCTTTCTCACAAAGAAATCATCATTTTACCTCCACTCTCACTCTAAATCACCCATACTAAAACCTCCATCTTTCCTTATTAATTTTCTTGAAATTGAGAGTGTTGTTTTCGGCACTTAGGAGGTGATCGCTTGGAGGATGACGTTACACCCCGAGAAAGAAAAAGCTAGACCACCGTTCTACGCTCCTCCAGTTAGCCCAGGTAACTAGCGGTAATCCTAGAACGATTAGAATTCGCATAGAGATTATATTAGTTTTAATAGTTGAGTTTGGGTTAGTTCTATATTAGGATTTTGGGTGGGAAATTATAAGGTTATGTGTGATGTTATTGACAATCTCATGGAAATCTTTGGTTGATACTATGATTAGAATTACATGGTAATCTCTTGTTGTACTGTAGAATCCATGTCTAGAATTACATGACTCCTTTTTCTCTGCTTATGATTATACAGTTTGTTTAGAATCTTTTTTTGTTCGTATATATGTTTAGCATGAGTTTGTTGTTGTTGTATGATAATGAGTGATATTGACTGGAGTTTGGGTGAGTTTTTGGTGGCATTAGATCACATCCTTGCTGCCTGCAGAACCCATTATGTGCCGCACCACTGGTTTTGGTGCCCCACACTGCTTTGTCTCGTAAGCCAAAGCTGGTCTTGCAGTGGACGAGGTGCGCCGCACCTCAAGTTCTGTTGGGCTCCTGTTGTTTTTGTTGCTCACAAGATGATATTACTTGGTTGCCTTAGAATATTTGTTAATGTTTATCATGGTACGTATTACTTGTAGAGGGTATTGTTGTAGTTATGCTTCATTGACTAGGCTTATGCTTTAGTTCTTAAATTTTGTAATGAAGTTATAAATTTTATTTTCTCAATGTGTCTGATTAGTTTTTAGCGTGTTAGTGTTGTTATTATCTAAGTGTGTTAAAGATGGTTGTGTTATAAGTTAGGTGATTTTTGTGGTTAACTTGTATCATGTGGTAATATTTTATGATGATATTGGGTTTATAGTTTGCAATGTGGTTCTTTTAATTTTATGATAATATTCGTTATTTTATGATAGTTTGGTTTGTTCATATCAAATTGGGAGTATATTATGTTGTAGTTTTATAAATTAATATCTAGGTTGTCGACGTTACAATACTCGGGGGAGAATAATACTGTCTTTAGTACTGTTTCGCCAAGAGTTATATACTGGGAATATTATAACTAATGTTGTAATTAACCTTGTACCCAAACTCAGACAACGACAGTGTGTAGTATTTGGAGTGAGTTGCTGATTTGTGCTTGGTCTATTATTCATGATCGATTCAAGGAGGGTTTATTTTATTAAGTTAATATTCTGGAAAATCTTATTATTATTATATTATTTAGAAGAATATATATTGATGAATCTTGACTCCTGGATTGCGATCCTATGTTTTCAGCTGATTTGGTGTAAGGCCTTAAGGGCATCCATATGATTTTGGTGATTAAGTATTATATTATGATTTTGTTTGAGAGCAAGATATCCAGAGGGACGGAATCCCAAGGTGAAGAACATGCAAAATATAGGACGAAATCCTAGGTATACCTTGGGTTTTGTTGTCGTCCGAGAGGACGGTGAGGACGGAATCCTACACCGCATCGGGAGTATGGCCATTCTCAGACACCGGTAGTAGGGAACGTTACCCATAAATAGGCTGTCTGGAGGTTGCAATCTGACATTACCAAAGGAAGTGGGTTGCGACCCACTAGCGTTCAGTTCTCTCTCAAACTAATTATATTATTGTATTAGTTTAAACTTTTATGGGTTCTTTGTCATAATTCTTTGTCATAAGTTGAATAATAAGCCTAACCCCTCCCAATTTCTCACTGAAATAAGCAATGGGTTGTTTCTCTTGTTCTAAGACTGCCCCAATGCCCACCCCACTAGCATCACACTCTACCTCAAAAGGCTTAAAAAAATTCGGCAATGCAAGAATAGGTGTGTTACTTAAAAGGTGTTTAAATGTTTCAAAAGATTGTTGAGCAGCCTCACTCCACTCAAACCTGTCGTTCTTTATGCATTCGGTTAATGGTGCAACAACACTACTAAACCTTTTCACAAAGCGCCTATAGAAAGAAGCAAGGCCGTGAAAGGAACGTACCTCAGTGATGGAGTAGGAACATGCCATGTCCTAATTGCTGCTACATTTGAAGGATCAACTGAAACCCCTTCCTTTGATACTATGTAGCCATGGAAAGTCACACTAGGCACCATGAACGAGCACTTTTCCAATTAGCCGTATATATTTTTTTCCCTCAAAGCCTCAAATACAACCCTCAAATGACTCAAATGATCCACCACACTCCTACTACAGCACGCCCCCAAAGCAGGAATTCGCTTTATCATGAAATCTTATCTATAGCCCACCTACCAAAGAACTAGAGCCCTAAGGTAAACAAAGATATCTATTTCTTATTCTCCTGTTTGCCAGGGGGGAGATCATTCTACTGATCTTACTCCAAGAGATTCAATATCACCAAAGAGAAAGCCTAGTCAAAGGAGCTTAAACAACATAATTACCTGAGGCTATCCTAGTGTAATCCCCCATAATTTTATGAATTTTATAAATATATTTAAAGTATATTTATATATGTTTTAGTATTTATATTATTAATTTTTTAAAGTGTTAACTATTTTTTAAAGTCAAAGGATTATTTAATGTTTTTAAATAGTCAAATATTTTATTGAGTCATACTTTGAAAGTTATTTAATATTCATTTAGTTGAGTTGAAGTAAAAAAAAATTTAACATTGGGTTAGAGGAGCCCAAACCTTATAATTTTCCATATGAGCATCTTCATTAAACTAACCTATCAAAGCCCAACTCACTATTGTACCACTAATGGGGGAACCTATAAATACTCCCTCATTAAACAATTTTGCCACATTAAACACACACCCTAATTTTCTATTCTCTCTATCTCTCTCACGGTTTTCTTCCTCCTCTCCTCCACCGTTTTCTCTCTCTCCTTCGCCTCCATCGCTCGGCTGCCGGACCACCGCCGGCTAGCAGCAGCAGCCGGCGTCCTCTCTCGGCTACCGCAAGTTTCTCTCCTCTCCTCTTTGCTTATTTTCTTCCTCCTCTATATTATTTTAATGTCTAGGTTTATGTTTTAAGTATTGTTTTGATGTTTTAATAATTAAAGTTATGTTAAAGTTATGTTTTGATGATTTAAATATAGATTTCAGATTATATAATTAGTATAGTAAAGTAATTAAATTTCAGATTCAATATATATGTTTAAGTTAGGGTTTTAAGCATCAAAGCATGGATTTTTAATGTTTTAAGGGATGGAATTTGTAGTACTATGTTATAGTTTATGAAAATTGAGTACTCTAATATTTATAAATATGTTAGAGTAAGTTTGAAAGAGTTTTAAAGATGTTAATTGTTGCTTTGGAATTTTTATTAGAAGGCTTATGGTGGTTTTTAAACATTAAAGTGTTGATTTTTGGAAAAATGGATGAGAATACCCCCAACTTTGGAGCGTCCGCCAATAATAATCCCAACTATGAATTATTCCTGTATAATCCTAACTATTGGGGAGGTCCGCCATAAACACACCGAGGTGACTTGCAACTTGTTAGCAAGGTAATTTGTATTTATTTCTATTTCCTTTCTCTTTTTAATTTCTACTCCCACCACAAATCCCACCCACCACCACTTCAGCCACCCCTCCCCTTCCTCTTCCTCCCCCGTTCCCACCACCCAAAACCAAAATTACCGTATGCACAATCGCTCTCGCCCACCGTGCCATATTACCACTCTTAAACACACCAGACCCAACAAAAACCCCATCACACCCAGCCGCAAATTGCAAATTGAAAGCTCCACCAAGTTCACCACTACTACTCCTCCGCCGTCTTCTTTGGCCAAACCCATACCGCACCGAACAACAAACCTGTAAATTCAACAACGAGACACAAACCATGGTGGAAGAGAAGCCGTTAATACCACCCAAAAGCTTCATAAATGAAGCCGTGGCAACCTTCTCCTCTTTCTATTATCTTTCTTCTTCTTATATTATCGTTCCTTCTTCACTTCACTCTTCTTTCCTAATCTCTCTCCTCTAGTCTCTCTCTGCAAAGCATAAATTAGCTGAAAAAACTCCCCTCTAAGAACGGGAAAAATTAAGATTTTAATAATCACAATTTTCTTTTATCTTTCTTCTCTTTTTTTTGGGGAAAAAAACTCCTCTGCTATACCTTTACCTCTCTCTTCTATGCTTGGCCATGGAGAACGACCGAAAGCCGCTCTTCACGGTGGTGGTCATCGTAGGAAAATTCGAGCGAGGATGATGGGGGTTTGGTTGTTGTAGTTGTAGGGTTATGATTTATGTCGGAAATCCATGATTTTCGGGTTTTGGGTTTAGGGATTTGACAAAATTTGTGTCTTTGTGATTGATATTGAGGGGATAATGGAGGATTAGGGGGGATTTGAGCATCCGGGTTTTGCGGCGGAGGAGGAGAGGTGAGGAGGCGGAGCTTTCTTATTTCTTCCTAGTGCATCATCGGCGCGAGGCGAGGGGAGGGGTGGATGCGGTGGTGGTCTGGTGAGGCGGCGGTCGGGACCGCAGTGGGGCCGGTGGCAGTGAGTGAGAAAGAAGGGGTTAAGGGTGGGAAATTTAAAAAAAGAACAAAAAGAAAAAATTAATAATTGATAATAAGTCAATAAAGGCATGACACGTAGCCTATTTCTTTGGTTAAATAGGTTTCCTTCGAGTCACGGCGCATTTGTGGTGGACCTACCAAATAGTTAGGATTATATAGGAATAACCCATAGTTGGCGGTATCAAAAGCGGACGGGCCAAAGTTGGGGGGTATTCTCATCCATTTTCCCTTGATTTTTAAGGGTTTTTAATATTAGTATGGTAGTACTATACTAGGGGACACCAAAAGTTGAAGTTTTAATGTTTAAGAGGGTTTTTAAACACTTTTTAGGAGGGTTTAAAATATTTTAAAGTTGCTGGAAATTTATTAGAGTATTAATACTTGGTTATGTTGGTATTTGGTAGGCGGAGAATATTCTTTAAGCGATTTCTAAGGTTGTGAAAGTGGCCTTTCATTTTGTCTACACAAGGTACGTACATACCTATGTGTTATTAGACTAGCATCATGTCCTAAGACTAGGATTGATGTAGTATCATGTATAGGGAACTTTTTATATTTCATATGTGGCTTATAATCAAGTGATTTTACATGTTTTATGCCGTTGTGTGAATCATGTTGCCTATGTTGGTTATTATATGTTTGTATGGATGATTTATGCAAGCATGTGGAATTGGAAACTTTATTTTATTAATTCATATGAGGGATTAATAATTATATTGTTATTAGATCATGAATTATATCATGTTGTTCCCTTGGATTATATTATTTTATTTACTTTATAAGGATCGTGGGCCTTGTTTAGTGAAGTTGGTTATTCACCTATGAAAAGGTTGGTTGATTGTTGATTTAAGTCAATAAATAAATATTGGTTGGTTATTAGACTAAGTAATGGAATTATTCTTGGATTATTTGAGTTGTTGATCACCTTATTCAATCCTAAGATAAAAATGGAAGTTTTGTGTATCCATGATATTGTTGGTTGTCTTACTTTGTGAGTCACAACAAATGATAATTTACTAATAACTTAAAGTGGAAAGTGAATAGCAATAAGCTTTAGACTTGTGCACGTCTGAAGTGTTGGACTAGTATGAGTTGGAGTACATGGTGGTAGCCCATGGCTTTTCTTGGGACCGGATTGATCACCGTTCTATTTTATTTAATTAGTACATCGATATCATTGGTCGCGGGAGTACGGAGTCGCGCCCGTACTTCATCTTCTAAATTGAAGACTGGTTTGGTTTGTACAACTCTATCCATTGCCTATTCAATTTCTTTATAATCAATCTATTGGTTGTGGAGTCAAGTTCAGTATAGTCAATATATTAGTTTATTATATTATATTTATCATTGAGTTAATGTTTATTAGTATCATGTTAGGACTTATATTTTATTTTGTATGTAGTACTCGGCTTTGCGATTACGTGCTTTTTCGTATGTCGATCATGGATGTGCCTTATTGATCCTTTGATGACCCATTTGGTGAGTCTCTCAGGACCAATAGAGCATCGACCATTCTAGGTCTGAAGATGATGCATCATGGGTTCGGGTTTCGTGGAGAGCTTGTGTTTAGTTCTTTAATACTTTTATGATTTCGATTTAGTTATGGTTTGAATAGTTAACTTTTAAGTTGGTTTGACTTTTGGTTTGGTTTTTGAAGTTGACTTTATGGTTGAGTAAGTTACTTATGTTTTCAAAGTTATTTATTATTTCATTTGCAAAATTCTAAGTAAGCCGATACGTTATCACACGGGCGATAATACTTTGATAATTCTCTAAGTTTTATATGAAAAATGTATTTTGGAAAATAAAGAATTGTCGGGGTGTTACACCTAGTTCCAGTTTCGCTAACACGAGGAAAGTTTGAAAAAGATTGTATCCAAAACAAAGGGTGGCTAAGCTAGCAATCCGAACAAGAAGATCTTCCCGTGGATCCTTTCGTAGAGTACAGGCTATAAAGTGCACCTTTTCTCGCTATCACGATCGGAAAGAGCTAGACAAGTTTGCTTGTAGTTAGCCTCGGTAATAGGCTTCAAGAGATGCTTGGTTCCGGAGTTTAGTACCCAAAAATCTCTAGTAGCACAAGCCCCCAGCTAATAACAAAAAGAGGAAGTAACTCGTTCACTAGTATATCATCGAGGTACACTACCACATACTTCCCAATAGAAGGCTTAAACACCTCATTCATCAATCTCATAAAAGTACTAGGAGCATTAGACAACCATAAAAGTATTACTAACCCGATACGGGGAGTAGTTGATGCAAGTTTGCTAGCTCTTATTCATAAGAATGTGACTTTGGACCTTGGCTCAATTGATTTGCATGGAAGTGATGTGGAACTTAGTGTTCCAGATGGATATGGTTGTTTCTTGATTAAAAGAAACAGTTTTAGATGTGTTTGAATGGTACAGATGGAGTGAATTCTTGAAGGCAACGACTTCAAGATTGGAACAAAGGCAACGACTTTGATCCTATAGTCAAGCTAGTCTCATAACATAAACATAAGCATCTCAAGCAAAATCAACGTACGTGTATTATTATGAAAGAAACGAAATATATATAATACACCCTACTAGTTATAATCCTACTAGAACTAGGTTAACTAGCAAACTCTATCTTGCTAGTAAACTAGACTCCTAATCCAACTTGGATTAGTTACAATCGACTCCTAACAAGATTGAATCATGTAAAATCCATCGTTTTTAAGAATGTAGGCAAAACCATGATTCCTAACAAAATAAAACACATAGAAAACACGAATTGAATTAACTAAAACACATAAATCATTAACTATAACTAACTATGCTACGTTTAACTGCACTAACTAACTATACTACTTAGCACTAGTGGAAAAAACTGCTTTTGCTACTTATCAAATGCTTTGGTTGACTAATCAACCCGAGCATTTGTGAAAATTTCAATAAAAGAACTTACAAATGCTCGGGTTGATTAGTTAACCGGAGCATTTGATGTCAATTCAAGAAGCATTATACCTACTTCTAAGATATTTTTATTTCGATCCTCCTCATTTTTCCTTCCCTTGATTGTTTTCCCTCCCTCCCAATCCCCCCCGCTCAAGTGAAACCTCGGTTGTCAATTCAGGATGCAGTTCTCTCTCTTTCCCTCTTCATCAAACTGCTTCTCTCTCTCTCTCTCTTCCCCTCTTCACTCTCGGTCCGCTCCTTGGAATGCATGTCCATGTAATTTCGTTCGAACTTTAGTGCTTTGTAATTTAGTTTTATTCTTTGTATTTTTAGGTTTTTTTGGTTTCCTAGATTGGGTGATTTTTTTAGGGTTTTCTTTGATTTCGTTTAGGGTTTTGTTCAGGTCAAAAACTTTATCTCTTACCTCGATTCCAAAACACGGAAGTAATTTCTCAGACCTTCGAAAGTTTCAAAGAATCGTCTCTCCGCAATGATTTCGATACCTGCAATCGTCTTCTTTCTCAGCTCAAGGTATTTGTTCTACTCTCCTCCTTTTTTCACGCTTCAAAATCCTAGATCCTTCCATTTCTTTCGTCATTTTGTGACTTCATAAAATTATTTTGGTTTTTCGATCGACTTGATTTTCTAGTATTTTTCCGTTTCGATGCTTTTGTGTTCGTTCGGTTTCATCTATTTGAGTATCTAGGGTTTCGTAATTTGTGAATTTTATAGATTTTGCACTCAAGGATAAGAGATTTTAAGCGAGATTTTCTTTGTAAATGTTGGTCTCTTTTTCTTTAATTTCGTTACAACTATGTATGCGAGCTCGATTATCTCGATTTACAATGAAATTTGGTTAGCAATTTTTGATAGGATCAAGGATTGTGGGGGATTTATCATTTGATGCTAGTATAAAGTCAATGTCAAATTGTTAATTGTTAGTCATTGTTGAGGTGTTTGTAGTTGAATAGAAGTTGGAGGAAATTGTAATTAGTAGATGATATGTTTTACTTCAATTTTTGATATGTACCGTATTCATAGGTGATTCGACTTAAAAGGATCTCGACATGGGCGGACAACGCGAAGCCCGAGGGTGAGATAGATGAAACGACTACCCTCAAGGATCTTGATCTTGACTTTATCTTCGCCTTCAAAGGAACCGGTACCGAGGATTTGATCAAGTGAGTTAAAGTCACACATCTTGTAAAACCTTGTAGTACCATTGTTGTGCGGCTTGAATTGATTGTAATCTCTCGAAAATCGGGGCAAATTGAGCGGGATTGTGAGTTCCTTGAAGCAAAGAGAATTATGGATTACGATCTTTTGGTCGGGTTCATTTCCGTAATGACAATACCGTGGATAAGATGGGCCTTTCTCCATTCGTCCTCCGTGGTACAAAATCCATCCTTCGCGCATTGAATTTGCATGTACTTGAGTATATATATGAAATAAGCGAAGCGAGTCATTTTTCCTTTCCGGGTAAGAGGGATTCATATAAGAATGAAAAGTACTTGCGTGGACGTCGTTTCCTCGAAGTTGAACTACAAGATATGGATCGTGTTCTTGCTGGCAGGTGTGCTTTCTCGTCCTTGATTATTCAACTGTCATCATTAAATTGTTAAAGTGCGTGATTAATGATATGAGGCTCTAGAAGAAAAGTGTTATGGTCTTTTTGAGGCGATTATATAATCTTGTGATTAGTTTCTATGGACACTTGATAGCGGCCAAGTTCTCTAAGCTCAATTTATCTTACTCACATTACTAGTATGCTTGATAAATGTGATTTAGTGATTTGCTTCATCTTATTAAGGATATCCAATTATTTCGGCAGTTGAATGTGACCATCTTTGGAATGCATTATTAGGAGTGGCATTGTATGTGTTTGATTTGGTGTAGGTAGTTTGGTAAACGGATGTTTTAGTTAGGTTCAAATATGGATATAGTTCTATTATTTCCGAGAGATAAGGTTGCCAAGTATGAATTGTATTTTTCTCAATGTCAAGGATTAAATAAGTTTAAATTACAGAACTGCTCTAATAACTTCTTTGTTTTTCTAAATGCTACTTTTTATCAATCTATGCACCTTATTCTCTCCCCCCATACTGTTGGTTGTAGTTTATGTCAATTGAGTTCTTACTTTTCACTGGTTTTTTTGAGAGGAGAAAAACATGAAATGCCCTCGATATTTTTACCTTTGTTTTTTTATTTTTCCTTCGTTTGGATTCTAAGATAAAGGTGCTTTAGTGCTAGGATTGAGGGGTTATGGAAGTGGCAATGGGGATTATTATACGGAGCCGTCTAGCGGCGTAGATGAATTCGTCTCGGATTTTTAAGAAAGATCGGCCAAGGCCGGATTTCGGGAAGCGATTCGGCCTAGATGCGTGCGACAGTGGATATTACGCTTATTTGGTTGCTCGTTTAGCTTCTTTCTACAAACGTCCTGGTATAGTTAATTGTCTTGGTGGTCTAGAGCATAATGGCAGCGACTAATTAAGCTTCCCATGAACTTCTGCAGTGACAAATCGCTAAAACCTACACATGAAATTCTCAAAAAAGGTCGGGATTTCCAAGCTTTAGCATGAATTTGTTTATGATATAAGCATAATATGCATGTAATCTTGCATGAGAGTAGCAAAGTTGGAGGATTTGGTTTAATACTCTTATATGCCATACGAAAAGTTGGGTTGTTGACGCTGTTTATAATGCGAATGTTGTAATACATAAGTTGCTTATTTTAGAGATTACTTTGGACAGCTAAGGTTAAAATTAAGCAACTTCTACTTGATAGATTTTATCGGAGATACTTTCGAGCCATTGTTCTTAGAGAAATTACTTTCGTTAATGTTTGATTTCATAATCGTAGAATTTCCTCTGCTTTTTTATTCTGTTCTTTTTTTTTTTTTTTTGAAAATTCAAAGTTGATAGAGCTCGGGAGTTCACTATGACATACTACTTCGTACTAGGTTTGGATGTGAGTACCTTGGAAACTATGAAAAATCATAGAAACAATCACTTGAACTTGTAAAAAGAGGGGTGTAAAAGAAGAAGAAAAGACTCTTTTTTCATGTTTAGGTGGCATGCAAGCCTAATTAATACGCTTGCTTTTGATTCGTGGATTTATTAATTTGTGATAATCTTGATTTGTTTTCTTTCCTCAGCTTGACATTAGAGGAGATCCCTATGGTTTCCTGGCTGCACATCCTGTGGCTTCCTTGGTGTCTCTCCATCATCTTGTTAGTGCGAAGCCATTGTTTCCGGGTGAAAATCAGTTGGACTCCTTGAGAAGGTTGTTGGTGTGCATACCATGGTGACTCGGGCCTCACCATCCAAAGCAAAGTATCGACATGATCACAACCCTAAATGGTTGGTATCCATATCTTGGGGGTATACGCGTGCGGTTATATCCATCCCTTATCTCATCCAAAGTCCTCGGTATGCCTTTGCGGACATTCTTACTGGCGTAGCGGTAGTGAGGGCCTTTCGTGTACAATACCCGTCCTACGAGGGATGATCCTTGCGAGAGGCCCATCATCTATTACCTGGACCAAGTTAAGGAGGCTGGTGATGGTAAAACCATAAGCACTTACATGAGGATTTGCTGCCGCCGATGGGAAAGAATGTATGCAAGAAGCTTACAAGGATGCAGTGTTAGTGGAGAATATTATTGTGCTTCAAAAAAGGGACCCTGAGAAGTGGACCAAGGTTTGGTTCTTCACTCTTTTATCCATTATATACAAGGAAAAAAAAGCTCTTGATTGAGTAGTATTGTGGAATTTACTATGAATTAATCAATCATCTGTTGTATAGCTAGTAAAATTGTTAATATTCTGGTTAGTTTTTGGTCCTCGACTCTTGCCTATTGGTTATTTACACTTGGTACTTCAAATCAGACCAAAAGATTTGGAAATTTTCTGTGCAATATACTCTAGTATGTGAGTCCAACTTGACTATGCAACTATGAAATTGCTAATGAGCAGCTTCAATAAAACCAGTCTATGTACTATTCCCTCCGTCTACATTACTTGCTACATTTCCTTTTGCACAAAATTTACTTGCTACATTTCCTGCTCGTCAATTACTGTTTGTTGGTTCATCAAATGTAGCAAGTAAATATAGACGTTTAATGTTTGGTTTTTTTATTTGAATAGTGAAATTCTGTTTTGCAATCACTAGTTCACCACCCACCATGGTTTAAGTTATTAACGGGGTTTGATGTGATTGCATGAACAGGCATCGCGAAGGGAGTGCTTGCAACATTAAAGAAAGCCGGACTAGGAACAGTAACATGAGAATACAGATTAGAAGTCAGAACCGAGGGAGACCATTACTATGTAAAGGTTAGCTAATAGTTTTTTTTTTACCTTTCTTTACTCCCTAATTTATAAATACTTGTATTTAGTAGATTACGGTTTGTAGAATAATTTTGTATTCCCTAAAATATGGTTTGTAACTGATTAGGCTCATTTGGTAATTTATATTTCCAAATCTTGGAGTTATTAGTGCTATTATTATGTTATAATGGCAGTTTTAGCTTCAATGAATGGCATGTTAACAATGAGAGTAAAGGTGAGTGCAAGCATGCATGTTCTCATATGACCCTAGCTAATTTTATTTCTCATATCTAATTGTCTCTCTCCAAACCTTAATTTTATTGTTTCTTTCTTTTGACAGTCACTTCTTGCAGCTCTTTTATATTGTTTATGCAGATTTCACTTGGGCAACTTATTCTTTTGCAAGCTAATTTTGTTAGTGGGCTGTTTCATGTATCCATAAGGCCTATAAATCCCAAGTCCATCACGATTCTATCATATGTATGTGTGTGGTTTACCTTCTTTTAATAATTATCTTCTGATTTTGTTTTCGAGTTTTGAATCATTAATTAGTCTTTTGTTTCTCTGATGGTTAGATAATTTGTTGGATACATAAACCCATGACAATTTTCTACTTAAATTAATTGTTTTGTCTTTGGTAATTCTGTTATAATATCTTTGTTAATCATGGAATTTTGTAGCGGTACTACCTTCTCCTTTTATTTGGATGGATGTTTTGCAATCTATACGAGATCGATTCATGATTACTTTTTAGTTTATGAAATTAAAGGTTTTCTTCTTGGAAGTAATGAAGGGTATATAATGATTATTGTTATATTATTTGGTTTGTCTCATTAGGTGCAGAGGTTGTGGCTGTGGTGTCCTGAGGAGCAGGTTTTGAATCAATCTGATGGTGGTAATGTTTTAGCGTGTGAGAATGATGATGAAGAAGTTGTTGCAATGATTGAGGAATCACCATCACGCAAAAGGGTGACAACTTTCCTTGGTTTAGATTTAGAATTCTTGCCTGTTTTTCACGGAACTTTTTTTAGAATAGTAATTATGGTGTCCTAGAGGCATAATGAGATTTTTTTTGCAATTATTAGCTAGTTGTTTATACTTGTGTCATGGCATATTAATTTTTTATTTGATTAATGAAATTTCAGTTTATATCCTTCTTATATATGTTCTTTTGATTCTTATAAGAGTATAAGTAGTCTTTAACTTCTGTGGGAACAGTGGGGTATGAGTTGTATGTATCTTTGGCATGATAGGGGCCGCCACTAAAAGGTACTAGTACTTGAGTACCTGACCGGGTATGTAGAAGTTTTTACTCCTTGTTGGTGTGCTTATTTGGTGTACGGCTTAGAATTTGTACATTTTTTTTAAATAAAAAAACTAGCAAATGCTCGGTTGTTAATAAAAAACCGGAGCATTTGTGCTACAAATGCTTCTGTTTTGTCTTAACAACTCGAGCATTTGACAATCAAATGCTCCGGTTATTCAAACAACCGGAGCATTTGAGACACCAAATGCTCCGGTTGAAACCGGAGCATTTGTAAAATGCTCAAATGCTCGTATGACGTCTGCTATGGGTCAAATACGGAGCATTTGTGGGCTTTTTAACCGGAGCAATTGATGTTTTTTCCACTAGTGTAGGATCTTCTCGTTCCGCATCATTCTCCCCTTCTTGAAAAGAATTTGTCCCCAATTTCTCACCGGCAATGTAAGGAACTAAGTCATCTATTTGGAAAGTGGTACTAACACTGTCATATGAACTCGGTGGGGATGAAGAATGCGGCATTGCTTCCTTAATATATAACATGTAGTGCACTTTGTCTTCCATTAACTCACATTCGAATTGAGAAGCCGTTACGAGCATGTTGTTTGTAGTTTCAAAATTTAACTTCTTCGGAGGTAAAGGTTTTAATCTATACCTCTAATTCTCTTTAGCAACCGAATAAATATTTCTCTTACCCGCATGGTTCACATCTCTCATCCCTTTGCCAAGGTCTTCCTAGAAGTACAAAACAAACACTCATGGCGATGACATCACACCAAAGTTCATCTTGGTAATCTCTTATAGAAAAAGCCACGAGCGCTTGTTTCTTCACCTTGATAGAATCATTATCATTCAACCAATCAAGGTTGTAAGGATTTGGATGTCCTCTTGCGGGTAATTTTAAGGCACTCACCATCTTTGAAGATGCCACATTAGCACAAGACCCATTGTCAATGATTAGCTTACAAGATCTCCCTTTAACTAAGCACCGTGTGTAGAAAAGATTTTCCCTTTGTGCTTCATCCTCTAATGGTGCAGCTTGGGTTCTAAGTAATGTCCTTAAGATGAGGGTATCCTTATCTGGAGCAGCCTTTTGTAGTTCTTGTTCTTCCCGCTATTCATCTTCTTCAAAATTCGACTCCCCTTCTTTAGATTCATCCTCCTCTTCTAAGTATGCGCGCTCCTCCTCTTCCTTTCACTGAGCAAGGAAATTCACGAGGGTTCTTTGATCTTTAGGGGTGATAGTGATCTTTTGTGGACAATCACGTGAGATATGACCAAACCCTTGGCACTTATAAGATTGTTTCTTAGCCAAAGCAGCATGTTCAGGACTAATAAACACTTTAGGTTTCGGTTTTGGTTCGAATTCGGACGAGGATGATGATGGTTGTGTGGAATCGTTAAAGGTAGGCTTGTTTTTGTAGGAGGTTGAATAGGAGATGCTATTGTCTTTGCTTGTCTTTCCCCTTATGCACTTCCTTTTCTTGCTTCTCGAAATATCTCGGCCAACCTAAGCACATCATAAAAAAAATGTAATTAGACGTTTCCACCTTGTTGGTTATGGAGGGTCTTAAACCTGTGATAAACCTCCCAATCTTCATCTCTTCCTTTTCGTCCAACTCACACAAAATACATAACTTCTCAAACTCCTTAGTATACTCAGTCACGCTCTTGGAGTTTTGTTGAATTTGGTTGAGTTTTAAGAACTGCTATTGAAGATATTCACAAGGGATGAATCTCTTCTTGAGTTGTCTCTTCAATTCGGACCAAGTATCAATCCTTGGATCCCCATCTCGGATTCTCTTGTTCCTTAAACTTTTGAACCATATACTAGTATACCTAGTGATCTTCAAGTGAGCAACTTCAAAGACTTTATGTTCATCGAAGTTCTTATAGTCCATATGCTTCTCAAATTGGCGAATCCACTCTTGGAGGTCCTCCACATCTCCTTCTCCTGTAAACTCCTTTAACTCCATGAGTTTAAAGTCCCTATCATTCTCTACAGGAGGCCTTGCTGGTGGCTCTCTAGTAGGTCGCCCTTCCCCACCTTGATTTCCCATGTTTCCGACCCAAAAGTTCAACCCTTTGGTTGGTAAGATGTATGGCTTCATGAGCTTGTGTAATAGCATTCGTTATGGTGGTTATTTTCTCATTAATGGAAGCAAAAATTTCATTAAAGTGCTTCATCATGCCTGCCATCGTAGCCTCCAAATTTTCTCGAGTCATAGGGGTTCCCATGATCAAGAAAATCAAGGAAAAACCGACTTAATTTTGGATTTTTACAACTTCATAAAAACGCGACCAAATCTTGTGAAATTTGGATACAATCTAGCCCTAGATGTTGTAAGACTCCAGTTAATATTTCGTGTCAAAACGCGTCCTCAATCTCTCGGTAATCTTTGTTTTACTACTTGTTGTTCTTAATTCTAGTGATTCTTGCACGCCTTCAAAATATCGGTCTCGAAACTATATCTATCCTCCTCGAAATCTAGTGAAATTTTATCGCAATAAATTAGACAAGATGTAGTCCAGTTTAAGCTCAAGAAACTTCAAAAAATTGGAAGTATGATGGGAGATAGAGTCCTTCAAAGTTCTTGTAAATTCGAGATGATTTTGGGTAGTAAGAACAAGCGTCCACCCTGGGATCTTGGGCAAAGCTCGGATACCACTTGATGTGGAACTTGGCATTCCAGATGGATATGGTTGTTTCTTAATTAAAAGAAACCATTTTGGATGTGTTTGAATGGTGGAGATGGAGTGAATTACGGAAGACAACGACTTCAAGGTGGAACAAAGGCAACGACTTTGATCCTCTAGTCAAGCTAGTCTCATAACATAAACATAAACATGAAAGTAATAACTCTCAATATTATCAAGCAAAATCAACGTACCTGTATTATTACGAAAGAAACGAAATATATATAATACACCCTACTAGAACTAGGACAACTAGCAAACTCTATCTTGCCAGTAAACTAGACTCCTAATCCAACTTGGATTAGTTACAATCGACTCCGATCCTAACAAGATTGAATCACGTAAAATCCATCGTTTTAAGAACGTAGGAAAAACCATGATTTCTAACAAAACAAAACACATAGAATTGAATTAACTAAAACACATGAATCATTAACTATAACTAACTATTCTACGTTTAACTAAATAACTAACTATACTACGTAGGATCTTCTTGTTCTGTATCAGGAGGGCTCTTCATGGGGTGATGCAAGTTCAACTATCTTAATTTGATTTCTTAGGTTCTTGCGTGGTTTTACTTTACTCTTAGAGTGAAGGTTTTGCATGTAACCAAAAATGTCTTTATTGTTATGTTAGTTAAAGTAGTTGAGTTGTTTTTAGTTATCTTAATTGCATAAAGGTCCGAAAATCCTAGCTTGATTCGGTCCATTAAGAGTCTTAGTTTTCATGAGTTGTAATAAGAAAAGATGAGTAGTCTAGTTAGGCATGTGGTTTTTATAAGATTTATGAAAAGCTTTGCAAAGCTTTCCTAAATCAAATGTTTCCTTAAGTTGTGCTAGATTCTTGGAGCAAACTTTCCTTTGTATTGCTTAAGAGATCCGGTCATGATATATCTTGGAGGGCAAGGTTGTTTGCTCATCTAATATAAGTACATGTCTAGTCCATAATAATAGGAGAGAGTAAATTTTGATAATTATGAGCGTTGCTTATTTCAGTTAACCAAATTCTATACTTGTTGCGACTTGTATTCATCTTCTAATTGCGATTAGGAAGAGACCCTCTAATTATTGCGAGAATCAAGAGTACTATCCTTATTCTTACTTCTAATTATATTCAGTTTTCCTTCACAAAAATAACATAAAAAGGTAACTTAGATTCTAGGGCAAACATTATGAATTTTTGGACTTAAAATTCACATCAACTTGGTATCAAAGGAAGTTCAACTATGTTAATTTGCTTTCTTAGGTTATTACATGGTTTTACTTTACTCTTAAAGTGAAGGTTTTACATGTAACCAAAAAATGTTAGTTAAAGTAGTTGAGTTGTTTTTTGTTATGTTAGTTGCATAAAGGTACAAAACTCCTAGCTTGATTCGGTATATTAAGAGTCTTAGTTGACATGAGTTGTAATAAGGAAAGATGAGTAATCTAGTTAGGCGTGTGGTTTTTGTATGCTCTATGGAAAGTTTTGCAAAGCATTCCTAAATCAAATGTTTCCTTAAGAGATCCGGTCATAATATAACTTGGAGGGCAAGGTTGTTTGCTCATCCTATATAAGTACACGTCTAGTAAATAATAGAAGGAGAGAGTTGATTTTGATAATTTTGAGCGTTGCTTATTTCGGTTGTTAACCAAATTCAATACTTGTTGCGACTTGTATTCATCTGCTAATTGGGATTAGGAAGAGACCCTCTATTTCTTATGAGAATCAAGAGTACTATCCTTATTCTTACTTCTTTTATTTACAGTTTTCCTTCACAAAAATAACGTAAAAAAGTCACTAAGACTCTAGGGCAAACATTGTGAATTTTCGGACATAAAATTCACATCAACTTGGTATCAGAGCAAGTTCAACTATCTTAATTTGCTTTCATTGGTTCTTGCATGGTTTTACTTTACTCTTAAAGTGAAGGTTTTACATGTAACAAAAAAATGTCTTTATTGTTATGTTAGTTAATGTAGTTGAGTTGTTTTTAGTCATTTTAGTTGCCTAAAGGTCCGAAAATCCTAGCTTAATTCTGTCTATTAAGAGTCTTAGTTGTCATGAGTTGTAATAGGGAAAGTTGAGTAGTTTACTTTGGTGTGTGGTTTTTGCATGATTTATGGAAAGTTTTGCAAAGCTTTCCTAAATCAAATGTTTCCTTAACTTGTGCTAGATTCTTGTAGGAATTTTCCTTGGTTTTGCTTAAGAGATCCGGTCATGATATAGCTTGGAGGGCAAGGTTGTTTGCTCATCCTATATAAGTACACGTCTAGTCTATAATGAAAGGAGAAAGTTGAATTTGATAATTCTGAGCGTTGCTTATTTCGATTGTTAACTAAAATCAATACTTGTTGCGACTTGTATTCATCTTCTAATTGCCATTAGGAAGAGACCCTCTAATTCTTGTGAGAATCAAGAGTACTATCCTTATTCTTACTTCGAATTATTTTCAGTTTTCATTCACAAAAATAACATAAAAATGTCACTAAGATCCTAGGGAAAACATTGTGAATTATTGGACTTAAAATTCACGTCAACTTGGTATTAGAGCATGTTCAACTATCTTAATTTACTTTCTTAGGCTCTTGCATGGTTTTACTTTTCTCTTATGGTAAAGGTTTTACATGTAACCAAAAAATGTTCTTATTGTTATGTTAGTTAAAGTAGTTGAGTTGTTTTTAGTTATTTTAGTTGCATAGAGGTCCAAAATTCTAGCTTGATTCGGTCCATTAAGATTCTCAGTTGTCATGAGTTGTAATAAGGAAAGATGAGTAGTCTAGTTAGGCGTGTGGCTTTTGGATGATTTATGGAAAGTTTTGCAAAGCATTCCTAAATCAAATGTTTCCTTAAGTTGTGCTAGATTCTAGGAGGAAACTTTCCTTTGTTTTGCTTAAGAGATGCGGTCATGATATAGCTTGGAGGGCAAGGTTGTTTGCTCATCCTATATAAGTACACGTCTATTCCAAAATAAAGGGAAAGAGTTGATTTTGATAATTATGAGCTTTGCTTCTTTCCGTTGTTAACCAAAATCAATACTTGTTGCGACTTGTATTCATCTTCTAATTGCGATTAGGAAGAGACCCTGTAATTCTTGCGAGAATCAAGAGTACTATCCTTATTCTTACTTCTTATTATTTTTCGGTTTTCCTTCACAAAAATAACATAAAAAGGTCACTTAGATTCTTGGGCAAACATTGTGAATTTTCGGACTTAAAATTCACATAAACTTGATATCAGAGCAAGTTCAACTATCTTAATTTACTTTCTTAGGTTCTTGCATGGTTTTATTTTAGTCTTAAACTGATGGTTTTACATGTAACCAAAAAATGTCTTTATTGTTATGTTAGTTAAAGTAGTTGAGTTGTTTTTAGTTATGTTAGTTGCATAAAGGTACGAAAATCATAGCATGATTCGGTCCATTAAGAGTCTTAGTTGTCATGAGTTGTAATAAGGAAAGATGAGTAATCTAGTTAGGTGTGTGGTTTTTGTTTGATTTATGGAAAGTATTGCAAAGCATTCCTAAATCAAATGTTTCCTTAATTTATGCTTTATTCTAGGAGGAAAGTTTTGTTTGTTTTGCTTAAGAGATCAGGTCATGATATTGCTTGGAGGGCAAGGTTGTTTGCTCATCCAATACAAGTACACGTAGAGTCCATAATAAAAGGAGAGAGAGAGAGTTGATTTTTGAAATTATGAGCGTTGCTTATTTCGGTTGTTAACCCAAATCAATACTTGTTCCGACTTGTATTCATCTTCTAATTGCGATTAGGGAGAGACCCCGTAATTCTTGCGAGAATCAAGAGTACTATCCTTATTCTTACATCTTATTATTTACAGTTTTCCTTCACAAAAATAACACAAAAAGGTGACTTAGATTCTAGGGCAAACATTGTGAATTTTTGGACTTAAAATTCACATAAACTTGGTATCAGAGCAAGTTCAACTATCTTAATTTACTTTCTTAGGTTCTTGGATGGTTTTATTTTACTCTTAAAGTGAAGGTTTTACACGTAACAAAAAATTGTTTTTATTATTATGTTTGTTAATGTAGTTGAGTTGTTTTTAGTTATGTTAGTTGCATAAAGGTCCAAAAATCCTAGCTTGATTCGGTCCATTAAGAGTCTTAGTTGTCATGAGTTGTAATAAGGAAATATGAGTAGTCTAGTTAGGCGTGTGGTTTTTGTATGCTTTATCGAAAGTTTTGCAAAGCATTCCTAAATCAAATGTTTCCTTAAGTTGTGCAAGATCCTAGGAGGAAACTTTCCTTTGTTTTGCTTAAGAGATCCGGTCATGATATAACTTGGAGGGCAAGGTTGTTTGCTCATCCAATATAAGTACACGTCTTGTCTATAATAGAAGGAGAGAGTTAATTTTGATAATTATGAGCGTTGCTTATTTCGGTTGTTAACAAAAATCAATACTTATTGCGACTTGTATTCATCTTCTAATTGCGATTAGGAAGAGACCCTCTAATTCTTGCGAGAATCAAGAGTACTATCCTTATTCTTACTTCTTATTATTTTCAGTTTTCCTTCACAAAAATAACATAAAAAGGTCACTTAGATTCTAGGGCAAACATTGTCAATTTTCGGACTTAAAATTCACATCAATTTGATATCAGAGCAAGTTCAACTATCTTAATTTGCTTTCTTAGGTTCTTGCATGGTTTTACTTTACTCTTAAAGTGAAGGTTTTACATGTAACTAAAAAATGTCTTTATTGTTATGTTAGTTAAAGTAGTTGAGTTATTTTTAGTTATGTTAGTTGCACAAAGGTACGAAAATCCTAGCATGATTCGGTCCATTAAGAGTCTAGGTTGTCATGAGTTATAATAAGGAAAGATGAGTAATCTGGTTAGGCGTGTGGTTTTTATATGATTTATGGAAAGTTTTGCAAAGCTTTCCTAAATCAAATGTTTCCTTAAGTTGTGCTAGATTCTAGGAGCAAACTTTCGTTTGTTTTGCTTAAGAAATCCGGTCATGATATAGCTTGGAGGGCAAGGTTGTTTCCTCATCCTATATAAGTAGACATCTAGTACATAATGAAAGGAAAAAGTTGATTTTGATAATTCTGAGCGTTGCTTATTTCGGTTGTTAACCAAAATCAATACTTGTTGCGACTTCTATTTCATCTTCTAATTGCGATTAGGAAGAGACCCTCTAATTCTTGCGAGAATCAAGAGTACTATCCTTATTCTTATTTCTTATTATTTTCAGTTTTTCTTCACAAAAATTATATAAAAAGGTGACTTAGATTCTAGGGCAAACATTGTGAATTTTCGGACTTCAAATTCACATCAACTTGGTATCAGAGCAAGTTCAACTATCTTAATTTGCTTTCTTAGGTTCTTGCATGGTTTTATTTTTAATCTTAAAGTGAAGGTTTTACATGTAGCCAAAAATTGTCTTTATTGTTATGTTAGTTAAAGTAGTTGAGTTGTTTTTAGTTATGTTAGTTGCATAAAGGTCCAAAAATCCTAGCTTGATTCGGTCCATTAAGAGTCTTAGTTGTCATGAGTTGTAATAAGGAAACTTGAGTAGTCTAGTTAGGCGTGTGGTTTTTGTATGCTTTATGGAAAGTTTTGCAAAGCATTCCAAAATCAAATGTTTCCTTAAGTTGTGCAAGATTCTAGGAGAAAACTTTCATTTGTTTTGCTTAAGAGATCCGGTCATGATATAACTTGGAGGGAAGGTTGTTTGCTCATCCAATATAAGTACACGTCTAGTCTATAATAGAAGGAGAGAGTTGATTTTGATAATTATGAGCGTTGCTTATTTCAGTTGTTAACAAAAATCAATACTTGTTGCGACTTGTATTCATCTTCTAATTGCGATTATGAAGAGACCCTCTAATGCTTGCGAGAATCAAGAGTACTATCCTTATTATTACTTCTTATTATTTTCTGTTTTCCTTCACAAAAATAACATAAAAAAGTCACTAAGACTCTAGGGCAAACATTGTGAATTTTCGGACTTAAAATTCATATCAACTTGGTATTAGAGCAAGTTTAACTATCTTAATTAGCTTTCGTAGGCTCTTGCATTATTTTACTTTACTCTTAAAGTAAAAGTTTTACATGTAACCAAAAAATGTTTTTATTGCTATGTTAGTTAAAGTAGTTGTGTTGTTTTTAGTTATGTTAGTTGCATAAAGGTCCCAAAATCCTAGCTTGATTCGGTCCATTAAGAGTTTGAGTTGTCATGAGTTGTAATAAGGAAAGATGAGTAGTCTAGTTAGGCGTGTAGTTTTTGTATGATTTATGGAAAGTTTTGCAAAGCATTCCAAAATCAAATGTTTCCTTAAGTTGTGCTAGATTCTAGGGGGAAACTTTCCATTATTTTGCTTAAGAGATCGGGTCGTGATATAGCTTAGAGGGCTAGGTTGTTTGCTTTTCCAATATAAGTACACGTCTAGTACATAATAAAAGGAGAGAGAGTTGATTTTGATAATTATGAGCGTTGCTTATTTCCGTTGTTAACCCAAATCAATACTTGTTGCGACTTGTATTCATCTTCTAATTGCGATTAGGAAGATACCTTGTAACTCATGCGAGAATCAAGAGTACTATCCTTATTTTTACTTCTTATTATTTTCAGTTTTCCTTCACAAAAAAAACATAAAAAGGTCACTTAGATTCTAGGGCAAACATTGTCAATTTTCGGACTTAAAATTCACATCAATTTGATATCAGAGCAAGTTCAACTATCTTAATTTGCTTTCTTAGGTTCTTGCATGGTTTTACTTTACTCTTAAAGTGAAGGTTTTACATGTAACTAAAGAATGTCTTTATTGTTATGTTAGTTAAAGTAGTTGAGTTATTTTTAGTTATGTTAGTTGCATAAAGGTACGAAAATCCTAGCATGATTCGGTCCATTAAGAGTCTAGGTTGTCATGAGTTATAAAAAGGAAAGATGAGTAATCTGGTTAGGCGTGTGGTTTTTATATGATTTATGGAAAGTTTTGCAAAGCTTTCCTAAATCAAATGTTTCCTTAAGTTGTGCTAGATTCTAGGAGCAAACTTTCGTTTGTTTTGCTTAAGAAATCCGGTCATGATATAGCTTGGAGGGCAAGGTTGTTTCCTCATCCTATATAAGTAGACATCTAGTCCATAATGAAAGGAAAAAGTTGATTTTGATAATTCTGAGCGTTGCTTATTTCGGTTGTTAACCAAAATCAATACTTGTTGCGACTTCTATTTCATCTTCTAATTGCGATTAGGAAGAGACCCTCTAATTCTTGCGAGAATCAAGAGTACTATCCTTATTCTTACTTCTTATTATTTTCAGTTTTTCTTCACAAAAATTATATAAAAAGGTGACTTTGATTCTAGGGCAAACATTGTGAATTTTCGGACTTCAAATTCACATCAACTTGGTATCAGAGCAAGTTCAACTATCTTAATTTGCTTTCTTAGGTTATTGCATAGTTTTATTTTTAATCTTAAAGTGAAGGTTTTACATGTAACCAAAAATTGTCTTTATTGTTATGTTAGTTAAAGTAGTTGAGTTGTTTTTAGTTATGTTAGTTGCATAAAGGTCCAAAGATCCTAGCTTGATTCGGTCCATTAAGAGTCTTAGTTGTCATGAGTTGTAATAAGGAAACATGAGTAGTCTAGTTAGGCGTGTGGTTTTTGTATGCTTTATGGAAAGTTTTGCAAAGCATTCCAAAATCAAATGTTTCCTTAAGTTGTGCAAGATTCTAGGAGAAAACTTTCATTTATTTTGCTTAAGAGATCCGGTCATGATATAACTTGGAGGGCAAGGTTGTTTGCTCATCCAATATAAGTACACGTCTAGTCTATAATAGAAGGAGAGAGTTGATTTTGATAATTATGAGCGTTGCTTATTTCGGTTGTTAACAAAAATCAATACTTGTTGCGACTTGTATTCATCTTATAATTGCGATTATGAAGAGACCCTCTAATTCTTGCGAGAATCAGGAGTACAATCCTTATTATTACTTCTTATTATTTTCAGTTTTCCTTCACAAAAATAACATAAAAAAGTCACTAAAACTCTAGGGCAAACATTGTGAATTTTCGGACTTAAAATTCATATCAACTTGGTATTAGAGCAAGTTTAACTATCTTAATTAGCTTTCGTAGGCTCTTGCATTATTTTACTTTACTCTTAAAGTAAAGGTTTTACATGTAACCAAAAAATGTTTTTATTGCTATGTTAGTTAAAGTAGTTGTGTTGTTTTTAGTTATGTTAGTTGCATAAAGGTCCCAAAATCCTAGCTTGATTCGGTCCATTAAGAGTTTGAGTTGTCATGAGTTGTAATAAGGAAAGATGAGTAGTCTAGTTAGGCGTGTGGTTTTTGTATGATTTATGGAAAGTTTTGCAAAGCATTCCAAAATCAAATGTTTCCTTAAGTTGTGCTAGATTCTAGGAGGAAACTTTCCATTATTTTGCTTAAGAGATCGGGTCGTGATATAGCTTAGAGGGCTAGGTTGTTTGCTTTTCCAATATATGTACACGTCTAGTACATAATAAAAGGAGAGAGAGTTGATTTTGATAATTATGAGCGTTGCTTATTTTCGTTGTTAACCCAAATCAATACTTGTTGCGACTTGTATTCATCTTCTAATTGCGATTAGGAAGATACCTTGTAACTCATGCGAGAATCAAGAGTACTATCCTTATTTTTACTTCTTATTATTTTCGGTTTTCCTTCACAAAAATAACATAAAAAGGTCACTTAGATTCTAGGGCAAACATTGTCAATTTTCGGACTTAAAATTCACATCAATTTGATATCAGAGCAAGTTCAACTATCTTAATTTGCTTTCTTAGGTTCTTGCATGGTTTTACTTTACTCTTAAAGTGAAGGTTTTACATGTAACTAAAAAATGTCTTTATTGTTATGTTAGTTAAAGTAGTTGAGTTAATTTTAGTTATGTTAGTTGCATAAAGGTACGAAAATCCTAGCATGATTCGGTCCATTAAGAGTCTAGGTTGTCATGAGTTATAATAAGGAAAGATGAGTAATCTGGTTAGGCGTGTGGTTTTATATGATTTATGGAAAGTTTTGCAAAGCTTTCCTAAATCAAATGTTTCCTTAAGTTGTGCTAGATTCTAGGAGCAAACTTTCGTTTGTTTTGCTTAAGAAATCCGGTCATGATATAGCTTGGAGGGCAAGGTTGTTTCCTCATCCTATATAAGTAGACATCTAGTCCATAATGAAAGGATAAAGTTGATTTTGATAATTCTGAGCGTTGCTTATTTCGGTTGTTAACCAAAATCAATACTTGTTGCGACTTCTATTTCATCTTCTAATTGCGATTAGGAAGAGACCCTCTAATTCTTGCGAGAATCAAGAGTACTATCCTTATTCTTACTTCTTATTATTTTCAGTTTTCCTTCACAAAAATTATATAAAAAGGTGACTTAGATTCTAGGGCAAACATTGTGAATTTTCGGACTTCAAATTCACATCAACTTGGTATCAGAGCAAGTTCAACTATCTTAATTTGCTTTTTTAGGTCCTTGCATGGTTTTATTTTTAATCTTAAAGTGAAGGTTTTACATGTAACCAAAAATTGTCTTTATTGTTATGTTAGTTAAAGTAGTTGAGTTATTTTTTGTTATGTTAGTTGCATAAAGGTCCAAAAATCCTAGCTTGATTCGGTCCATTAAGAGTCTTAGTTGTCATGAGTTGTAATAAGGAAACATGAGTAGTCTAGTTAGGCGTGTGGTTTTTGTATGCTTTATGGAAAGTTTTGCAAAGCACTCCAAAATTAAATGTTTCCTTAAGTTGTGCAAGATTCTAGGAGAAAACTTTCATTTGTTTTGCTTAAGAGATCCCGGTCATGATATAACTTGGAGGGCAAGGTTGTTTGCTCATCCAATATAAGTACACGTATAGTCTATAATAGAAGGAGAGAGTTGATTTTGATAATTATGAGCGTTGCTTATTTCGGTTGTTAACAAAAATCAATACTTGTTGCGACTTACATTCATCTTCTAATTGCGATTAGGAAGAGACCCTCTAATTCTTGCGAGAATCAAGAGTACTATCCTTATTATTAATTCTTATTATTTTCAGTTTTCCTTCACAAAAATAACATAAAAAAGTCACTAAGACTCTAGGGCAAACATTGTGAATTTTCGGACTTAAAATTCGTATCAACTTGGTATTAGAGCAAGTTTAACTATCTTAATTAGCTTTCGTAGGCTCTTGCATTATTTTACTTTACTCTTAAAGTAACGGTTTAACATGTAACCAAAAAATGTTTTTATTGCTATGTTAGTTAAAGTAGTTGTGTTGTTTTTAGTTATGTTAGTTGCATAAAGGTCCCAAAATCCTAGCTTGATTCGGTCCATTAAGAGTTTGAGTTGTCATGAGTTGTAATAAGGAAAGATGAGTAGTCTAGTTAGGCTTGTGGTTTTTGTATGATTTATGGAAAGTTTTGCAAAGCATTCCAAAATCAAATGTTTCCTTAAGTTGTGCTAGATTCTAGGAGGAAACTTTCCATTGTTTTGCTTAAGAGATCGGGTCGTGATATAGCTTAGAGGGCTAGGTTGTTTGCTTTTCCAATATAAGTACACGTCTAGTACATAATAAAAGGAGAGAGAGTTGATTTTGATAATTATGAGCGTTGCTTATTTCCGTTGTTAACCCAAATCAATACTTGTTGCGACTTGTATTCATCTTCTAATTGCGATTAGGAAGATACCTTGTAACTCATGCGAGAATCAAGACTACTATCCTTATTTTTACTTCTTATTATTTTCAGTTTTCCTTCATATAAATAACATAAAAAGGTCACTTAGATTCTAGGGCAAACATTGTCAATTTTCGGACTTAAAATTCACATCAATTTGATATCAGAGCAAGTTCAACTATCTTAATTTGCTTTCTTTGGTTCTTGCATGGTTTTAATTTACTCTTAAAGTGAAGGTTTTACATGTAACCAAAAAATGTATTTATTGTTATGTTCGTTAAAGTAGTTGTGTTATTTTTAGTTATGTTAGTTGCATAAAGGTACGAAAATCCTTGCATGATTCGGTCCATTAAGAGTCTAGGTTGTCATGATTTATTATAAGGAAAGATGAGTAATCTAGTTAGGCGTGTGGTTTTTATATGATATATGGAAAGTTTTGCAAAGCTTTCCTAAATCAAATGTTTCCTTAAGTTGTGCTAGATTCAAGAAGCAAACTTTCGTTTGTTTTGCTTAAGAGATCCGGTCATGATATAGCTTGGAGGGCAAGGTTGTTTCCTCATCCTATATAAGTACACTTCTAGTCCATTATGAAAGGAAAGCATTGATTTTGATAATTCTGAGCGTTGCTTATTTCGGTTGTTAACCAAAATCAATACTTGTTGCGACTTATATTTCATCTTTTAATTGCGATTAGGAAGAGACCCTCTAATTCTTGTGAGAATCAAGAGCACTATCCTTATTCTTACTTCTTATTATTTTCAGTTTTCCTTCACAAAAATAATATAAAAAGGTGACTTAGATTCTAGGACAAACACGTGAATTTTCGGACTTAAAATTCACATCAACTTGGTATCAAGAGCAAGTTCAACTATTTTAATTTGCTTTCTTAGGTTCTTGCATGGTTTTATTTTAATCTTAAAGTGAAGGTTTTACATGAAACCCAAAATTGTATTTATTCTTATGTTAGTTAAAGTAGTTGAGTTGTTTTTTGTTATGTTAGTTGCATAAAGGTCCAAAAATCCTAGCTTGATTCGGTCCATTAAGAGTCTTTGTTGTCATGAGTTGTAATAAGGAAAGATGAGTAGTCTAGTTAGGCGTGTGGTTTTTGTATGCTTTATGGAAAGTTTTGCAAAGCATTACTAGATCCAATGTTTCCATAAGTTGTGCTAGATTCTAGGAGGAAACTTTCCTTTGTTTTGCTTAAGAGATCCGATCATGATATAACTTGGAGGGCAAGGTTGTTTGCTCATCCAATATAAGTACACGTCTAATCCATAATAGAAGGAGATAGTTGATTTTGATAATTATAAGCTTTGCTTATTTCGGTTGTTAACCAAAATCAATACTTGTTGCGACTTGTATTCATCTTCTAATTGAGATTAGGAAGAGACCCTTTAATTCTTGCGAGAATCAAGAGTACTATCCTTATTCTTACTTCTAATAATTTTTCGGTTTTCCTTCACAAAAATAACATAAAAAGGTCACATAGATTCTAGGACAAACATTGTGAATTTTCGGACTTAAAATTCACATCAACTTGATATCAGAGCAAGTTCAACTATCTTAATTTACTTTCTTAGATTCTTGCATGGTTTTACTTTACTCTTAAAGTGAAGGTTTTACATGTAACCAAAAAATGACTTTATTGTTATGTGTGTTAAAGTAGTTGAGTTGTTTTTAGTTATGTTAGTTGCATAAAGGTACGAAAATCCTAGCATGATTCGGTCCATTAAGAGTCTTAGTTGTCAGGAGTTGTAATAAGGAAAGATGAGTAATCTAGTTAAGCGTGTGGTTTTTGTATGATTTATGGAAAGTTTTACAAAGCTTTCCCAAATCAAATGTTTCCATAAGTTGTGCTTGATTCTAGGAGGAAACTTTCCTTTCTTTTACTTAAGAGATCCTGGTCATGATATAGCTTAGAGGGCAAGGTTGTTTCCTCATCCTATATAAGTACACATCTAGTCCATAATGAAAGGAAAGAGTTGATTTTGATAATTTTGAGCGTTGCTTATTTCGGTTGTTAACCAAAATCAGTACTTGTTGCAACTTGTATTTCATCTTCTAATTGCGATTAGGAAGAGACCCTCTAATTCTTGCGAGAATCAAGAGTACTATCCTTATTCTTAGTTCTTATTATTTTCAGTTTTCCTTCACAAAAATAACATAAAAAGGTGACTTAGATTCTAGGGCAAACATTATCAATATTCGGACTTAAAATTCACATCAACTTGGTATCAGAGCAAGTTCAACTATCTTAATTTGCTTTTTTACGTTCTTGCATGGTTCTATTTTACTCTTAAAGTGAAGGTGATCCAAAGTCTAGCCCACTTAAAGGCTCTTTGGTTCATGAACCGGTTGCACTTGTTTTAGAAGCTCTTGGTTTTTCTCCATTTGTTCTTAAGCCCGAGTTTGTTACTTGTTTAACTTGGATGGTGGATTGAGGCGTGCATCACATTTTGAAGAGCCCAAGTTCTGTTTGGGTTACAAGCAAGGATGTAAAGGAAGCCCCAAGTTCTGTTTGGGTTCCTATTTATTTTTGTTGTTTTGGGTTGTAATAAAATCATGAGATTACTCATAAAGTATCTCATGATAGGCGTGTGCTTAGGAGTGATGATTAGGCAAGATAGGCGTGTGCTTAGGAGGAGTTTAAACTCCTTAGTTGCTGGTTATTTAACTTTGTAACAGCTCATTGAGTGAGCTTAATGAGGGGAGTGAATCAAGGAGCTTTTCATGCTCCTTGAAACTGATTTGGGGGGGCGGTTTTCTTAGGGTTTGCTGAGTGATTTGTGCTTCTTTCTTGCTGCTCCTAACTCTATTTAAGGACAGCTGATGTTCAATGGAAATCAGTTTTGAGTTTTGAAGTAAAAACCTTTGTGTTTTCAGTTTTAGCTTTGAGTTTGTCTCAAGTTTGAAACTAACCCTTATTACTTTGAGTGAGTCTTGAGTGATAAGATTAGGGGGAGATTGAGTGAGTCTTGTCTCTGGCCTAAGATCCCAAATCATTGAGTTTGTCTTGTGATTTGGTCATTTATCCTAAAATCGTGAGTTACAAAGTGTTCTTGTGAGTGTTCTTGTTCTTGAGTTTAAAACATCGTCCAACTCTTGGAAGGGTGCTTTTAGATTCACATCATCTGGTATCAGAGCTTTGGTGAAGAAATTCATCGGAAAAATCGAGTTTTGGAGAAGAAACGAAACTGCCAGAATTCAACCAGATTTTCATCCTACTTTGAAGGACGTTTTGTCAACCTTCAGGAGTCCAAATTGGTTGATTCTTTTTTTAATTCTGTATAACTTTTTGTCTAGAATACTCACAGAAGTTTTCAGATTTTTTTGAATTTTTTAGATATTAAACTGGGCACGTTTTTCGTAACTGCGCCAAAACGGAGCAAATCTGGCACACAGAACTTCAAACGACGATTCCTCCTTCATCCGGAAAGCTTTTCAAGAGTTTCTTTTTTTGATTCCGCTTGAAATTTCCTGAAGTTTATTAATCTGTAAGCCTTTGAGAGTCTCAAGGCCATTTACAGTTTCGTTTTGTTGTTCAAGTTTACGGCAGTTTGCATCTTGTATTTGTAATAGTCTAGCAAAAATAGTGAAATCATGGCTGAAGGTGATCTTGCCAGGATGTTACAAGTAATAACTCAGAAGTTAGAAAACTTTGAGAGAAAATCAGAAGCAAATGATGAAGATAAGGCTCAACAAAAGACTAGGTTAGATGCTATGTCCGAAATGTTGATGCAAGCAAGTAGAAAACTGAATTTTCTTGAAAATGAGGAAGGTGAGATTAATACACCTAGAAACTTTGATGAAGATAGGGGTTTGAGAATCGAGATGCCCGAATTTGATGGGGGACATGATAGTGAGGCTTTTCTTGATTGGATGAGGCAAATTGAAACCGTTTTTGATTATAAGGGGTATGATGATAGAAAAAGGTTTAAACTTGCTGTCCTAAAACTCACTAAACTTGCTGCCTTGTGGTATGAAAACCTCAAGTCCAATAGAAGGAGAGAGGGAAAAGAGAAGATAGACTCATGGGTTAAGTTGAAGAAAAAGATGAGGGATAAATGGGTTAGTAAGGAGTATGAGCAAGAACAAGACCTAAAACTTACCCACCTTTCCCAAGAAAATAACATGAGTGTGGAAGAGTACATGAAAGAGTTTGGAAAATTGTGCTTGATTTGTGATTTGCAAGAAAAGGAAACCTTTAAAATTGCTCGATTTGTTAAAGGTTTGTCCAAAGAGATAAGTAAGAAAGTCGAAGTGACTCACTATGCCACTTTTAGTGATGTTTGTAAACTTGCTTTGAAATATGAGGCACAAGCTAAGGAGGAAAAGGAGAAAGAGAAGCCCAAAACTTCTTCTTCTTCTTTCAAGGGTACTTCAAAATTTACTCCCTTCAACTCTAAAGGGAGTACTTTTCAAAGTAGAGCCTTTTCATCTAGTTCATCCCGGTTCTAAACCCGATAAGGGGAAAGAAAAACAAGTGATTTCACCTAGTGAGCTTGCAACTAGGAGAAAATGTTTTAAATGCCATGGGAGGGGTCATATTGCTAGTGAATGTCCTAGTAAAACTGTTTTGACCGCCACTCAATGTGCTATAATGGATGAAGAAGAACAAATGTATAACTTTGTAGTGCAAGAAGAAGATGGCTATGTAGAAGATGACTTTGATGAAGAGATAGAACCCGAGGGTGAGTACAATATGATGGTTGTGAGGAAAGTGTTGTTTAGTGAGCCTCAAGTTGATGAGAGACAAAGAAACAACTTGTTTCATACTAGATGCAAGATCGAGAGAAGACTTGCAATGTGATAGTCGATGGTGGTGCTCAAACGGATGTTATTTCCTCCGAAGCGGTGAGTAAGTTGAGACTTACCACTAGAGATCATGATGAGCCTTATAAGCTCAATTGGTTGAATGATGGCAATGGCATTAGGGTGAAGAAGCAAGCTTTGGTTTCTTACTCTATTGGCAAGTTTGAAGATGAGAGATGGTGCGACATTCTTCCTATGGATGCTTGTCACTTGTTACTTGGAAGGCCATGGCAATTTGACCATGATCTCGGAGCACAAAGGCAAATCTAATGTATATCTTGTAACTACCAAAGATGGTAGAAAAGTGAAATTGCTTCCCCTACCCCCCTAAAGTTGCTAAGAAAGACAAAGAAAAGAGCAACTATCTTGTATCTTGTAATGAGTTCGAGAAAATAGTGGAAGAAAATGGTGGGGGGTATGCTTTGGTTGTGAGGACCAAAGATGAGAATGAGACTACTTACAATAACTCACCACTTTTGGATGAGTTGTTGGAAGAGTTCAAAGATGTGTTTCCCAAATGACTTGCCCAAGGGCCTCCCTCCAATAAGGGGCATTGAGCATGCCATTGACTTGATTCCGAGGATCACCTTTGCCTAACAAAGCCGCCTATAGGTGTAATCCGGAAGAGAGTAAGGAACTTGAAAGGCAAGTGAATGAATTGATTGAAAGAGGCTATGTGAGAGAGAGCCTTAGTCCTTGCGCGGTTCCTCGCCCTTTTAGTACCAAAGAAAGATGGTACTTGGAGAATGTGTGTTGATAGTCGTTCCATTAACAACATAACCATCAAATATCGCTTTCCTATGCCTCGTTTGCAAGATATGCTAGATGAATTGAGTGGTTCCTTAGTCTTTTCCAAAATAGACTTAAGGAGTGGATACCATCAAATGAGAATACGGGAGGGAGATGAGTTGAAAACGGCTTTCAAAACAAAGCAAGGGTTATATGGGTGGTTGGTTATGCCATTTGGGCTTTGCAACGCCCCAAGCTCCTTCATGCGGTTGATGAATGAAGTCCTTCGTCCTTTCCTTAATGATTTTATTGTTGTTTACTTAGATGACATACTTGTGTATAGTAAAAACAATGAAGATCATGTAATTCATTTGAGGAGGTTGTTTGAAAAATTGAGGGAGATGAAGTTGTATGGCAAGATTGAGAAATGTGTATTCATGACTCCTAGTGTTGTATTCTTAGGATACATTGTAACAGGAGAGGGGGTGCATGTAGATCCGGAAAAGGTAAAGGCCGTACAATCATGGTTGGCTCCAACCAATGTGCATGAAGTAAGAAGCTTCCATGGACTAGCCTCCTTCTATAGGCGGTTCATCAAGAACTTCTCTACTATCATGGCTCCTATCACCGAGTTAACAAAGAAAGGTGAGTTTGAGTGGGGTGAGAGTGCGCACAAGGCCTTTGAGAAGGTCAAGCATATGCTTTGTAATGCTCCCATACTTGTACTTCCCAACTTTAACAAAGTGTTTGAGGTGGAGTGTGATGCGAGTGGGATTGGGATTGGTGCGGTTTTGATACAAGAGAGGAAGCCTGTGTGCTACTTTAGTGAGAAGTTAAATGGGGCTAAACTTAACTATTCCACCTATGATCGTGAGTTCTATGCCATTGTGAGGGCTCTTGATCATTGGTCTCATTACTTGAGGCCTAAGCCTTTTGTCCTTCATTCGGACCATGAGGCGCTTAAGTTCATCCATGGGCAACAAAAGTTGAACCAAAGGCATGCTAAATGGGTGGAGTTTCTCCAAACATTTACCTTTAGTTCAAAATATAAAGATGGGAAGAGTAATGTAGTAGCCGATGCTTTGTCTCGTCGGAACTACTTGCTTTCAATGGTGGATGCTAAGATTTTGGGTTTTGAACAACTCAAAGAGGGCTATCAACATGATCCCGATTTTGCAAGTGAGTTAGAGAGTCCATCAAAGGAGTTTGTGCAAGCAAGATGGTTACCTCTTCAAGGGTAACAAATTGTGTGTCCCCAAGAGCGGTGTGAGGGAGTTGTTGGTGAGAGAAGTGCATAGTGGTGGTTTGGCGGGTCACTTTGGCATACAAAAAACTCTTGATATTCTTGGTGAGCATTTCTATTGGCCAAGAATGATCAAAGATGTGACTTTGGTTGTGGAGAGATGTGCTACTTGTCAAAAAGCAAAGGGTCACTTCACCAAAGGTCTCTATACTCCTCTTCCAGTTCCGGATGCCCCATGGGAGAGTGTTAGCATGGACTTCATTGTGGGATTACCAAGAACTCAAAGGGGAAGGGATAGCATCATGGTGGTTGTAGATAGATTCTCTAAAATGGCTCACTTCATAGCTTGTAATAAAACCGATGATGCTTGTAAAAGTGGCGGAATTATACTTCAAGGAAGTAGTCAAACTTCATGGCATTCCTCGAAGTATAGTTTCGGATAGGGACTCCAAGTTTCTTAGTCACTTTTGGAGGACCCTATGGAAGCTTGTTGGTACCAAGTTCTTGTTTAGCACCTCTCATCATCCCCAAACCGATGGGCAAACGGAGGTGACAAATAGAACTTTGGGTACATTGTTGAGAGGACTTGTAAGCAAAACGCAAAAAGATTAGGACATGAAACTAGCCCATGCGGAGTTTGCTTACAACCGAGCTCATTCCTTAACTACTTCTCGCTCCCCATTTGAAGTAGTTTATGGAGTGAATCCCTTTGTGCCTATTGATCTTGTTCCTATGGTTAAAGGGGATATTGTGGAGAAAGATGCTAAAAAGAGGGTGGAAGCCTTTCAAAAAACCTGTGAGCAAGTGAAGAAAAGAATTGAGGAGATGAATAAGAAATACCAAGAGAGAGCAAATAAACGACGAAAACAACCCATCTTTCACCCCCGGGGATTTGGTTTGGCTTCATTTGAGGAAAGAAAGATTTCCCAAACTTCGCAAAAACAAACTCATGCCTCGTTCGATGGTCCATTTAGAGTGCTTGAAAGGGTGAATGATAGTGCTTACAAAATTGAGCTTCCTGATGAGTTGATAGGTGTTAGTGCTACTTTCAATGTGGGGGATTTGTCTCCATACTTAGATGATTCAAGTTTGAGGGCAAACTCTTCAAAAGAAGGGGAGAATGATCCAAAGTCTAGCCCACTTAAAGGCTCTTTGGTTCATGAACCGGTTGCACTTGTTTTAGAAGCTCTTGGTTTTTCTCCATTTGTTCTTAAGCCCGAGTTTGTTACTTGTTTAACTTGGATGGTGGATTGAGGCGTGCAACACATTTTGAAGAGCCCAAGTTCGTTTGGGTTACAAGCATGGATGTAAAGGAAACCCCAAGTTCGTTTGGGTTCCTATTTATTTTTGTTGTTTTGGGTTGTAATAAAATCATGAGATTACTCATAAAGTATCTCATGATAGGCGTGTGCTTAGGAGTGATGATTAGGCAAGATAGGCGTGTGCTTAGGAGGAGTTTAAACTCCTTAGTTACCGGTTATTTAACTTTTTGTAACAGCTCATTGAGTGAGCTTAATGAGGGAGTGAATCAAGGAGCTTTTCATGCTCCTTGAAACCGATTTGGGGGGCGGTTTTCTTAGGGTTTCTTTGAGTGATTTGTGCTTCTTTCTTGCTGCTCCTAACTCTATTTAAGGACAATGATGTTCAATGGAAATCGGTTTTGAGTTTTGAAGTAAAAACCTTTGTGTTTTCGGCTTTAGCTTTGAGTTTGTCTCAAGTTTGAAACTAACCCTTATTACTTTGAGTGAGTCTTGAGTGATAAGATTAGGGGAGATTGAGTGAGTCTTGTCTCTGGCCTAAGATCCCAAATCATTGAGTTTGTCTTGTGATTTGGTCATTTATCCTAAAATCGTGAGTTACAAAGTGTTCTTGTGAGTGTTCTTGTTCTTGAGTTTAAAACATCGTCCAACTCTTGGAAGGGTGCTTTTAGATTCACATCAGAAGGTCTACATGTAACCAAAAAATGTCTTTATTGTTATGTTAGTTAAAGTAGTTAAGTTGTTTTTAGTCATTTTAGTTGCATAAAGGTCCGAAAATCCTTGCTTGATTCTGTCTATTAAGAGTCTTAGTTGTCATGAGTTGTAATAAGGAAAGATGAGTAGTCTTGTTAGGCGTGTGGTTTTTGTATGCTTTATGGAAAGTTTTGCAAAGCATTCCTAAATCAAATGTTTCCCTAAGTTGTGCAAGATTCTAGGAGGAAACTTTCCTTTGTTTTGCTTAAGAGATCCGATCATGATATAACTTGGAGGGCGAGGTTGTTTGCTCATCCAAAGTACACGTCTAGTCCATAATAGACGGAGTGAGTTGATTTTGATAATTATGAGCGTTGCTTATTTCAGTTGTTAACCAAAATCAATACTTGTTGGGACTTGTATTCATCTTCTAATTGCGATTAGGAAGAAACCCTCTAATTCTTGCGAGAATCAAGAGTACTATCCTTATTCTTACTTCTTATTATTTTCAGTTTCCCTTCACAAAAATAACATAAAAAAGTCACTAAGACTCTGGGGCAAACATTGTGAATTATCGGACTTAAAATTCACATTAACTTGGTATTAGAGCAAGTTCAACTATCTTAAAGGTTCTTGCATGGTTTTACTTTACTCTTAAAGTGAAGGTTTTACATGTAACCAAAAAATATTTTTATTGCTATGTTAGTTAAAGTAGTTGAGTTGTTTTTAGTTATGTTAGTTGCATAAAGGTGCGAAAAGCCTTGCTTGATTCGGTCCATTGAGAGTCTTAGTTGTCATGAGTTATAATAAGGAAATATGAGTAGTCTAGTTAGGCGTGTGGTTTTTGTATGATTTATGGAAAGTTTTGCAAAGCTTTCCCAAATCAAATGTTTCCTTAAGTTGTGCTAGATTCTAGGAGGAAACTTTCCTTTCTTTTACTTAAGAGATCCGGCCATGATATAGCTTAGAGGGCAAGGTTGTTTCCTCATCCTATATAAGTACACATCTAGTCCATAATGAAAGGAAAGAGTTGATTTTGATAATTCTGAGCGTTGCTTATTTCGGTTGTTAACAAAAATTAATATTTGTTGCGACTTGTATTTCATCTTCTAATTGCGATTAGGAAGAGACCCTCGAATTCTTGCGAGAATCAAGAGTACTATCCTTATTCTTAGTTCTTATTTTTCGGTTTTCCATCACAAAAATAACATAAAAAGGTGACTTAGATTCTAGGGCAAACATCATCAATTTTCGGACTTAAAATTCACATCAACTTGGTATCAGAGCAAGTTCAACTATCTTAATTTGCTTTCCTAGGCTCTTGCATGGTTTTACTTTACTCGTAAAGTAAAGGTTTTACATGTAACCAAAAAATGTTTTTATTGCTATGTTAGTTAAAGTAGTTGAGTTGTTTTTAGTTATGTTAGTTGCATATTGGTCCCAAAATCCTAGCTTGATTCGGTCCATTAAGAGTCTGAGTTGTCATGAGTTGTAATAAGGAAAGATGACTAGTCTAGTTAGGCGTGTGGTTTTTGTATGATTTATGGAAAGTTTTGCAAAGCATTCCAAAATCAAATGTTTCCTTAAGTTGTTCTAGATTCTAGGAGGAAACTTTCCATTGTTTTACTTAAGAGATCCGATCGTGATATAGCTTAGAGGGCTAGGTTGTTTGCTTTTCCTATATAAGTACACGTCTAGTACATAATAAAAGGAGAGAGAGTTGATTTTGATAATAATGAGCGTTGCTTATTTCCGTTGTTAACCCAAATCAATACTTGTTGCGACTTGTATTCATCTTCTAATTGCGATTAGGAAGATACCTTGTAACTCATGCGAGAATCAAGACTACTATCCTTATTTTTACTTCTTATTATTTTCAGTTTTCCTTCACAAAAATAACATAAAAAAGTCACTTAGATTCTAGGGTAAACATTGTCAATTTTCGGACTTAAAATTCACATCATTTTGATATCAGAGCAAGTTCAACTATCTTAATTTGCTTTCTTAGGTTCTTGCATGGTTTTACTTTACTCATAAAGTGAAGGTTTTACATGTAACAAAAAAATGTCTTTATTGTTATGTTAGTTAAAGTAGTTGAGTTATTTTTAGTTATGTTAGTTGCATAAAGGTACGAAAATCCTAGCATGATTCGGTCCATTAAAAGTCTAGGTTGTCATGAGTTATAATAAGGAAAGATGAGTAATCTAGTTAGGCGTGTGGTTTTTATATGATTTATGGAAAGTTTTGCAAAGCTTTCCTAAATCAAATGTTTCCTTAAGTTGTGCTAGATTCTAGGAGCAAACTTTCGTTTATTTTGCTTAAGAGATCCGGTCATGATATAGCTTGGAGGGCAAGGTTATTTCCTCATCCTATATAAGTACACATCTAGTCCATAATGAAAGGAAAGCGTTGATTTTGATAATTTTGAGCGTTGCTTATTTCGGTTGTTAACCAAAATCAATACTTGTTGCGACTTATATATTATCTTTTAATTGCGATTAGGAAGGGACCCTCTAATTCTTGTGAGAATCAAGAGTACTTTCCTTATTCTTACTTCTTATTATTTTCAGTTTTCCTTCACAAAAATAACATAATAAGGTGACTTAGATTTTAGGGCAAACACTGTGAATTTTCAGACTTAAAATTCACATCAACTTGGTATCAGAGCAAGTTCAACTATCTTAATTTGCTTTCTAAGGTTCTTGCATGGTTTTATTTTAATCTTAAAGTGAAGGTTTTACATGTAACCAAAAATTGTCTCTGTATTCTTATGTTAGTTAAAGTAGTCGAGTTGTTTTTAGTTATGTTAGTTGCATAAAGGTCCAAAAATCCTAGCTTGATTCGGTCCACTAAGTGTCTTAGTTGTCATGAGTTGTAATAAGAAAAGATGAGTAGTCTAGTTAGGCGTGTGGTTTTTGTATGCTTTATGAAAAGTTTTGCAAAGCATTCCAAGATCCAATGTTTCCATAAGTTGTGCTAGATTCTAGGAGGAAACTTTCCTTTGTTTTGCTTAAGAGATCCCGGTCATGATATAACTTGGAGGGCAAGGTTGTTTGCTCATCCAATATAAGTACACGTCTAGTCCATAATAGAAGGAGATAGTTGATTTTGATAATTATTAGCTTTGCTTATTTCGGTTGTTAACCAAAATCAATACTTGTTGCGACTTGTATTCATCTTCTAATTGCGATTAGGAAGACACTCTTTAATTCTTGCGAGAATCAAGAGTACTATCCTTATTCTTACTTTTTATTATTTTCAGTTTTTCTTCACAAAAATAACATAAAAAGGTCACTTAGATTCTAGGACAAACATTGTGAATTTTCGGGCTTAAAATTCACATCAACTCGATATCAGAGCAAGTTCAACTATCTTAATTTACTTTCTTAGGTTCTTGCATGGTTTTACTTTACTCTTAAAGTAAAGGTTTTACATGTAACAAAAAAATGTTTTTATTGCTATGTTAGTTAAAGTAGTTGAGTTGTTTTTAGTTATGTTAGTTGCATAAACGTCCCAAAATCCAGGCTTGATTCGGTCCATTAAGAGTCTGAGTTGTCATGAGTTGTAATAAGGAAAGATGAGTAGTCTAGTTAGGCGTGTGGTTTTTGTATGATTTATGAAAAGTTTTGCAAAGCATTCCAAAATCAAATGTTTCCTTAAGTTGTGCTAGATTCTAGGAGGAAACTTTCCATTGTTTTGCTTAAGAGATCCGGTCGTGATATAGCTTAGAGGGCTAGGTTGTTTGCTTTTCCTATATAAGTACACGTCTAGTACATAATAAAAGGAGAGAGAGTTGATTTTGATAATTATGAGCGTTGCTTATTTCCGTTGTTAACCCAAATCAATACTTGTTGCGACTTGTATTCATCTTCTAATTGCGATTAGGAAGATACCTTGTAACTCATGCGAGAATCAAGAGTACTATCTTTATTTTTACTTCTTATTATTTTCAGTTTTCCTTCACCAAAATAACATAAAAAGGTCACTTAGATTCTAGGGCAAACATTGTTAATTTTCGGACTTAAAATTCACATCAATTTGATATCAGAGCAAGTTCAACTATCTTAATTTACTTTCTTAGGTTCTTGCATGGTTATACTTTACTCTTAAAGTGAAGGTTTTACATGTAACCAAAAAATGTCTTTATTGTTATGTTAGTTAAAGTAGTTGAGTTATTTTTAGTTATGTTAGTTGCATAAAGGTACGAAAATCCTAGCATGATTCGGTCCATTAAGAGTCTAGGTTGTCATGAGTTATAATAAGGAAAGATGAGTAATCTAGTTAGGCGTGTGGTTTTTATATGATTTATGGAAAGTTTTGCAAAGCTTTCCTAAATCAAATGTTTCCTAAAGTTGTGCTAGATTCTAGGAGCAAACTTTCGTTTGTTTTGCTTAAGGGATCCGATCATGATATAGCTTGGAGGGCAAGGTTATTTCCTCATCCTATATAAGTACACATCTAGTCCATAATGAAAGGAAAGCGTTGATTTTGATAATTCTGAGCGTTGCTTATTTCGGTCGTTAACCAAAATCAATACTTGTTGCGACTTATATTTCATCTTCTAATTGCGATTAGGAAGAGACCCTCTAATTCTTGCGAGAATCAAGAGTACTATCCTTATTCTTACTTCTTATTATTTTCAGTTTTCCTTCACAAAAATAACATAAAAAGGTGACTTAGATTCTAGGGCAAACATTGTGAATTTTCGGACTTAAAATTCACATCAACATGGTATCAGAGCAAGTTCAACTATCTTAATTTGCTTTCTTAGGTTCTTGCATAGTTTTATTTTAATCTTAAAGTGAAGGTTTTACATGTAATCAAAAATTATCTTTATTGTTATGTTACTTAAAGTCGTTGAGTTATTTTTAGTTATGTTAGTTGCATAAAGGTCCAAAAATCCTAGCTTGATTCGGTCCATTAAGAGTCTAAGTTGTCATGAGTTGTAATAAGGAAAAAGAGTAGTCTAGTTAAGCGTGTGGTTTTTGTATGCTTTATGGAAAGTTTTGCAAAGCATTCCTAGATCCAATGTTTCCATAAGTTGTGCTGGATTCTAGGAGGAAACTTTCCTTTGTTTTGCTTATTAGATCCGGTCATGATATAACTTGGAGGGAAAGGTTGTTTGCTCATCCAATATAAGTACACGTCTAGTCCATAATAGAAGGAGAGAGTTGATTTTGATAATTATAAGCTTTGCTTATTTCGGTTGTTAACCAAAATCAATACTTGTTGCGACTTGTATTCATCTTCTAATTGCGATTAGGAAGAGACCCTTTAATTCATGCGAGAATCAAGAGTACTATCCTTATTCTTACATCGTATTATTTTCAGTTTTCCTTCACAAAAATAACATAAAAAGGTCACTTTGATTCTAGGACAAACATTGTGAATTTTCGGACTTAAAATTCACATCAACTTGATATCAGAGCAAATTCAACTATCTTAGTTTGCTTTCTTAGGTTCTTGCATGGTTTTACTTTACTCTTAAAGTGAAGGTTTTACATGTAACCAAAAAATGTCTTTATTGTTATGTTTGTTAAAGTACACTACTATAAAATAGGGCTATAGCAACGCCCTTTTATGCAATAGTTTTATTAGTGTTGCTATATCATAGCTATTGCAACAGTTAAATAATTATTTATTTTAGCAGACTTTGACTTTGAAAAAACGTTGCTATAGAAAAACTATTGCAACAGTTATATATATATATAACTATGTTATTGCAATAGTTTGTAGTTTTTTAATATTTTGATGAGATATTGCAACAGTTTTTTTTGTCAAGCATCTAAAACATGTAAAAAAATTAAAATTAAAATTGGGTTTATTAAAAATGTTCAATACACTTCTTTTGGGTTTTCCTTACCCAATTTTTTTCACGACTTTGCTCACCCAAAACCCTTACACTCTTTTCCTCCCTCTGCGTTTGGTTCTCTTTCACCCTCCTCCGCCCTCGCCTTGCATTTTTTTCATGACCTTGCTCACCCAAAACCCAAAACGTTTCTTGAAGCGGTGGCGATTGTAGATTGACTTGGCTATTGAGGCGAAATTACCGAAATCAAGTTCTGAATTGGCGAGAAGTACACCGTGAACTGGTATGTACCTCTTCGAATTTGGTCTTAAATTTCACAATTTTGTTTTTTATGTATTGATCATTTATAAATGATTTTTTTTTGTGTGGTTTTGAGGGCTAAGTTAGGGTTCTTAATTAGGGAATTCGGTTAATTGGGGAATTTGGTTGATTGGCGAATTTGGGTTATTTTTTATATATGCGTGAATTGTTAATTCCAATACTCAAATGTCCTGTTCCTTATTCCTGTTTGGAATCAAATAACCCAAATTCTTAAATTTCAACTGTATTTGGTCACGAAAATTCCAAACAGGACGGTTGATTGGGGAATGTGTGTTTTTTTTGTTGAGTATTCAACCCTCAACTGTCCTGTTTATTCATGGGTTATTTTTGTTGTCTTGATCAGTTGGTTGTTTGGTGATGATGTTGAATTTTAGTTCGCTGCTCTATAGTGCTGCTATACTGTTGTTGGTTTCGTTCTCGTTTTGTTTCTTGTTTCTATACTCACCGCTATACTTGTTATGCTCGCTTTGGATTGTTAATGTTAGTTGATAGTATGTGGATGGGAAATAATTAGTCGACTTGAATAGGATAATCTGACAAAGAACTTGCGGTATGCAGATAATAAAGTTACTCAACGAAATTCAAGGGCGGCTCCTTTTTCATGTGTTTAACCAAGCAGGGGATTGTTAGCTTGATACGAAAACCTCTCCCTTACATAGGTAATATTGTGAAATTTACAATAGCAAACTAGCAGTTTGAGATTTACAACAATTAATACATTGTTAGTTTGACTAATTATTGTCTCCCCTCTAAAGCTTCGCCTCTTACCCTTGGGCGTCAAACTTATGAAGAATATTAGTGGAATTAGGCAAGATTGAACTTTCAGTCAAAAATGTAGTTTTTAATAACAAAAAGTCATGTTACTGTAGTTTCAGAATTTAGGAGATTGTCACAATCAACGGGCTGAATAATCTTGTCAGTGTTGTATTTTTTAACGCTTGGAAATCTGTTACTTGAGGACATCCTGCTAGAATAGCAACAATACCTATCAAATTACTGCTAGATAAGACGGATACATTTGAAAATCATATTGGTAAAAGCAAAAGGAAAGTGGCACTAAAAGATGGTTTGTAAACTACTACTCCTCTATCTTGTTATGACCTCTCGAAATAAGCTTCTAACTAAAGCTACTGACTTGAGCTTTTTAGATGGCATATGCATTACAAGCTAGAGTTTTGATGAAATCATCATTTCTTATGTCCTCTTTGCTGAAAATATTCTAGATTTTTGCAAACGCAATGAGATGAACTTAGGATATTTGAGATGTGCTCTTCTGATTTTTGATGCTACGTGAGGTTTGAGGGTCAACTTGATGAGAAAAAGTGTAATGTAACTCTAGAACAACTATTACCAACTACTAAGAGATTTTTATGGTGAGTATCTCTAGTGGTTCTTAGGGATTATTTTTTGATTAAAAAAATTAAAAAAATTCAGCTATTATATTAACTAAGAATATGGGGAGCATATAACTCACATAAATTGATAAATGTTCAATTTTTTTTTTGAGAGAGATCAAAGCCTCTCTCCTAGATCAATTCATTGTAGCATTTTTACAACCAATTATGTATGAAAAGGATGTACGCAGAATACAAGAGTACAAAGGGCACTAAAAGATCACTCTATTGTAGAACATCCTTGTAGTTATCGGCTTGTGTGTAATCTGGAATCATACTTTCTCTAGACACCATACAATGGCAAACATCATGTGCTTATTATAATGATACCCAATATGCCAAGGAGAACCTAGGGAATAAAATGGCGTAAAACCTCACTATGGTGGAAAATTAGGTTTTAACTTCTTAAAATGTTTTCGTCTAATTTGGAGCATTATATTGATTGGATCGAGTCACCTCTAGGGGCTTCCTTCTCTTTTTGATACCCAATATGCCAAGGAGAATTTAGAATGACTGTGTTTTCAAGTAGGGACTTAAGGCAATAAGTTCTTTGTAATTTAGCTTACATGATCATTTTCGGGTATCAAAGTTTGACTTTTGAGACTGATTATCTCCGGTTGCACCACCCGCTTCAAGTCTTTTGTTTTGTATATGTTGTGCCTGCCTTAGGTTTCATTTGGCTATACTACTTTTTGCCATTTTGTACATTATATTTGAATCTTTCTATTACAAGTGACAAAGAACAATCATGGTAATTGATCATAGGATATTGTCTATAGAAATTTTGTACCGATTATGAGCTATGGACTTGCCCATGAGGTAAAAGGTAGTATGATATATGGGATTCTCTCGTCACTTTAATTTCATGGTGGGGCACCTCGGTTACATACTTCCCTAAAACCAATGATGGAGAAGAAAGGTACAAGTATTTCAAAAAAAGTAGTAGATTTCCACAAGATCTACAAAATAGCTGGTAAAATCAGTTTCAATGCTTTTACCAAAGCGAGTACTTGGATGTCACTTTTCACCTTGCTATACATTGACATTATGTGATATATTCTACTTTTTGCCATTTTGTACATTATACTACTTTTTACCATTTTGTACATTACATTTGAATATTTTGATAGGCTATAGAAATTTCGTGATATTATAATCTAGGATCAATGCACTCCATATATGAAAATGGTACCGTAAGGTAATTGAAGTGATAGTGCTTTGATAATTTCACGCCCGATTAAAAGGCCCGGTAGGAGTGCTCTAATTGACGTAACTTTGATAATTGAACCGCTCATGATGTGCTATTTATCATGATGTACAAAATATGAGCAAGGAACCTCAAGAAAAACCCGAATCTCGTGATACAATTCGTCGCTTCACTTAGACGACTACGGAAAAAGGACCCTAGCTTGACTGCAGAAATGGTTGCTGTAGTTTTGGTGTCTACACTTTCAAGTGATGCATAAATAATTTCTAGACATCACTCTCTTTATTGGTCATGTTTACGTATAGGTATGTTTTATAAAGCTTCTTTACTTATTTTGTTATATGTAGATTTAGAATTATGATGTTTGATGCGTGTGAAATTATGGTGTTTGATTATTGTGAGCATTTGGTGTTTGATTACATGCATTAATTTTCCTATTATATTGACTATTATTTTTTCGTTTACAGGATGCTAGATAGAAGGAGAAAGGTAGATACAAGGATGGCCGTAAGGGCATAGATTGAAGTTCTTTTGGACCGATTTTGGACAAATAAATTTAATACTATATAAGTTCTAGATTTCTTAAACTATTAGTTCTTTTTGGAGATTCATTAGTTTTCTGAATTGATGTATTCATATTATAACAATGGGTTTTTGTTATTAGAATGATTGTTATGGATATTTTATTTTAATAATAAGTAAAACGTAATTTGAAATAAATGTTTTCTTTTTGTAGTAGTGGGATATTTTGGTATAATATTTTCATTTTAACGAGCTACTAAATAAACGCATATGAAATTGTTGCTGTAAGCTCACATTAAAGTGACGCAACAGCTTGTATCAAGAGACCTTGCTATAGACGCACATAAATATGTCGCAATAGTGTAGTGAGAAACGTTGTTATAGACTCGTGTAAAAGTGTCGCAATAGCTGTGTCAAGAAATGTTGCTATAGACTCGCAAAAGTGTTGTAATATTAGAGTAATAAACGTTGTCATAGACTCGTTGATAGTGTAGCTATAGATAATAAAAGTGTTAGCCTAAACACTAAAAATATTGCTTTAAATCCTAAATAATTGTGACTAAAACTTAATAATTGTCGCCTTTGTAGAATTTTCGGACATAAAATTCACATCAACTTGGAATCGAGCAAGTTCAACTATCTTAATTTGCTTTCTTAGGTTCATGCATGGTTTTACATTACTCTTAAAGTGAAGGTTTTACATGTCACTAAAAAATATCTTTATTGCTATGTTGGTTAAAGTAGTTGAGTTGATTTTAGTTATGATAGTTGCATAAAGTTCCAAAAATCCTAGCTTGATTCGGCCGCTTAAGAGTCTTAGTTGTCATGAGTTGTAATAAGAAAAGATGAGTGGTCTAGTTAGGGTTGTGGATTTTGTATGATTTATGGAAAGTTTTGCAAAGCATTCCTAAATCGAATGTTTCCTTAAGTTGTGCTAGATTCTAGGAGGAAACTTTCCATTCTTTTGCTTAAGAGATCCTATTTTGATATAGCTTCGAGGGCAAGGTTGTTTGCTCATCCTATAGAAGTACACGTTAAGTCCATAATAAAAGGAGAGAGTGTTAATTTTGATAATTATGAGCGTTGCTTATATCCGGTGTTAACCCAAATCAATACTTGTTGCGACTTGTATTCATCTTTTAATTGCGATTAGGAAGAGATCCTCTAATTCTTGCGAGAATCAAGAGTATTATCCTTATTCTAACTTCTTATTATTTTCAGTTTTCCTTCACAAAAATAACATAAAAAGGTCACTTAGATTCTAGGACAAACATTGTGAATTTTCGTACTTAAAATTCACATCAACTTGGTATTAGAGCAAGTTCAACTATCTTAATTTGCTTTCTTAGGTTCATGCATGGTTTTACTTAGTCTTAAAGTGAAGGTCTTGCATGTAACCAAAAAATGTCTTTATTGTTATGTTAGTTAAAGTAGTTGAGTTGTTTTTAGTTATGTTAGTTGCATAAAGGTCCAAAAATCCTAGCTTGATCTCGGTCAACTAAGAGTCTTAGTTGTCATGAGTTGTAATAAAGAAAGATGAGTAGTGTAGTTAGGCGTGTGGTTTTTGTATGATTAATGGAAAGTTTTGCAAAGCATTCGTAAATTAAATGTTTCCTGAAGTTGGGCTAGATTCTCGGAGGAAACTTTCCTTTATTTTGCTTAAGAGATCCGGTCATGATATAGCTAGGAGGGCAAGGTTGTTTGCTCATCCTATATAAGTACACGTCTATTCCATAATAAAAGGAGAGAGTTAATTTTGATAATTATAAGCGTTGCTTATTTCCGTTGTTAACCAAAATTAATACTTGTTGCGATTTGTATTCATCTTCTAATTGCGATTAGGAAGAGACCCTCTAATTCTTGCGAGAATCAAGCGTACTATCCTTATTCTTTCTTCTTATTATTTTTTAGTTTTCGTTCACAAAAATAACATAAAAGGACACTTAGATTCTAGGGCAAACATTGTGAATTTTCGGACATAAAATTCACATCAACTTGGTATCACAAAGCAAGTTCAAATATCTTAATTTGGTTTCTTAGGTTCATGCATGGTTTTACTTAGTCTTAAAGTGAAGGTCTTGCATGTAAACAAAAAATGTCTTTATTGTTATGTTAGTTAAAGTAGTTGAGTTGTTTTTTGTTATGTTAGTTGCATAAAGGTCCAAAAATCCTAGCTTGATTCGGTCCATTAAGAAGTCTTAGTTGTCATGAGTTGTAATAAGGAAAGATGAGTAGTCTAGTTAGGCGTGTGGTTTTTGTATGATTTATGAAAAGTTTTGCAAAGCATTCCTAAATCAAATGTTTCCATAAGTTGTGCTTGATTCTAGGAGGAAACTTTCCATTGTTTTGCTTAAGAGATCCGATTTTGATATAGCTTGGAGGGCAAGGTTGTTTGCTCATCCTATATAAGTACACGGCTAGTCCATATAAAAGGAGAGAGAGTTGATTTTGATAATTATGAGCGTTGCTTATTTTCGTTGTTAACCCAAATCAATACTTGTTGCGACTTGTATTCATCTTCTAATTGCGATTAGGGAGAGATCCTCTAATTCTTGCTAGAATCGAGAATACTATATTTATTATTTTTAGTTTTCGTTCACAAAAATAACATAAAAAGGTCACTTAGATTCTAGGGCAAACATTGTGAATTTTCGGACATAAAATTCACATCAACTTGGTATCATAGCAAGTTCAACTATCATAATTTGCTTTCTTAGGTTCATGCCTGGTTTTACATTACTCTTAAAGTGAAGGTTTTACATGTAACTAAAAAATGTCTTTATTGTTATGCTAGTTAAAGTAGTTGAGTTGTTTTTAGTTATGTTAGTTGCATAAAGGTCCGAAAATCTTAGCTTGCTTCGGTCCATTATGAGTCTTAGTTGTCATGAGTTAAAAAAAGGAAAGATGAGTAATCTAGTTAGGCATATGGTTTTTGCATGATTTATGGAAAGTTTTGCAAAGCATTACTAAATCAAATGTTTCCTTAAGTTGTGCTAGATTCTAGGAAGAAACTTTCCATTGTTTTGCATAAGAGACCCGATTTTGATGTAGCTTGGAGGGCAAGGTTGTTTGCTCATCCAATGCAAGTACACGTGTAGTCCATAATAAAAGGAGACAGTGTTGATTTTGATAATTATGAGCGTTGCTTATTCAAGGTGTTATCCCAAATCAATACATGTTGCGACTTGTATTCATCTTTTAATTGCGATTAGGAAGAGATCCTCTAATTCTTGCGGGAATCAAGAGTATTATCCTTATTCTTACTCCAATATATTTTAAGTTTTCCTTCACAAAAATAACATAAAAAGGTCACTTAGATTCTAAGGACAAACATTGTGAATTTTCGAACTTAAAATTCACATCAACTTGGTATCAAAGCAAGTTCAAATATCTTAATTTGCTTTCTTAGGTTCATGCATGGTTTTACTTAGTCTTAAAGTGAAGGTCTTGCATGTAACCAATATGTCTTTATTGTTATGTTAGTTAAAGTAGTTGAGTTGTTTTTTGTTATGTTAGTTGCATAAAGGTCCAAAAATCCTAGTTTGATTCGGTCCATTAAGAGTCTTAGTTATCATGAGTTGTAATAAGGAAAGATGAGTAGTCTAGTTAGGCGTGTGGTTTTTGTATGATTTATGAAAAGTTTTGCAAAGCATTCCTAAATCAAATGTTTCCATAAGTTGTGCTAGATTCTAAGAGGAAACTTTCCATTGTTTTGCTTAAGAGATCCGATTTTGATATAGCTTGGAGGGCAAGGTTGTTTGCTCATCCTATATAAGTACACGACTAGTCCATATAAAAGGAGAGAGAGTTGATTTTGATAATTATGAGCGTTTCTTATTTTCGTTGTTCACCCAAATCAATACTTGTTGCGACTTGTATTCATCTTCTAATTGCGATTAGGAAGAGACCCTCTAATTCTTACGAGAATCAAGAGTGCTATCCTTATTCCTACTTCTTATTATTTTTCAGTTTTCCTTCGCAAAAATAATATAAAATGGTCACTTAGAATCTTGGGCAAACATGGTGAATTTTCGGACTTAAAATTCACTTCAATTTGGCATCGTAGCAAGTTCAACTATCTTAATTTGTATTCGTAGGTTCTTGTATGGTTTTACTTTCTTGTTAAAGTGAAGTTTTTACATGTAACCAAAAAATGTCTTTATTGTTATGTTAGTTAAAGTAGTTGAGTTGTTTTTAGATATGTTAGTTGCATAAAGGTCCAAAAATCCTAGCTTGGGTCAGTCCATTAAGAGTCATAGTTGTCATGAGTTGTAATAAGGAAAGATGAGTAATCTAGTTAGGCGTGTGGTTTTTGTATGATTTATGAAAAGTGTTGCAAAGCATTCCTAAATCAAATGTTTCCTTAAGTTGTGCTAGATTCTAGGAGGAAACTTTCCTTTGTTTTGCTTAAGAGATCGGTCATGATATATAGCTTGGAGGGCAAGGTTGTTTGCTCATCCTATACAAGTACACGTCGAGTCCATAATAAAAGGAGAGAGAGTTGATTTTGATAATTATGAGTGTTGCTTATTTCAATGGTTAACCCAAATCTATACTTGTTGCGACTTTTATTCATCTTCTAATTGCGATTAGGGAGAGACCCTCTAATTCTTGCGAGAATCAGAAGTACTATATTTATTATTTTTAGTTTTCGTTCACAAAAATAACATAAAAAGGTCACTTAGATTCTAGGGCAAACATTGTGAATTTTCGGACGTAAAATTCACATCAACTTGGTTTCATAGCAAGTTCAACTATCTTAATTTGCTTTCTTAGGTTCATGCATGGTTTTACATTACTCTTAAAGTAAAGGTTTTACATGTAACTAACAAATATCTTTATTGTTATGTTGGTTAAAGTAGTTGAGTTGTTTTTAGTTATGATAGTTGCAAGTTAAAGTAATCTAGTTTGGCGTGTGGTTTTTGTATGATTTATGGAAAGTTTTGCAAAGCATTCCTAAATCAAATGTTTCCTAAAGTTGTGCTAGATTATAGGAGGAAACTTTTCATTGTTTTGCTTAAGAGATTCAATTTTGATATAGCTTGGAGGGCAAGGTTGTTTGCTCATCCTATAGAAGTACACGTTTAGTCCATAATAAAAGGAAAGAGTGTTGATTTTGATAATTATGAGCGTTGCTTATTCCCGATGTTAACCCAAATCAATACTTGTTGCGACTTGTATTCATCTTTTAATTGCGATTAGGAAGAGACCCTCTAATTCTTACGAGAATCAAGAGTATTATCCTTATTCTTACTTCTCATTATTTTTCGGTTTTCCTTCACAAAAATAACATAAAAAGGTCACTTAGATTCTCGGGCAAGCATTATGAATTTTCGAACTTAAAATTCACATTAACTTGGTATCGTAGCAAGATCAACTATCTTGATTTGCTATCTTAGGTTCATGCATGGTTTTACTTTACTCTTAAAGTGAAGGTCTTGCATGTAACTAAAAATGTCTTTATTGTTATGTTAGTTAAAGTTGTTGAGTTGTTTTTAGTTATGTTAGTTGCATAAGGGTCCAAAAATCCTAGCTTGATTCGGTCAATTAAGAGTCTTTGTTGTCATGAGTTGTATTAAGGAAATTAAAGATGAGTAGTCTAGTTAGGCGTGTGATTTTTGTATGATTAATGTAATGTTTTGCAAAGCATTCCTAAATCAAATGTTTCCTGGAAGTTGGGCTAGATTCTCGGAGGAAACTTTCCTTTGGTTTTGCTTAAGAGATCCAGGTCATGATATAGCTAGGAGGGCAAGGTTGTTTGCTCATTATATATAAGTACACGTCTATTCCATAATAAAAGGAGAGAGTTGATTTTGATTGTTATGACCGTTGCTTATTTCCGTTGTTAACCAAAATCAATACTTGTTGCGATTTGTATTCATCTTCTAATTGCGATTAGGAAGAGACCCTCTAATTCTTGCAAAAATCAAGCGTACTATCCTTATTCTTACTTCTTATTATTTTTTCGCTTATCGTTCACAAAAAATAACATAAAAAGGTCACTTAGATTCTAGGGCAATCGGAGCAAGTTCAATTATCTTAATTTACTTTCTTAGGTTCATGCATGGTTTTACATTACTCTTAAAGTGAAGGTTTTACATGTAACTAAAAAATGTCTTTATTGTTATGTTAGTTAAAGTAGTTGAGTTGTTTTTAGTAATGTTAGTTGCATAAAGGTCCGAAAATCCTAGCTTGGTTCGGTCCATTAAGAGTCTTAGTTGTCATGAGTTAAAAAGAGGAAAGATGAGTAATCTAATTAGGCATATGGTTTTTGCTTGATTTATGGAAAGTTTTGCTGAAGCATTCCTAAATCAAATGTCTCCTTAAGTTGTGCTAGATTCTAGGAAGAAACTTTCCATTGTTTTTACTTAAGAGATCCGATTTTGATATAGCTTGGAGGGCAAGGTTGTTTTGCTTATCCTATGCAATTACACGTATAGTCCATAATAAAAAGAGAGAGTGTTGATTTTGATAATTATGAGCGTTGCTTATTCAAGGTGTTAACACAAATCAATACTTGTTGCGACTTGTATTCATCTTTTAATTGCGATTAGGAAGAGATCTTCTAATTCCTTGCGAGAATCAAGAGTATTATCCTTATTCTTACATCAATATATTTTAAGTTTTCCTTCACAAAATAACATAAAAAAGGTCACTTAGATTCTAGGACAAACATTGTGAATTTTCGAACCTAAAATTCACATCAACTTGGTATCGGGAGCAAGTTGAAATATCTTAATTTGCTTTCTTAGGTTCATGCATGGTTTTACTTAGTCTGAAAGTGAAGTTCTTGCATGTAGCCAAAAATGTCTTTATTGTTATGTTAGTTAAAGTAGTTGAGTTGTTTTTTGTTATGTTAGTTGCATAAAGGTCCAAAAATCCTAGCTTGATTCGGTCCATTAAGAGTCTTAGTTGTCATGAGTTGTAATTAGGAAAGATGAGTAGTCTAGTTAGGCGTGTGGTTTTTATATGATTTATGAAAAGTTTTGCAAAGCATTCCTAAATCAAATGTTTTCATAAGTTGTGCTAAATTCTAGGAGGAAACTTTCTATTTGTTTTGCTTAAGAGATCCGATTTTGATATAGCTTGGAGGGCAAGGTTGTTTGCTCATCCTATATAAGTACACGTCTAGTCCATATAAAAGGAGAGAGAGTTGATTTTGATAATTATGAGCGTTGCTTATTTTCGTTGTTAACCCAAATCAATACTTGTTGCGTCTTGTATTCATCTTCTAATTACGATTAGGAAGAGACCCTCTAATTCTTACGAGAATCAAGAGTGCTAACCTTATTCCTACTTCTTATTATTTTTCGGTTTTCCTTCGCAAAAATAATATAAAAAGGTCACTTAGATTCTTGGGCAAACATGGTGAATTTTCGAACTTAATATTCACATTAATTTGGTATCGGAAGCAAGTTCAACTATCTTAATTTGCTTTCGTAGGGTTCTTGTATGGTTTTACTTTACTCTTAAAGTGAAGGTTTTACATGTAACCAAAAAATGTCTTTATTGTTATGTTAGTTAAAGTAGTTGAGTTGTTTTTAGTTATCTTAGTTGCATAAAGGTCCAAAAAATCCTAGCTTGGTTCGGTCCGATTAAGAGTCTTAGTTATCATGAGTTGTAGTAAGGAAAGATGAGTAATCTAGTTAGGCGTATGGTTTTTGTATGATTTATGAAAAGTTTTGTAAAGCATTCCTAAATCAAATGTTTCCTTAAGTTGTGCTAGATTCTAGGAGGAAACTTTCCTTTGTTTTGCTTAAGAGATCGGGTCATGATATAGCTTGGAGGGCAAGGTTGTTTGCTCATCCTATACAAGTACACGTCGAGTCCATAATAAAAGGAGAAAGGGTTGATTTTGATAATTATGAGCGTTGCTTATTTCGGTTGTTAACCCAAATCTATACTTGTTGCGACTTGTATTCATCTTCTAATTACGATTAGGGAGAGACCATCTAATTCTTGCGAAAATCGAAGTACTATATTTATTCTTACTTCTTATTATTTTTCAATTTTCCTTCACAAAAATAACATAAAAAGGTCACTTAGATTTTATAGCAAACAATGTGAATTTTCGGACTTAAAATTCACATCAACTTGGTATCAGAGCAAGTAGAACTATCTTAATTTGCTTACTTAGGTAAATGCATGGTTTTACATTACTCTTAAAGTGAAGGTTTTGCATGTAACCAAAAAATGTCTTTATTGTTATGTTAGTTAAAGTAGTTGAGTTGTTTTTAGTTATGTTAGTTGCATAAAGGTCCAAAAATCCTAGCTTGATTCGGTCAATTAACGAGACTTAGTTTTCATGAGTTGTAATAAGGAAACATGAGTAGGCTAGTTAGGCGTGTAGTTTTTGTATGATTTATGGAATGTTTTGCAAAGCATTGCTAAATCAAATGTTTCCTTAAGTTGTGCTTGATTCTAGGAGGAAACTTTCCATTGTTTTGCTTAAGAGATCCTGGTCGTGATATAGCTTGGAGGGCAAGGTTGTTTGCTCATCCTATATAAGTACACGTTTAGTCCATTATAAAAGTAGTGAAAGTTGATTTTGATAATTATGAGCGTTGCTTATTTCCGTTGTTAACCCAAATCATTACTTGTTGCGACTTGTATTCATCTTCAAATTGCGATTAGGAAGAGACCCTCTAATTCTTGCGAGAATCAAGAGTCCTATCCTTACTCTTACTTCTTATTATTTTTCGGTTTTCGTTCACAAAAATAACATAAAAATGTCACTTAGATTCTAGGGCAAATATTGTGAATTTTCGGATTTAAAATTCACATTAACTTGGTAATAGAGCAAGTTCAACTATCTTAATTTACTTTCGTAGGTTCTTGTATGGTTTTACTTTACTCTTAAAGTGAAGGTTTTACATGTAACCAAAAAATGTCTTTATTGTTATGTTAGTTAAAGTAGTTGAGTTGTTTTTAGTTATGTTAGTTGCATAAAGGTCGGAAAATCCTAGCTTGGTTCGGTCCATTAAGAGTCTTAGTTGTCATGAGTTAAAAAAAAGGAAAGATGAGTAATCTAGTTAGGCATATGGTTTTTGCATGATTTATGGAAAGTTTTGCAAAGCATTCCTAAATCAAATGTTTCCTTAAGTTGTGCTAGATTCTAGGAAGAAACTTTCCATTGTTTTGCTTAAGAGATCCGATTTTGATATAGCTTGGAGGGCAAGGTTGTTTGCTCATCCTATGCAAGTACACGTATAGTCCATAATAAAAAGAGAGAGTGTTGATTTTGATAATTATGAGCGTTGCTTATTCATGGTGTTAACCCAAATCAATACTTGTTGCGACTTGTATTCATCTTTTAATTGCGATTAGGGAGAGATCTTCTAATTCTTGCGAGAATCAAGAGTATTATCTTTATTCTTACTTCATTATTATTTTAAGTTTTCCTTCACAAAAATAACATAAAAAGGTCACTTAGATTCTAGGACAAACATTGTGAATTTTCGGACTTAAAATTCACATCAACTTGGTATCGAGCAAGTTCAACTATCTTAATTTGCTTTCTTAGGTTCATGCATGGTTTTACATTACTCTTAAAGTGAAGTTTTTGCATGTAACCAAAAAAATATCTTTATTGTTATGTTAGTTAAAGTAGTTGAGTTTTTTTTGTTATGTTAGTTGCATAAAGGTCCAAAAATCCTAGCTTGATTCGGTCCATTAAGAGTCTTAGTTGTCATGAGTTGTAATAAGGAAAGATGAGTAGTCTAGTTAGGCGTGTGGTTTTTGTATGATTTATGGAAAGTTTTGCAAAGCATTCCTAAATCAAATGTTTCTCATAAGTTGTGCTAGATTCTAGGAGGAAACTTTCCATTGTTTTGCTTAAGAGATCCGATTTTGATATAGCTTGGAGGGCAAGGTTGTTTGCTCATCCTATATAAGTACACGTCTAGTCCATATAAAAGGAGAGAGAGTTGATTTTGATAATTATGAGCGTTGCTTATTTTCGTTTTTAACCCAAATCAATACTTGTTGCGACTTGTATTCATCTTCTAATTGCGATTAGGAAGAGACCCTCTAATTCTTACGAGAATCAAGAGTGCTATCCTTATTCCTACTTCTTATTATTTTTCAGTTTTCCTTCGCAAAAATAATATAAAAAGGTCACTTAGATTCTTGGGCAAACATGGTGAATTTTCGGACTTAAAATTCACATTAATTTGGTATCAGAGCAAGTTCAACTATCTTAATTTGATTTTGTAGGTTCTTGTATGGTTTTACTTTACTCTTAAAGTGAATGTTTTACATGTAACCAAAAAATGTCTTTATTGTTATGTTAGTTAAAGTAGTTGAGTTATTTTTAGTTATGTTAGTTGCATAAAGGTCCAAAAAATCCTAGCTTGGTTCGGTCCATTAAGAGTCTTAGTTGTCATGAGTTCTAATAAGGAAAGATGAGTAGTCTAGTTAGGCGTGTGGTTTTTGTATGATTTATGAAAAGTTTTGCAAAGCATTCCTAAATCAAATGTTTCCTTAAGTTGTGCTAGATTCTAGGAGGAAACTTTCCTTTATTTTGCTTAAGAGATCAGGTCATGATATAGCTTGGAGGGCAAGGTTGTTTGCTCATCCTATACAAGTACACGTCGAGTCCATAATAAAAGGAGAGAGAGTTGATTTTGATAATTATGAGCGTTGCTTATTTCGGTTGTTAACCCAAATCTATACTTATTGCGACTTGTATTCATCTTCTAATTGCGATTAGGGAGAGACCCTCTAATTCTTGCGAGAATCAGGAGTACTATCCTTATTCTTACTTCTTATTATTTTTCAATTTTCCTTCACAAAAATAACATAAAAAGGTCACTTAGATTTAATAGCAAACATTGTGAATTTTCGGATTTAAAATTCACATCAACTTGGTATCAGAGCAAGTTAAACTATCTTAATTTGCTTACTTAGGTAAATGCATGGTTTTACATTACTCTTAAAGTGAAGATTTTGCATGTAACCAAATAATGTCTTTATTGTTATGTTAGTTAAAGTAGTTGAGTTGTTTTTAGTTATGTTAGTTGCATAAAGGTCCAAAAATCCTAGCTTGATTCGGTCAATTAACAGACTTAGTTGTCATGAGTTGTAATAAGGAAACATGAGTAGGCTAGTTAGGCGTGTAGTTTTTGTATGATTTATGGAAAGTTTTGCAAAGCATTGCTAAATCAAATGTTTCCTTAAGTTGTGCTAGATTCTAGGAGGAAACTTTCCATTGTTTTGCTTAAGAGATCCGGTCGTGATATAGCTTGGAGGGCAAGGTTGTTTGCTCATCCTATATAAGTACACGTTTAGTCCATAATAAAAGGAGTGAAAGTTGATTTTGATAATTATGAGCGTTGCTTATTTCCGTTGTTAACCCAAATCAATACTTGTTGCGACTTGTATTCATCTTCAAATTGCGATTAGTAAGAGATCCTCTAATTCTTGCGAGAATCAAGAGTCCTATCCTTACTCTTACTTCTTATTATTTTGGGTTTTTTTCGTAGTGCCCTGTTTTAAAAATAACATAAAAATGTCCTTAGTTCAGGGCAAATATTGGCAATTTTGTAAAATTCACATTAACTTCAAATAACGAGCAAATTCCAACTATCTTAATTTTTTTATTAGTTACTTTACTCTTAAAGGAAGGTTTTACATGTAACCAAAAAATTTTTTTTTTTTTTAATTTTTTTTTTTTTTTTTGTTTAAAAAAAAGCAGAGAGTATCTGTTAAACTATATGATTTTGATGATTTGGAAAGTTTACAAGCTTCTAAATCAATGTTTCTTAAGTTGTGATAGTTCTAATAAGAAACTTTTTTTAAGAGGTTGTTGGTTTTTTTCATAATAAAAGGAGAGGTGTTTTTTTTTTTGGTTTTTTTGGTTTTTTGTTGGGGGGTTAAAAAACCCTATTATTTTCGGTTTTCGTTCACAAAAATAACATAAAAATGTCACTTAGATTCTAGGGCAAATATTGTGAATTTTCGGATTTAAAATTCACATTAACTTGGTAACAGAGCAAGTTCAACTATCTTAATTTACTTTCGTAGGTTCTTGTATGGTTTTACTTTACTCTTAATGTGAAGGTTTTACATATAACCAAAAAATGTCTTTATTGTTATGTTAGTTAAAGTAGTTGAGTTGTTTTTAGTTATGTTAGTTGCATAAAGGTCGAAAATCCTAGCTTGGTTCGGTCCATTAAGAGTCTTAGTTGTCCAGAGTTAAAAAGAGGAAAGATGAGTAATCTAATTAGGCATATGGTTTTTGCATGATTTATGGAAAGTTTTGCAAAGCATTCCTAAATCAAATGTTTCCTTAAGTTGTGCTAGATTTTAGGAAGAAACTTTCCATTGTTTTGCTTAAGAGATCCGATTTTGATATAGCTTGGAGGGCAAGGTTGTTTGCTCATCCTATGCAATTACACGTATAGTCCATAATAAAAAGAGAGAGTGTTGATTTTGATAATTACGAGCGTTGCTTATTTAAGGTGTTAACCCAAATCAATACTTGTTGCGACTTGTATTCATCTTTTAATTGCGATTAGGAAGAGATCTTCTAATTCTTGCGAGAATCAAGAGTATTATCCTTATTCTTACATCAATATATTTTAAGTTTTCCTTCACAAAAATAACATAAAAAGGTCACTTAGATTCAAGGGCAAACATTGTGAATTTTCGAACTTAAAATTCACATCAACTTGGTATCAGAGCAAGTTCAAATATCTTAATTTGCTTTCTTAGGTTCATGCATGGTTTTACTTTACTCTTAAAGTGAAGGTTTTACATGTAACCAAAAAATGTCTTTATTGTTATGTTAGTTAAAGTAGTTGAGTTATTTTTAGTTATGTTAGTTGCATAAAGGTCCAAAAATCCTAGCTTGGTTCGGTCCATTAAGAGTCTTAGTTATCATGAGTTCTAATAAGGAAAGATGAGTAATCTAGTTAGGCGTGTGGTTTTTGTATGATTTATGAAAAGTTTTGTAAAGCATTCCTAAATCAAATGTTTCCTTAAGTTGTGCTAGATTCTAGGAGGAAACTTTCCTTTATTTTGCTTAAGAGATCAGGTCATGATATAGCTTGGAGGGCAAGGTTGTTTGCTCATCCTATACAAGTACACGTCGAGTCCATAATAAAAGGAGAAAGGGTTGATTTTGATAATTATGAGCGTTGCTTATTTCGGTTGTTAACCCCAAATCTATACTTGTTGCGACTTGTATTCATCTTCTAATTGCGATTAGGGAGATACCCTCTAATTCTTGCGAGAATCAGGAGTACTATCCTTATTCTTACTTCTTATTATTTTTCAATTTTCCTTCACAAAAATAACATAAAAAGGTCACTTAGATTTTATAGCAAACAATGTGAATTTTCGGACTTAAAATTCACATTAACTTGGTATCGAGCAAGTAGAACTATCTTAATTTGCTTACTTAGGTAAATGCATGGTTTTACATTACTCTTAAAGTGAAGGTTTTGCATGTAACCAAAAAATGTCTTTATTGTTATGTTAGTTAAAGTAGTTGAGTTGTTTTTAGTTATGTTAGTTGCATAAAGGTCCAAAAATCCTAGCTTGATTCGGTCAATTAACAGACTTAGTTGTCATGAGTTGAAATAAGGAAAGATGAGTAGGCTAGTTAGGCGTGTAGTTTTTGTATGATTTATGGAAAGTTTTGCAAAGCATTCCTAAATCAAATGTTTCCTTAAGTTGTGCTAGATTCTAGGAGGAAACTTTCCATTGTTTTGCTTAAGAGATCCGGTCGTGATATAGCTTGGAGGGCAAGGTTGTTTGCTCATCCTATATAAGTACACGTTTAGTCCATAATAAAAGGAGTGAAAGTTGATTTTGATAATTATGAGCGTTGCTTATTTCCGTTGTTAACCCAAATCAATACTTGTTGCGACTTGTATTCATCTTTAAATTGCGATTAGGAAGAGACCCTCTAATTCTTGCGAGAATCAAGAGTCCTATCCTTACTCTTACTTCTTATTATTTTCAGTTTTCGTTCACAAAAATAACATAAAAATGTCACTTAGATTCTAGGGCAAATATTGTGAATTTTCGGATTTAAAATTCACATTAACTTGGTAACAGAGCAAGTTCAACTATCTTAATTTGCTTTCGTAGGTTCTTGTATGGTTTTACTTTACTCTTAAAGTGAAGGTTTTACATGTAACCAAAAAATGTCTTTATTGTTATGTTAGTTAAAGTAGTTGAGTTGTTTTTAGTTGTTTTAGTTGCATAAAGGTCAGAAAATCCTAGCTTGGTTCGGTCCATTAAGAGTCTTAGTTGTCATGAGTTAAAAAAAGGAAAGACGAGTAATCTAGTTAGGCATATGGTTTTTGCATGATTTATGGAAAGTTTTGCAAAGCATTCCTAAATCAAATGTTTCCTTAAGTTGTGCTAGATTCTAGGAAGAAACTTTCCATTGTTTTGCTTAAGAGATCCGGTCATGATATAGCTTTGAGGGCAAGGTCTTTTGCTCATCCTATGCAAGTACACGTATTGTCCATAATAAAAGGAGAGAGACTTGATTTTGATAATTATGAGCGTTGCTTATTTCAGTTGTTAACCCAAATCAATACTTGTTGCGACTTGTATTCATCTTCTAATTGAGATTAGGGAGAGACCCTCTAATTCTTGCGAGAATCAAGAGTACTATCTTTATTCTTACTTCTTATTATTTTCAGTTTTCGTTCACAAAAATAACATAAAAAGGTCACTTAGATTCTAGGGCAAACATTGTGAATTTTCGGACCTAAAATTCACATCAACTTAGTATCAGAGCAAGTTCAACTATCTTAATTTACTTTCTTAGGTTCATGCATGGTTTTACATTACTCTTAAAGTGAAGGTTTTACATGTAACCAAAAAATGTCTTTATTGTTATGTTAGTAAAAGTAGTTGAGTTGTATTTAGTTATGTTAGTTGCATAAAGGTCCGAAAATCCTAGCTTGATTCGGTCCATTAAGAGTCTTAGTTGTCAAGAGTTGTAATAAGGAAAGATGAATATTTTAGTTAGGTGTGTGGTTTTGCATGATTTATGGAAAGTTTTGCAAAGCATTCCTAAATCAAAAGTTTCCTTAAGTTGTGCTTAGATTCTAGGGAGGAAACTTTTCATTGTTTTGCTTAAGAGATCCGATCATGATATAGCTTTGAGGGCAAGGTTGTTTGCTCATCCTATGCAAGTACACGTATAGTCCATAATAAAAGGAGAGAGAGTTGTTTTTGATAATTATGAGCGTTGCTTATTTTAGTTGTTAACCCAAATCAATACTTGTTGCGACTTGTATTCATCTTCTAATTGAGATTAGGGAGAGACCCTCTAATTCTTGCGAGAATCAAGAGAACTATCTTTATTCTTACTTTTTATTATTTTTTAGTTTTCCTTCACAAAAATAACATAAAAAGGTCACTTATATTCTAGGGCAAACATTGTGAATTTTCGGACCTAAAATTCACATCAACTTGGTATCACAGCATGTTCAACTATCTTAATTTGCTTACTTAGGTAAATGCATGGTTTTACATTACTCTTAGAGTGAAGATTTTGCATGTAACCAAAAAATGTCTTTATTGTTATGTTAGTTAAAGTAGTTGAGTTGTTTTTAGTTATGTTAGTTGCATAAAGGTCCAAAAATCCTAGCTTGATTCGGTCAATTAACAGACTTAGTTGTCATGAGTTGTAATAAGGAAAGATGAGTAGGCTAGTTAGGCGTGTAGTTTTTGTATGATTTATGGAAAGTTTTGCAAAGCATTCCTAAATCAAATGTTTCCTTAAGTTATGCTAGATTGTAGGAGGAAACTTTCCATTGTTTTGCTTAAGAGATCCGGTCGTGATATAGCTTGGAGGGCAAGGTTGTGTGCTCATCCTATATAAGTACACATTTAGTCCATAATAAAAGGAGTGAAAGTTGATTTTGATAATTATGAGCGTTGCTTATTTCCGTTGTTAACCCAAATCAATACTTGTTGCGACTTGTATTCATCTTCAAATTGCGATTAGGAAGAGACCCTCTAATTCTTGCGAGAATCAAGAGTCCAATCCTTACTCTTACTTCTTATTATTTTCAGTTTTCGTTCACAAAAATAACATAAAAAGCTCACTTAGATTCTAGGGCAAATATTGTGAATTTTCGGATTTAAAATTCACATTAACTTGGTATCGAGCAAGTTCAACTATCTTAATTTGCTTTCGTAGGTTCTTGTATGGTTTTACTTTACTCTTAAAGTGAAGGTTTTACATGTAACCAAAAAATGTCTTTATTGTTATGTTAGTTAAAGTAGTTGAGTTATTTTTAGTTATTTTAGTTGCATAAAGGTCAGAAAATCCTAGCTTGGTTCGGTCCATTAAGAGTCTTAGTTGTCATGAGTTAAAAAAAGCAAAGATGAGTAATCTAGTTAGGCATATGGTTTTTGCATGATTTATGGAAAGTTTTGCAAAGCATTCCTAAATCAAATGTTTCCTTAAGTTGTGCTAGATTCTAGGAAGAAACTTTCCATTGTTTTACTTAAGAGATCCGGTCATGATATAGCTTGGAGGGCAAGGTTGTTTGCTCATCCTATGCAAGTACACGTATTGTCCATAATAAAAGGAGAGAGTGTTGATTTTTATAATTATGAGCGTTGCTTATTTCAGTTGTTAACCCAAATCAATACTTGTTGCGACTTGTATTCATCTTCTAATTGAGATTAGGGAGAGACCCTCTAATTCTTGCGAGAATCAAGAGTACTATCTTTATTCTTACTTCTTATTATTTTCAGTTTTCGTTCACAAAAATAACATAAAAAGGTCACTTAGATTCTAGGGCAAATATTGTGAATTTTCGGATTTAAAATTCACATTAACTTGGTAACAGAGCAAGTTCAACTATCTTAATTTGCTTTCGTAGGTTCTTGTATGGTTTTACTTTACTCTTAAAGTGAAGGTTTTACATGTAACCAAAAAATGTCTTTATTGTTATGTTAGTTAAAGTAGTTGAGTTATTTTTAGTTATTTTAGTTGCATAAAGGTCAGAAAATCCTAGCTTGGTTCGGTCCATTAAGAGTCTTAGTTGTCATGAGTTAAAAAAAGGAAAGATGAGTAATCTAGTTAGGCATATGGTTTTTGCATGATTTATGGAAAGTTTTGCAAAGCATTCCTAAATCAAATGTTTCCTTAAGTTGTGCTAGATTCTAGGACGAAACTTTCCATTGTTTTGCTTAAGAGATCCGGTCATGATATAGCTTTGAGTGCAAGGCTGTTTGCTCATCCTATGCAAGTACATGTATAGTCCATAATAAAAGGAGAGAGAGTTGTTTTTTATAATTATGAGTGTTGCTTATATCAGTTGTTAACCCAAATCAATACTTGTTGCGACTTGTATTCATCTTCTAATTGAGATTAGGGAGAGACTCTCTAATTCTTGCGAGAATCAAGAGTACTATCTTTATTCTTACTTCTTATTATTTTCAGTTTTCGTTCACAAAAATAACATAAAAAGGTCACTTAGATTCTAGGGCAAACATTGTGAATTTTCGGACCTAAAATTCACATCAACTTGGTATCAAAGCATGTTCAACTATCTTAATTTGGTTTCTTAGGTTCATGCATGGTTTTACATTACTCTTAAAGTGAAGGTTTTACATGTAACCAAAAAATGTCTTTATTGTTATGTTGGTTAAAGTAGTTGAGTTGTTTTTAGTTATGTTAGTTACATAAAGGTGCGAAAAGCCTAACTTGATTCGGTCCATTAAGAGTCTTTGTTGTCATGAGTTGTAATAAGGAAAGATGAGTAATCTAGTTAGGCTTGTGGTTTTTGTATGATTTATGGAAAGTTTTGCAAAGCATTCATAAATCAAATGTTTCCTTAAGTTGTGCAAGATTCTAGGAAGAAACTTTTCATTGTTTTGCTTAAGAGATTCGGTCGTGATATAGCATGGATGGCATGGTTGTTTGCTCATCCTATATAAGTACATGTCAAGTCCATAATAAAAGGAGAGAGAGTTGATTTTGATAATTATGAGCGTTGCTTATTTCGGTTGTTAACCCAGATCAATACTTGTTGCGACTTGTATTCATCTTCGAATTGCGATTAGGGAGAGACCCTCTAATTCTTGCGAGAATCAAGAGTACTATCTTTATTCTTACTTCTTGTTATTTTTAGTTTTCGTTCACAAAAAAAACACAAAAAGGTCACTTAGATTCTAGGGCAAACATTGTGAATTTTCGGACATAAAATTCACATCAACTTGGTATCAGAGCAAGTTCAACTATCTTAATTTGGTTTCTGAGGTTCATGTATGGTTTTACATTACTCTTAAATTGAAGGTTTTACATGTAACCAAAAAATGTCTTTATTGTTATGTTACTTAAAGTAGTTGAGTTGTTTTCAGTTATGTAAGTTGCATAAAGATCTGAAAATTCTAGCTTAATTCGGTCCATTAAGAATCTTAGTTGTCATGAGTTGTAATAAGGAAAGATGAGTAGTTTGGTTAGGCGTGTGGTTTTTGAATGATTTATGGAAAGTTTTACAAAGCATTCCTTAATCAAATGTTTCCTTAAGTTGTGCTAGATTCTTGGAGGAAACTTTCCATTGTTTTGCTTAAGAAATCCGGTTTTGATATAGCTTGGAGGGTAAGGTTGTTTGCTCCTCCTATACAAGTACACGTCTAGTCCATAATAAAAGGAGAGAGAGTTGATTTTGATAATTATGAGCGTTGCTTATTTCGGGTGTTAACCAAAATCAATACTGGTTGCGACTTGTATTCATCATCTAATTGCGATTAGGAAGAGACCCTCTAATACTTGCGAGAATCAAGAGTATTATCCTTATTCTTTCTTCTTATTATTTTCAGTTTCCTTCACAAAAATAACATAAAAAGGTGACTTAGATTCTAGGGCAAACATTGTGAATTTTCGGGCTTAAAATTCATATCAATTTAGTATCAGAGCAAGTTCAACTATCTTAATTTGCTTTCGTAGGTTCTTGCATGGTTTGACTTTACTCTTAAAGTAAAGGTTACATGTAACCAAAAAATGTCATTATTTTTATGTTGGTTAAAGTAGTTGAGTTGTTTTTTGTTATGTTAGTTGCATGAAGGTCCGAAAATCCTAGCTTGATTCGGTCCGTTAACAGTCTTAGTTGTCATGAAGTGTAATAAGGAAAGATGAGTAGTCTAGTTAGGCGTGTGGTTTTTGTGTGATTTATGAAAAGTTTTGCAAAGCATTCCAAAATCAAATGTTTCCTTAAGTTGTGCTAGATTCTAGGAGGAAACTTTCCATTATTTTGCTTAAGAGATACGGTCGTGATATAGCTTGGAGGGCATGGTTGTTTGCTCATCCTCTATAAGTAGTCGTCTAGTCCATAATAAATGGAGAGAGAGTTGATTTTGATAATTATGAGCGTTGCTTATTTCCGTTGTTAACCCAAATCAATACTTGTTGCGACTTGTATTCATCTTCGAATTGCGATTAGGAAGAGACCCTCTAATTTTTGCGAGACTCAAGAGTACTATCCTTATTCTTACTTCTAATTATTTTCAGTTTTCCTTCACAAAAATAACATAAAAAGGCACTTAGATTCTAGGGCAAACATTGTGAATTTCTGGACTTAAAATTCACATCAACTTGGTATCAGAGCAAGTTCAACTATCTTAATTTGCTTTCATAGGTTCTTGCATGGTTTTACTTTACTATTTAAGTGAAGGTTTTACATGTACCCAAAAAATGTCTTTATTGTTATGTTAGTTAAAGTAGTTGAGTTGTTTTTAGTTATGTTAGTTGCATTAAGGTGCGAAAATCCAAGCTTGATTCGGTCCATTAAGAGTCTTAATTGTCATAAGTTGTAATAAGGAAAGATGAGTAGTCTAGTTAGACGTGTGGTTTTTGTATGATTTATAGAAAGTTTTGCAAAGCAATCATAAATCAAATGTTTCATTAAGTTGTGCTAGATTCTAGGAGGGAACTTTCCATTGTTTTGCTTAAGAGATCCGGTCGTGATATAGCTTGGAGGGCAATGTTCTTTGTTCATCCGATACAAGTACACGTCTAGTCCATAATAAAAGGAGAGAGAGAGTTGATTTTGATAATTATGAGCGTTGCTTATTTCCGTTGTTAACCCAAATCAATACTTGTTGCGACTTGTATTCATCTTCTAATTGCGATTTGGAAGAGACCCTCTAATTCTTGCGAGAATCAAGAGTACTATCCTTATTCTTACTTCTTATTATTTTCAGTTTTCCTTCACAAAAATAACAAAAAAAATTCACTTAGATTCTTGAACAAACATTGTGAATTTTCGGACTTAAAATTCACATCAACTTGCTGTCAGAGCAAGTTCAACTATTTTAATTTGCTTTGTAGGTTGTTGCATGATTTTACTTTACTCTTAAAGTAAAGGTTTTACACGTAACCATAAAATGTCTTTATTGTTATGTTAGTTAAAGTAGTTTTGTTGTTTTTAGTTATGTTTGTTGCATAAAGGTTCGAAAATCCTAGTTTGATTCGGTCCATTAAGAGTCTTAGTTATCATGAGTTGTAATAAGGAAAGATGAGTAGTCCATTGTTTTGCTTAAGAAATCCGGTGATGATATAGCTTGGATGGCAAGGTTATTTGCTCAACCTATACAAGTACACGTCTAGTCGATAATAAAAGGAGAGAGAGTTGATTTTGATAATTATGAGCATTGCTTATTTCAGTTGTTAACCCAAATCAATACTTGTTGCGACTTGTATTCATCTTCTAATTGCGATTAGGAAGAGACCCTCTAATTCTTGCGAGAATCAAGAGTACTATCCTTATTCTTACTTCTTATTATTTTCAGTTTTCCTTCACAAAAATAACATATTTAGGTCACTTAGATTCTTGGGCAAACATTGTGAATTTTCGGACTTAAAATTCACATCAACTTGGTGTCAGAGCAAGTTCAACTATCTTAATTTACTTTCGTAGGTTCTTGCATGCTTTTACTATACTCTTAAAGTGAAGGTTTTACATGTAACCAAAAAATGTCTTTATTGTTTTGTTAGTTAATGTAGTTGAGTTGTTTTTAGTTATGTGGGTTGCATAAAGGTCCGAAAATCCTAGCTTAATTCGATCCATTAAGAGTCATACTTGTCATGAGTTGTAATAAGGAAAGATGAGTCGTCTAGTTAGGCGTGTGGTTTTTGTATGATTTATGGAAAGTTTTCCAAAGCATTTTTAAATCAAATATTTCCTTAAGTTGTGCTAGATTCTAGGAGGAAACTTTCCATTGTATTGCTTAAGAGATCCCGGTCATGATATAGCTTGGAGGGCAAGAATGTTTGCTCATCCAATATAAGTACACGTCTAGTCGATAATAAAAGGAGAGAGAGTTGATTTTGATAATTATGAGCGTTGGTTATTTCGGTTGTTAACCCAAATCAATACTTGTTGCGACTTGTATTCATCTTCTAATTGTGATTAGGAAGAGACCCTCTAATTCTTGCGAGAATCAAGAGTACTATCCTTATTCTTACTTCTTATTATTTTCAATTTTCCTTCACAAAAATAACATAAAAAGGTCACTTAGATTCTTGGGCAACCATTGTGAATTTTGGGACTTAAAATTCACATCAACTTGGTGTCGGAGCAAGCTCAACTATCTCTATTTGCTTTCGTAGGTTCTTGTATGGTTTTACTATACTCTTAAAGTGAAGCTTTTTCATGTAACCAAAAAATGTTTTTATTGTTTTGTTAGTTAATGTAGTTGAGTTATTTTTAGTTATGTGGGTTGCATAAAGGTCCAAAAATCCTAGCTTGATTCAGTCCATTAAGAGTCTTAGTTGTCATGAGTTGTAATAAGGAAAGATGAGTAGTCTAGTTAGGCGTGTGGTTTTTGTATGATTTATGGAATGTTTTGCAAAGCATTTTCTAAATCAAATATTTCCTTAAGTTGTGCTAGATTCTAGGAGGAAACTTTCCATTGTTTTACTTAAGAGATCCGGTCATGATATAGCTTGGAGGGCAAGGTTGTTTGCTCATCCTATATAAGTACACGTCTAGTCGATAACAAAAGGAGAAAGAGTTGATTTTGATATTATGAGTGTTGCTTATTTCAGTTGTTAACCCAAATCAATACTTGTTGCTACTTGTATTCATCTTCTAATTGCGATTAGGAAGAGACCCTCTAATTCTTGCGAGAATCAAGAGTACTATCCTTATTCTTACTTCTTATTATTTTCAGTTTTCCTTCACAAAAATAACATAAAAAATTCACTTAGATTCTTGGGCAAACATTGTGAATTTTCGGACTTAAAATTCACATCAACTTGCTGTCAGAGCAAGTTCAACTATCTTAATTTGCTTTGTAGGTTGTTGCATGGTTTTACTTTACTCTTAAAGTAAAGGTTTTACACGTAACCATAAAATGTCTTTATTGTTATGTTAGTTAAAGTAGTTGTGTTGTTTTTAGTTATGTTTGTTGCATAAAGGTTCGAAAATCCTAGTTTGATTCGGTCCATTAAGAGTCTTAGTTATCATGAGTTGTAATAAGGAAAGATGAGTCGTCTAGTTAGGCGTGTGGTTTTTGTATGATTTATGGAAAGTTTTGCAAAGCATTTCTAAATCAAATATTTCCTTAAGTTGTGCTAGATTCTAGGAGGAAACTTTCCATTGTATTGCTTAAGAGATCCGGTCATGATATTGCTTGGAGGGCAAGAATGTTTGCTCATCCAATATAAGTACACGTCAAGTCGATAATAAAAGGAGAGAGAGTTGATTTTGATAATTATGAGCGTTGGTTATTTCAGTTGTTAACCCAAATCAATACTTGTTGCGACTTGTACTCATCTTCTAATTGTGATTAGGAAGAGACCCTCTAATTCTTGCGAGAATCAAGAGTACTATCCTTATTCTTACTTCTTATTATTTTCAGTTTTCCTTCACAAAAATAACATAAAAAATTCACTTAGATTCTTGGGCAAACATTGTGAATTTTCGGACTTAAAATTCACATCAACTTGCTGTCAGAGCAAGTTCAACTATCTTAATTTGCTTTGTAGGTTGTTGCATGGTTTTACTTTACTCTTAAAGTAAAGGTTTTACACGTAACCATAAAATGTCTTTATTGTTATGTTAGTTAAAGTAGTTGTGTTGTTTTTAGTTATGTTTGTTGCATAAAGGTTCGAAAATCCTAGTTTGATTCGGTCCATTAAGAGTCTTAGTTATCATGAGTTGTAATAAGGAAAGATGAGTAGTCTAGTTAGGCGTATGGTTTTTGTATGATTTATGGATAGTTTTGCAAAGCATTCCTAAATCAAATATTTCCTTAAATTGTGCTAGATTTTAGGAGGAAACTTTCCATTGTTTTGCTTAAGAAATCTGGTGATGATATAGCTTGGAGGGCAAGGTTATTTGCTCAACCTATATAAGTACACGTCTAGTCGATAACAAAAGGAGAAAGAGTTGATTTTGATATTATGAGTGTTGCTTATTTCAGTTGTTAACCCAAATCAATACTTGTTGCGACTTGTATTCATCTTCTAATTGTGATTAGGAAGAGACCCTCTAATTCTTGCGAGAATCAAGAGTACTATCCTTATTCTTACTTCTTATTATTTTCAGTTTTCCTTCACAAAAATAACATATAAAGGTCACTTAGATTCTTGGGCAACCATTGTGAATTTTGGGACTTAAAATTCACATCAACTTGGTGTCAGAGCAAGCTCAACTATCTTTATTTGCTTTCGTAGGTTCTTGTATGGTTTTACTATACTCTTAAAGTGAAGCTTTTACATGTAACCAAAAAATGTCTTTATTGTTTTGTTAGTTAATGTAGTTGAGTTATTTTTAGTTATGTGGGTTGCATAAAGGTCCAAAAATCCTAGCTTGATTCAGTCCATTATGAGTCTTAGTTGTCATGAGTTGTAATAAGGAAAGATGAGTAGTCTAGTTCGGCGTGTGGTTTTTGTATGATTTATGGAATGTATTGCAAAGCATTCCTAAATCAAATATTTCCTTAAGTTGTGCTAGATTCTAGGAGGAAACTTTCCATTGTTTTACTTAAGAGATCCGGTCATGATATAGCTTGGAGGGCAAGGTTGTTTGCTCATCCTATATAAGTACACGTCTAGTCAATAACAAAAGGAGACAGAGTTGATTTTGATATTATGAGTGTTGCTTATTTCAGTTGTTAACCCAAATCAATACTTGTTGCGACTTGTATTCATCTTCTAATTGCGATTAGGAAGAGACCCTCTAATTCTTGCGAGAATCAAGAGTACTATCCTTATTCTTACATCTTATTATTTTCAGTTTTCCTTCACAAAAATAACATAAAAAATTCACTTAGATTCTTGGGCAAACATTGTGAATTTTCGGACTTAAAATTCACATCAACTTGGTGTCAGAGCAAGTTCAACTATCTTAATTTGCTTTCGTAGGTTCTTGCATGCTTTTACTATACTCTTAAAGTGAAGGTTTTACATGTAACCAAAAAATGCCTTTATTGTTTTGTTACTTAATGTAGTTGAGTTGTTTTTAGTTATGTGGGTTGCATAAAGGTCCGAAAATCCTAGCTTAATTCAGTCCATTAAGAGTCATACTTGTCATGAGTTGTAATAAGGAAAGATGAGTCGTCTAGTTAGGCGTGTGGTTTTTGTATGATTTATGGAAAGTTTTGCAAAGCATTTCTAAATCAAATATTTCCTTAAGTTGTGCTAGATTCTAGGAGGAAACTTTCCATTGTATTGCTTAAGAGATCCGGTCATGATATAGCTTGGAGGGCAAGAATGTTTGCTCATCCTATATAAGTACACGTCTAGTCGATAATAAAAGGAGAGAGAGTTGATTTTGATAATTATGAGCGTTGGTTATTTCAGTTGTTAACCCAAATCAATACTTGTTGCGACTTGTATTCATCTTCTAATTGTGATTAGGAAGAGACCCTCTAATTCTTGCGAGAATCAAGAGTACTATCCTTATTCTTACTTCTTATTATTTTCAATTTTCCTTCACAAAAATAACATAAAAAGTCACTTAGATTCTTGGGCAACCATTGTGAATTTGGGGACTTAAAATTCACATCAACTTGGTGTCGGAGCAAGCTCAACTATCTTTATTTGCTTTCGTAGGTTCTTGTATGGTTTTACTATACTCTTAAAGTGAAGCTTTTACATGTAACCAAAAAATGTCTTTATTGTTTTGTTAGTTAATGTAGTTGAGTTATTTTTAGTTATGTGGGTTGCATAAAGGTCCAAAAATCCTAGCTTGATTCAGTCCATTATGAGTCTTAGTTGTCATGAGTTGTAATAAGGAAAGATGAGTAGTCTAGTTAGGCGTGTGGTTTTTGTATGATTTATGGAATGTTTTGCAAAGCATTCCTAAATCAAATATTTCCTTAAGTTGTGCTAGATTCTAGGAGGAAACTTTCCATTGTTTTACTTAAGAGATCCGGTCATGATATAGCTTGGAGGGCAAGGTTGTTTGCTCATCCTATATAAGTACACGTCTAGTCGATAACAAAAGGAGAAAGAGTTGATTTTGATATTATGAGTGTTGCTTATTTCAGTTGTTAACCCAAATCAATACTTGTTGCGACTTGTATTCATCTTCTAATTGCGATTAGGAAGAGACCCTCTAATTCTTGCGAGAATCAAGAGTACTATCCTTATTCTTACTTCTTATTATTTTCAGTTTTCCTTCACAAAAATAACATAAAAAGGTCACTTAGATTCTTGGGCAACCATTGTGAATTTTGGGACTTAAAATTCACATCAACTTGGTGTCAGAGCAAGCTCAACTATCTTTATTTGCTTTCGTAGGTTCTTGTATGGTTTTACTATACTCTTAAAGTGAAGCTTTTACATGTAACCAAAAAATGTCTTTATTGTTTTGTTAGTTAATGTAGTTGAGTTATTTTTAGTTATGTGGGTTGCATAAAGGTCCAAAAATCCTAGCTTGATTCAGTCCATTATGAGTCTTAGTTGTCATGAGTTGTAATAAGGTAAGATGAGTAGTCTAGTTCGGCGTGTGGTTTTTGTATGATTTATGGAATGTATTGCAAAGCATTCCTAAATCAAATATTTCCTTAAGTTGTGCTAGATTCTAGGAGGAAACTTTCCATTGTTTTACTTAAGAGATCCGGTCATGATATAGCTTGGAGGGCAAGGTTGTTTGCTCATCCTATATAAGTACACGTCTAGTCGATAACAAAAGGAGAAAGAGTTGATTTTGATATTATGAGTGTTGCTTATTTCAGTTGTTAACCCAAATCAATACTTGTTGCGACTTGTATTCATCTTCTAATTGCGATTAGGAAGAGACCCTCTAATTCTTGCGAGAATCAAGAGTACTATCCTTATTCTTACATCTTATTATTTTCAGTTTTCCTTCACAAAAATAACATAAAAAATTCACTTAGATTCTTGGGCAAACATTGTGAATTTTCGGACTTAAAATTCACATCAACTTGGTGTCAGAGCAAGTTCAACTATCTTAATTTGCTTTGTAGGTTCTTGCATGGTTTTACTTTACTCTTAAAGTAAAGGTTTTACACGTAACCATAAAATGTCTTTATTGTTATGTTAGTTAAAGTAGTTGTGTTGTTTTTAGTTATGTTTGTTGCATAAAGGTTCGAAAATCCTAGTTTGATTCGGTCCATTAAGAGTCTTAGTTATCATGAGTTGTAATAAGGAAAGATGAGTAGTCTAGTTAGGCGTATGGTTTTTGTATGATTTATGCATAGTTTTGCAAAGCATTCCTAAATCAAATATTTCCTTAAATTGTGCTAGATTTTAGGAGGAAACTTTCCATTGTTTTGCTTAAGAAATCCGGTGATGATATAGCTTGGAGGGCAAGGTTATTTGCTCAACCTATACAAGTACACGTCTAGTCGATAATAAAAGGAGAGAGAGTTGATTTTGATAATTATGAGCATTGCTTATTTCAGTTGTTAACCCAAATCAATACTTGTTGCGACTTGTATTCATCTTCTAATTGCGATTAGGAAGAGACCCTCTAATTCTTGCGAGAATCAAGAGTACTATCCTTATTCTTACTTCTTATTATTTTCAGTTTTCCTTCACAAAAATAACATATTTAGGTCACTTAGATTCTTGGGCAAACATTGTGAATTTTCGGACTTAAAATTCACATCAACTTGGTGTCAGAGCAAGTTCAACTATCTTAATTTGCTTTCGTAGGTTCTTGCATGCTTTTACTATACTCTTAAAGTGAAGGTTTTACATGTAACCAAAAAATGCCTTTATTGTTTTGTTACTTAATGTAGTTGAGTTGTTTTTAGTTATGTGGGTTGCATAAAGGTCCGAAAATCCTAGCTTAATTCAGTCCATTAAGAGTCATACTTGTCATGAGTTGTAATAAGGAAAGATGAGTCGTCTAGTTAGGCGTGTGGTTTTTGTATGATTTATGGAAAGTTTTGCAAAGCATTTCTAAATCAAATATTTCCTTAAGTTGTGCTAGATTCTAGGAGGAAACTTTCCATTGTATTGCTTAAGAGATCCGGTCATGATATAGCTTGGAGGGCAAGAATGTTTGCTCATCCTATATAAGTACACGTCTAGTCGATAATAAAAGGAGAGAGAGTTGATTTTGATAATTATGAGCGTTGGTTATTTCAGTTGTTAACCCAAATCAATACTTGTTGCGACTTGTATTCATCTTCTAATTGTGATTAGGAAGAGACCCTCTAATTCTTGCGAGAATCAAGAGTACTATCCTTATTCTTACTTCTTATTATTTTCAGTTTTCCTTCACAAAAATAACATAAAAAGGTCACTTAGATTCTTGGGCAAACATTGTGAATTTTGGGACTTAAAATTCACATCAACTTGGTGTCAGAGCAAGCTCAACTATCTTAATTTGCTTTCGTAGGTTCTTGTATGGTTTTACTATACTCTTAAAGTGAAGCTTTTACATGTAACCAAAAAATGTCTTTATTGTTTTGTTAGTTAATGTAGTTGAGTTATTTTTAGTTATGTGGGTTGCATAAAGGTCCAAAAATCCTAGCTTGATTCAGTCCATTAAGAGTCTTAGTTGTCATGAGTTGTAATAAGGAAAGATGAGTAGTCTAGTTAGGCGTGTGGTTTTTGTATGATTTATGGAATGTATTGCAAAGCATTCCTAAATCAAATATTTCCTTAAGTTGTGCTAGATTCTAGGAGGAAACTTTCCATTGTTTTACTTAAGAGATCCGGTCATGATATAGCTTGGAGGGCAAGGTTGTTTGCTCATCCTATATAAGTACACGTCTAGTCGATAACAAAAGGAGAAAGAGTTGATTTTGATATTATGAGTGTTGCTTATTTCAGTTGTTAACCCAAATCAATACTTGTTGCGACTTGTATTCATCTTCTAATTGCGATTAGGAAGAGACCCTCTAATTCTTGCGAGAATCAAGAGTACTATCCTTATTCTTACTTCTTATTATTTTCAGTTTTCCTTCACAAAAATAACATAAAAAGGTCACTTAGATTCTTGGGCAAACATTGTGAATTTTGGGACTTAAAATTCACATCAACTTGGTGTCAGAGCAAGCTCAACTATCTTAATTTGCTTTCGTAGGTTCTTGTATGGTTTTACTATACTCTTAAAGTGAAGCTTTTACATGTAACCAAAAAATATCTTTATTGTTTTGTTAGTTAATGTAGTTGAGTTGTTTTTAGTTATGTGGGTTGCATAAAGGTCCAAAAATCCTAGCTTGATTCAGTCCATTAAGAGTCTTAGTTGTCATGAGTTGTAATAAGGAAAGATGAGTAGTCTAATTAGGCGTGTGGTTTTTGTATGATTTATGGAATGTTTTGCAAAGCATTCCTAAATCAAATATTTCCTTAAGTTGTGCTAGATTCTAGGAGGAAACTTTCCATTGTTTTACTTAAGAGATCCGGTCATGATATAGCTTGGAGGGCAAGGTTGTTTGCTCATCCTATATAAGTACACGTCTAGTCGATAACAAAAGGAGAAAGAGTTGATTTTGATATTATGAGCGTTGCTTATTTCAGTTGTTAACCCAAATCAATACTTGTTGCGACTTGTATTCATCTTCTAATTGCGATTAGGAAGAGACCCTCTAATTCTTGCGAGAATCAAGAGTACTATCCTTATTCTTACTTCTTATTATTTTCAGTTTTCCTTCACAAAAATAACATAAAAAGGTCACTTAGATTCTTGGGCAAACATTGTGAATTTTCGGACTTAAAATTCACATCAACTTGGTGTCAGAGCAAGCTCAACTATCTTAATTTGCTTTCGTAGGTTCTTGTATGGTTTTACTATACTCTTAAAGTGAAGCTTTTACATGTAACCAAAAAATATCTTTATTGTTTTGTTAGTTAATGTAGTTGAGTTGTTTTTAGTTATGTGGGTTGCATAAAGGTCCGAAAATCCTAGCTTGATTCAGTCCATTAAGAGTCTTACTTGTCATGAGTTGTAATAAGGAAAGATGAGTAGTCTAGTTAGGCGTGTGGTGGTTTTTGTATGATTTATGGAAAGTTTTGCAAAGCATTCCTAAATCAAATATTTCCTTAAGTTGTGCTAGATTCTAGGAGGAAACTTTCCATTGTTTTGCTTAAGAGATCCCGGTCATGATATAGCTTGGAGGGCAAGGATGTTTGCTCATCCTATATAAGTACACGTCTAGTCGATAAGAAAAGGAGAGATAGTTGATTTTGATAATTATGAGCGTTGCTTATTTCAGTTGTTAACCCAAATCAATACTTGTTGCGACTTGTATTCATCTTCTAATTGCGATTAGGAAGGGACCCTCTAATTCTTGCGAGAATCAAGAGTACTATCCTTATTCTTACTTCTTATTATTTTCAGTTTTCCTTCACAAAAATAACATAAAAAGGTCACTTAGATTCTTGGGCAAACATTGTGAATTTTCGGACTTAAAATTCACATCAACTTGGTGTCAGAGCAAGCTCAACTATCTTAATTTGCTTTCGTAGGTTCTTGTATGGTTTTACTATACTCTTAAAGTGAAGCTTTTACATTTAACCAAAAAATGTCTTTATTGTTTTGTTAGTTAATGTAGTTGTGTTGTTTTTAGTTATGTGGGTTGCATAAAGGTCCGAAAATCCTAGCTTGATTCAGTCCATTAAGAGTCTTAGTTGTCATGAGTTGTAATAAGGAAAGATGAGTAGTCTAGTTAGGCGTGTGGTTTTTGTATGATTTATGGAAAGTTTTGCAAAGCATTCCTAAATCAAATATTTCCTTAAGTTGTGCTAGATTCTAGGAGGAAACTTTCCATTGTTTTACTTAAGAGATCCGGTCATGATATAGCTTGGAGGGCAAGGTTGTTTGCTCATCCTATATAAGTACACGTCTAGTCGATAACAAAAGGAGAAAGAGTTGATTTTGATATTATGAGTGTTGCTTATTTCAGTTGTTAACCCAAATCAATACTTGTTGCGACTTGTATTCATCTTCTAATTGCGATTAGGAAGAGTACTATCCTTATTCTTACTTCTTATTATTTTCAGTTTTCTTTCACAAAAATAACATAAAAAGGTCACTTTGATTCTTGGGCAAACATTATGAATTTTGGGACTTAAAATTCACATCAACTTGATGTCAGAGCAAGCTCAACTATCTTAATTTACTTTCGTAGGTTCTTGTATGGTTTTACTATACTCTTAAAGTGAAGCTTTTACATGTAACCAAAAAATATCTTTATTGTTTTGTTAGTTAATGTAGTTGAGTTGTTCTTAGTTATGTGGGTTGCATAAAGGTCCGAAAATCCTAGCTTGATTCAGTCCATTAAAAGTCTTAGTTGTCATGAGTTGTAATAAGGAAAGATGAGTAGTCTAGTTAGGCGTGTGGTTTTTGTATGATTTATGGAAAGTTTTGCAAAGCATTCCTAAATCAAATATTTCCTTAAGTTGTGCTAGATTCTAAGAGGAAACTTTCCATTGTTTTACTTAAGAGATCCGGTCATGATATAGCTTGGAGGGCAAGGCTGTTTGCTCATCCTATATAAGTACAAGTCGAGTCGATAATAAAAGGAGAGAGAGTTGATTTTGATAGTTATGAGCATTGCTTATTTCAGTTGTTAACCCAAATCAATACTTGTTGCGACTTGTATTCATCTTCGAATTGCGATTAGGAAGAGACCCTCTAATTCTTGCGAGAATCAAGAGTACTATCCTTATTCTTAATTCTTATTATTTTCAGTTTTCCTTCACAAAAATAACATAAAAAGGTCACTTAGATTCTTGGGCAAACATTGTGAATTTTCGGACTTAAAATTCACATCAACTTGGTGTCAGAGCAAGTTCAACTATCTTAATTTGCTTTCGTAGGTTCTTGCGTGCTTTTACTATACTCTTAAAGTGAAGGTTTTACATGTAACCAAAAAATGTCTTTATTGTTTTGTTAGTTAATGTAGTTGAGTTGTTTTTAGTTATGTGGGTTGCATAAAGGTCCGAAAATCCTAGCTTGATTCAGTCCATTAAGAGTCTTACTTGTCATGAGTTGTAATAAGGAAAGATGAGTAGTCTAGTTAGGCGTGTGGTTTTTGTATGATTTATGGAAAGTTTTGCAAAGCATTTCTAAATCAAATATTTCCTTAAGTTGTGCTAGATTCTAGGAGGAAACTTTCCATTGTTTTGCTTAAGAGATCCGGTCATGATATAGCTTGGAGGGCAAGGATGTTTGCTCATCCTATATAAGTACACGTCTAGTCGATAAGAAAAGGAGAGATAGTTGATTTTGATAATTATGAGCGTTGCTTATTTCAGTTGTTAACCCAAATCAATACTTGTTGCGACTTGTATTCATCTTCTAATTGCGATTAGGAAGGGACCCTCTAATTCTTGCGAGAATCAAGAGTACTATCCTTATTCTTACTTCTTATTATTTTCAGTTTTCCTTCACAAAAATAACATAAAAAGGTCACTTAGATTCTTGGGCAAACATTGTGAATTTTCGGACTTAAAATTCACATCAACTTGGTGTCAGAGCAAGCTCAACTATCTTAATTTGCTTTCGTAGGTTCTTGTATGGTTTTACTATACTCTTAAAGTGAAGCTTTTACATTTAACCAAAAAATGTCTTTATTGTTTTGTTAGTTAATGTAGTTGTGTTGTTTTTAGTTATGTGGGTTGCATAAAGGTCCGAAAATCCTAGCTTGATTCAGTCCATTAAGAGTCTTAGTTGTCATGAGTTGTAATAAGGAAAGATGAGTAGTCTAGTTAGGCGTGTGGTTTTTGTATGATTTATGGAAAGTTTTGCAAAGCATTCCTAAATCAAATATTTCCTTAAGTTGTGCTAGATTCTAGGAGGAAACTTTCCATTGTTTTACTTAAGAGATCTGGGCATGATATAGCTTGGAGGGCAAGGTTGTTTGCTCATCCTATATAAGTACACGTCTAGTCGATAACAAAAGGAGAGAGAGTTGATTTTGATATTATGAGCGTTGCTTATTTCAGTTGTTAACCCAAATCAATACTTGCTACGACTTGTATTCATCTTTCAATTGCGATTAGGAAGAGACCCTCTAATTCTTCCGAGAATCAAGAGTACTATCCTTATTCTTACTTCTTAATATTTTCAGTTTTCCTTCACATAAATAACATAAAAAGGTCACTTAGATTCTTGGGCAATCATTGTGACTTTTCGGACTTAAAATTCACATCAACTTGGTGTCAGAGCAAGTTCAACTATCTTAATTTGCTTTCGTAGGTTCTTGCGTGCTTTTACTATACTCTTAAAGTGAAGGTTTTACATGTAACCAAAAAATGTCTTTATTGTTTTGTTTGTTAATGTAGTTGAGTTGTTTTTAGTTATGTGGGTTGCATAAAGGTCCGAAAATCCTAGCTTGATTCAGTCCATTAAGAGTCTTACATGTCATGAGTTGTAATAAGGAAAGATGAGTAGTCTAGTTTGGCGTGTGGTTTTTGTATGATTTATGGAAAGTTTTGCAAAGCATTTCTAAATCAAATATTTCCTTAAGTTGTTCTAGATTCTAGGAGGAAACTTTCCATTGTTTTGCTTAAGAGATCCGGTCATGATATAGCTTGGAGGGCAAGGATGTTTGCTCATCCTATATAAGTACTCGTCTAGTCGATAATAAAAGGAGAGAGAGTTGTTTTTGATAATTATGAGCGTTGCTTATTTCAGTTGTTAACCCAAATCAATACTTGTTTCGACTTGTATTCATCTTCTAATTGCGATTAGGAAGAGACCCTCTAATTCTTGCGAGAATCAGGAGTACTATCCTTATTCTTACTTCTTATTATTTTCAGTTTTCCTTCACAAAAATAACATAAAAAGGTCACTTAGATTATTTGGCAAACATTGTTAATTTTCGGACTTAAAATTCACATAGACTTGGTGTCAGAGCAAGCTCAACTATCTTAATTTACTTTCGTAGGTTCTTGTATTGTTTTACTATACTCTTAAAGTGAAGCTTTTACATGTAACCAAAAAATGTATTTATTGTTTTGTTAGTTAATGTAGTTGAGTTGTTTTTAGTTATGTGGGTTGCATAAAGATCCGAAAATCCTAGCTTGATTCAGTCCATTAAGAGTCTTAGTAGTCATGAGTTGTAATAAGGAAAGATGAGTAGTCTAGTTAGGCGTGTGGTTTTTGTATGATTTATGGAAAGTTTTGCAAAGCATTCCTAAATCAAATATTTCCTTAAGTTGTGCTAGATTCTAGGAGGAAACTTTCTATTGTTTTACTTAAGAGATCCGGGCATGATATAGCTTGGAGGGCAAAGTTGTTTGCTCATCCTATATAAGTACACGTCTAGTCGATAACAAAAGGAGAGAGAGTTGATTTTGATATTATGAGCGTTGCTTATTTCAGTTGTTAACCCAAATCAATACTTGTTGCGACTTGTATTCATCTTCTAATTGCGATTAGGAAGAGACCCTCTAATTCTTGCGAGAATCAAGAGTACTATCCTTATTCTTACTTCTTATTATTTTCAGTTTTCCTTCACAAAAATAACATAAAAAGGTCACTTAGATTCATAGGCAAACATTGTGAATTTTCGGACTTATAATTCACATCAACTTGGTGTCAGAGCAAGTTCAACTATCTTAATTTGCTTTCGTAGGTTCTTGCATGGTTTTACTATACTCTTAAAGTGTAGGTTTTACATGTAACCAAAAAATGTCTTTATTGATTTTTTTGTTAATGTAGTTGAGTTATTTTTAGTTATGTGGGTTGCATAAAGGTCCAAAAATCCTAGCTTGATTCAGTCCATTAAGAGTCTTATTTGTCATGAGTTGTAATAAGGAAATATGAGTAGTCTAGTTAGGCGTATGGTTTTTGTATGATTTATATAAAGTTTTGCAAAGCATTCCCAAATCAAATATTTCCTTACACTAGTGGAAAAATCCTCTTTTGCTACTTGTCAAATGCTCCGTTTGTTTAAAAAACGTAGCACTTAGTGAATTTCCTCAATATTTTAATAAAAAAATGTCACAAATGCTCCGTTTGACCGGAGCATTTATCCTGTCTTTTTTTTAATATTTTCTGTCGCTCTATCCTCTTTAGTCTCTACAGTTCAAGATTCTAATTTTCCCTCTTGCTCCCCCATTTTCTTTCGCCTCTCAGTTCTCTCTCCCTCTCCCTTTCCATCAAACCGATTATCTTTCTCTCTCTTACCCTCTTCACTCTCGATCTTTCTCATATCCCCTTTCTCACTCTCGCTGCTCTCTCGCTTGCTGGGCTCACTCTCGCTCCTCTCCTACGATGTCCGACCTGTTGCTGGGCTCACTCTCACCAAATTTTCATCCGATGTCGGAGCTCGACTCGAGCACCATGACTATAATGGTAAGTTTCACTATTTTTCGCACGTACTTTAGATCTGATGTTTCAATCCTTTTCCCCCCAATTCTCTATATTGCTGTCTGTGAATTATGAACTTTGTCGATCTCCAAAATCTAGGGTTTAGAAATTCTTATTTTTTCGGCAATGAGGTCGGCGCAATCGTTGTATAGAGATATAACACATGAGTTTCAGATCATATCGAGCAGCGTACTGATTGCGGTGGTTCCCAAGTAAATGGGCCTCCAAGATTGGATTTGGGTTTCTCTGTCCTCATGGGTACACGTCGACTAGATGCTTTTTTATATTCTTTTTTACCGATTTATTTTGATTGTTTATGGGAGACGAGTAGATTGCAAGTTTGACGAGTTTATTCTAAAACCATTGAAGAGGAGGCTTACACCATTGCTTCGCTTCCTCCAATGATGAAGAAATCGAGATTCTTCGGGGTTTATTTTAAAGAAATCAACAAGTGGATGCTTGATCTTTGTCAAAGCTTGGCCTCCCACCGAGGTCTCTCTTACTCCCGATTCGATCGTGCTCTTGTTGCAACGAGTGAGGATGTTTGTTCTTCCGTTGATAATCAATCTTCGTCTTAGGTTTTTTTTATTTATTATTTTGTCATCTTTTGTTCTTGTTTCTTTGGTTTAGTTAACTACGGATTGGGTGCTCATATATGGTTGTGTTATGACCAATTATTATTATCTACATTCTATGTGTTGTTGTTAGGGACTGTTCTAGATCTTTCGTGTTTCTTTATGATTATGCCGTATCTTTGTAATTCATGGAGCCTTGTATTATTGACTCAAATGGGGAGTACTTGGTCTTGGTATAATTTGAGTACTTCTTCATGTTAGTAAAATGACTAAAAAATCTATTTGTACTTTGTTTATATTAAATTTCATTGGTGCATGGAATGCTATAATGAGAAGTTGCATACTTTTATTGATTTAAATTAGCATGTGATCTTTGGAGTTATTGGAGAGAAACTTTCCAAGTCTACTGCCTTCTATTAACTGGATTGTGATCAAAGTCAGTAAGCTTTTATCGGACGAAGTTGTGCTATATATATTATGTTTCTTTAAACTTGTTTCGATTTAGATTGTCAATCTCCTATTAGAGGAGAAGCTTATGTTTCGAGTAAGTCATGGAACAACGAGGCGGTGACCATTACCAAGGTTGGTCTCATTACGTTATTGTCCAAAATTTGCATGTCATGTTGATTACGAAATGTTCCTTTGTTGATATGTTGTTGATCGCTATTGATGTATTGTTTGGCCCATGTTATGTGTTCTTTATATCGGTTTTTATTTAGCGCATGTTGTAGTGTATGGATATGTTGTTTACATCAATGTTTGATTTAATTCATGTTGTAGTGTGTGCATGTGTTATATTTGATTTAGTTTTGTTCTTCAATTCGGTTACTCACTTACTCATTGGTCATTGTTTGTTCTCTCGATCATGGCTTGTAAAGCTCATAAGCAATTCATGTACCAATATCTATTGCTAGTCTTTTCCATGTGATTTGGCAATTCATCATTTTTTTTCTTACGCATGGTTCGACATGTTGGGTGAGCCTCTTGTTCGTTATATGTTTGCGAGATTCTACTTAGATTTTAGTCCACCTTATGTGGGTTGTGGACTTATCTCGTCCACACATAATGAATTGTTACGTCCTATTCGGTGCAATTATTTCATGGGGTTTTCTCGTGGTCCTTCATCCCGAAGCATCTTTGGAGATTGGTATCCAGTGATCTTGAGAGTAACAACTTCAAAGGACTTTATGGATATAAGGTATAATGACTGATTGGTTAGTAAAAGACTTGGAATAATTGACGATTACTACCTTATTAAATAGGTCACTTTTTATGATTTATAGTCTTTTCAAGACACTGAAGTTCTATTATTGCTACCTTTTGCTGGATTTCGATGGATTTTTTTGAGGGGCCAAAACCACAGGATTAGATTACAAATTTATTTATGAAAGGAATATAAGTGAAAAATGACCTATAAAAGAGTTGGTAAATGACAAAAGTGGAAGTAGTTTGATACGAATAACTATGCACTTGAACGGTATCAAATATTCCCTTATGACAACTTTATACGATGTCATCTCTTGTTGTTGGAGAGATAATAAAGTACTTAACTATTGTCTATCGTTTATGATCATTCAACGATAGTGTCGCCAATCTGCAATAGCTTTAGTGTGTCAGAGTAACTATATAATATAAATATGGTCTTTTTGGTTTTTATGTTGTTTTGAATGACATGAAAGTATCATCATATTCTCATCTTCTCAAAACCCTCATATTTTTATCTAAATATATGTAGTCTAAGCTTTTGATCAAGCTATTTAAGTGGTTATCTGTCTAACTTATTTCTACATGGGTCGGAGTTGACCACTTTGTTTTGGTTGGGGGTACAATCTGGTAGATTTATCATTCGGCACACTAATGTTCATTCATTCTAGGTGGTTGGTTTCGACTTAAGGGATTCTTTTGCCAAGTGATTTAGAGTTAAAAACAGATTGTTTTACTATGTATATATAGCTTATGTTCGAACATGCTATGTGTTGGTGTGGGTGGTATTGGTTACGCAATTGTAGTTTTCCTATGCTAATTATTATTGTTGTTTTACCATTGCTAGTATTCAGAGTTCTTCTAGTTTAGTTGCTCTAGTGACCTGGTGTTGTGCTATGTACTGTTGTTGTTGTTGGTGTATGATCTATGACACTAGTGCTTCTCGGATGAGTTGTGTGCGTGCATTGCATTGCTTGAGTTTTTTTCTGGCTGCTCGCATGAGACACGAGTTTTTGACCTCCTATCATTTTCTTTATTTAAAACTCCTGATAGGAGATTGTTCTTGCTCTAACTTTTGGCTGATGTTGCCTTTATATCTTATGCAAGAAATGGCGATGAGAATTTGGAGTGGATTATCTATCTAAAGAATATGAAAATTGCAGCTCAAATAGGCAAAAGCTCCGTGCATGACTTCCTTGATGTGAATGTCAGACCTGTAGTAATAGTGGAGGCGTCAAAACATTTCCCTGGAGTAAGTATGTAATTTTTCTTGGCCATATATTCAGCTTCTTTCATGTTAATCTATGTTGTTTAGTTTTAGCATTAATATATAGTTTATGATGGGCTGGTGCGGCCCTCCCCCTGTTTCCCTCGCTAATAATTTGTCCTGCTTCTCTACTTGTAGGAGTGATGTATGTTACCTCCTAATATTTTCATATATATATATATCGGTTGATTTTTATTTTTATATTCTGCATATCTTTTAAATAGTTTTTATCTCATGTTTTGGACCACACTTCACCGATGTTTGATTCAAGAGTAATATGTGCCCTGCTAGTTCTCTACTTATATCATCACTTGATTCTAGTTAGCTTATGATTTTTTCATGTGGGAAAATCTTGATGTGTAGTTGTCCTTTTCTCCTTTACTTATAACCGTGTTTCTTGTTCTCTTTTTAATCTTTTTACTTATGGTGTGAACAAGAAGGCATTAAGAGGGGTTAAGGTTGAAGTTACACATCCGTGTGCCGTGTATGAACTAATGTTGTCTTTGTGTAAGGCGAAAATACGAGAATATACAAGAACTTTGAGGCTTTTGTTTTCAATTCTTCCTTTTCTCTTTGTTTAAGGGGATAAAAACTTAAAAGCCAGGACATAGAGGAATTACCTTACTTGAGACCCACTAACTTCCGCCTTTCTTACATTTTATGGAATTATTAATTTAAAGTTTTTCTATTGACTTTCTATGAGTTGGAGATGATTTACAAATTATGTAAACCATCTCAATTCTATGTTTCGATGTTATTATTTTTGGTTTATTAGAATTTTAAGAGGATAATGTCCTTTTTAGTACCTTTCGCAGCATGGGTAACTTCCTTTTGTTGTATCTTATTTTCTTTTTGTTATGTGAACTTCTATCTCCAAAGCTTGTCATGTATACTTTCTTTTTACGCTAAGATGTGTAATGATTTCTTCCCCATATCTCTATGCAACTAACACGAGACGTCTCTATCTTGGCAAGTAAATTCATGCACTTGTTATACATATCCGGCTTCATAGATGGGGCAAACCAATCTTAATGTGAAGTTGAATGCTTCTTCACCCATACCCGAGGCAGGTTAGTAACTTTATCTATGACTATGGGATGCTCAATTTTCTACATAGACTAGGTCACAAGGTTTGGCGTAGAGTTTGTACTTCTCCAGAAACTATGACGGTCTAACAAATTATCTAGGAGAAGCTTGAAATTGCTTTATTTTGATTTATTTATAGATGGTTCAGTTCAAGTGTATCAGTTTATCTGTTGAAGTCATACTTGCCTCCTTAATTGGAGATTTTTGGAGGTTGAGATTGATGCCTATGTAATCATTTAAAATTTCGTTCTATAGTATAGATGAGTGTTGAACTGCTTTGTCTGCCCTTGGCAATGTAAGATGTGTACAACTGTTCTTAACAGTGCCAAACTACATGATGAGTGGAGGAATGTGAGATCAAAGAGCATTCTAATCTTAATGCACTTTGCTATCGGAGTTGCTTTCTAATCTTAATGCACTTTCTCGCATTCTAATATTGTTATATTATTTGGTTTGTCTCATTTGGTGCAGAGGTTGTTGTGGTGTCCTGTGGTGCAGGTTTTGAATCAATCTGATGGTGATGATTTATAATCTTACCTGTTTTTTCACGGAAATTTTTGTAGAATACTAATTATGGTGTCGTAAAGGCATATGAGATTTTTTTTTTGCAATTATTAGCTAGTTGTTTATACTTGTGTCATGGCATATTAATTTTTTTATTTGATTAATAAAATTTCACTTTCTATCCTTTTTATTTGTTATTTTGATTTTTATAAAAGTAGTCTTAGGGGCTGGCACACTAAAAGCTACTTGTACTGAGTGCATGATTAGTATAGGTAGAACTTCTTACTCGTCGTTGGTGTACTATTAGCAAGCTGTACAATTTTTTTTTAGAAATAAAAACTATCAAATGCTACGGTTGTTAAGATAAAACCGGAGCATTTGGTCATCAAATGCTCCGGTTTTTTCTTAACTACCGGAGCATTTGACGATCAAATGCTCCGGTTTTTTAAACAACCGGAGCATTTGAGTTACCAAATACTCCGGGGGAAACCGGAGCATTTGTAAAATGCTCAAATGCTCGTATGGCGTCTGCTACACGCTAAATACGGAGCATTTGATGGGTTTTTAACCGGAGCATTTGATGTTTTTTCTACTAGTGTTAAGTTGTGCTAGATTCTAGGAGGAAACTTTCCATTGTTTTGCTTAAGAGATCCGGTCATGATATAGCTTGGAGGGCAAGGTTGTTTGCTCATCCTATATAATTACACGTCTAGTCGATAATAAAAGGAGAGAGAGTTGATTTTGATAATTATGAGCGTTGCTTATTTCAGTTGTTAACCCAAATCAATACTTGTTGCGACTTGTATTCATCTTCTAATTGCGATTAGGAAGAGACCCTCTAATTCTTGCGAGAATCAAGAGTACTATCCTTATTCTTACTTCTTATTATTTTCAGTTTTCCTTCACAAAAATAACATAAAAAGGTCACTTAGATTCTTGGGCAAACATTGTGAATTTTGGGACTTAAAATTCACATCAACTTGGTGTCAGAGCAAGCTCAACTATCTTAATTTGCTTTCGTAGGTTCTTGTATGGTTTTACTATACTCTTAAAGTGAAGCTTTTACATGTAACCAAAAAATGTCTTTATTGTTTTGTTAGTTAATGTAGTTTAGTTGTTTTTAGTTATGTGGGTTGCATAAAGGTCCGAAAATCCTAGCTTGATTCAGTCCATTAAGAGTCTTAGTTGTCATGAGTTGTAATAAGGAAAGATGAGTAGTCTAGTTAGGCGTGTGGTTTCTGTATGATTTATTGAAAGTTTTGCAAAGCATTCCTAAATCAAATATTTCCTTAAGTTGTGCTAGATTCTAGGAGGAAACTTTCCATTGTTTTACTTAAGAGATCCGGTCATGATATAGCTTGGAGGGTAAGGTTGTTTGCTCATCCTATATAAGTACACGTATAGTCGATAACAAAAGGAGAGAGAGTTGATTTTGATATTATGAGCGATGCTTATTTCAGTTGTTAACCCAAATCAATACTTGTTGCGACTTGTATTCATCTTCTAATTGCGGTTAGGAAGAGACCCTCTAATTCTTGCGAGAATCAAGAGTACTATCCTTATTCTTACTTCTTATTATTTTCAGTTTTCTTTCACAAAAATAACATAAAAAGGTCACTTAGATTCTTGGGCAAACATTGTGAATTTTGGGACTTAAAATTCACATCAACTTGGTGTCAGAGCAAGCTCAACTATCTTAATTTGCTTTCGTAGGTTCTTGTATGGTTTTACTATACTCTTAAAGTGAAGCTTTTACATGTCACCAAAAAATGTCTTTATTGTTTTGTTAGTTAATGTAGTTGAGTTGTTTTTAGTTATGTGGGTTGCATAAAGGTCCGAAAATCCTAGCTTGATTAAGTCCATTAAGAGTCTTAGTTGTCATGAGTTGTAATAAGGAAAGATGAGTAGTCTAATTAGGCGTGTGGTTTTTGTACGATTTATGGAAAGTTTTGCAAAGCATTCCAAAATCAAATATTTCCTTAAGTTGTGCTAGATTCTAGGAGGAAACTTTCCATTGTTTTACTTAAGAGATTCGGTCATGATATAGCTTGGAGGGCAAGGTTGTTTGCTCATCCTATATAAGTACACGTCTAGTCGATAACAAAAGGAGAGAGAGTTGTTTTTGATATTATGAGCGTTGCTTATTTCAGTTGTTAACCCAAATCAATACTTGTTGCGACTTGTATTCATCTTCTAATTGCGATTAGGAAGAGACCCTCTAATTCTTGCGAGAATCAAGAGTACTATCCTTATTCTTACTTCTTATTATTTTCAGTTTTCCTTCACAAATATAACATAAAAAGGTCACTTAGATTCTTGGGCAAACATTGTGAATTTTGGGACTTAAAATTCACATCAACTTGGTGTCAGAGCAAGCTCAACTATCTTAATTTGCTTTCGTAAGTTCTTGTATGGTTTTACTATACTCTTAAAGTGAAGCTTTTACATGTAACCAAAAAAGTCTTTATTGTTTTGTTAGTTAATGTAGTTTAGTTGTTTTTAGTTATGTGGGTTGCATAAAGGTCCGAAAATCCTAGCTTGATTCAGTCCATTAAGAGTCTTATTTGTCATGAGTTCTAATAAGGAAAGATGAGTAGTCTAGTTAGGCGTATGGTTTTTATATGATTTATAGAAAGTTTTGCAAAGCATTCCCAAATCAAATATTTCCTTAAGTTGTGCTAGATTCTAGGAGGAATCTTTCCATTGTTTTGCTTAAGAGATCCGGTCATGATATAGCTTGGAGGGCAAGGTTGTTTGCTCATCCTATATAATTACACGTCTAGTCGATAATAAAAGGAGAGAGAGTTGATTTTGATAATTATGAGCGTTGCTTATTTCAGTTGTTAACCCAAATCAATACTTGTTGCGACTTGTATTCATCTTCTAATTGCGATTAGGAAGAGACCCTCTAATTCTTGCGAGAATCAAGAGTACTATCCTTATTCTTACTTCTTATTATTTTCAGTTTTCTTTCACAAAAATAACATTAAAAGGTCACTTAGATTCTTGGGCAAACATTGTGAATTTTGGGACTTAAAATTCACATCAACTTGGTGTCAGAGCAAGCTCAACTATCTTAATTTACTTTCGTAGGTTCTTGTATGGTTTTACTATACTCTTAAAGTGAAGCTTTTACATGTAACCAAAAAATGTCTTTATTGTTTTGTTAGTTAATGTAGTTTAGTTGTTTTTAGTTATGTGGGTTGCATAAAGGTCCGAAAATCCTAGCTTGATTCAGTCCATTAAGAGTCTTACTTGTCATGAGTTGTAATAAGGAAAGATGAGTAGTCTAGTTTGACGTGTGGTTTTTGTATGATTTATTAAAAGTTTTGCAAAGCATTCCTAAATCAAATATTTCCTTAAGTTGTGCTAGATTCTAGGAGGAAACTTTCCATTGTTTTACTTAAGAGATCCGGTCATGATATAGCTTGGAGGGCAAGGTTGTTTGCTCATCCTATATAAGTACACGTCTAGTCGATAACAAAAGGAGAGAGAGTTGATTTTGATATTATGAGCGATGCTTATTTCAGTTGTTAACCCAAATCAATACTTGTTGCGACTTGTATTCATCTTCTACATGCGATTAGGAAGAGACCCTCTAATTCTTGCGAGAATTAAGAGTACTATCCTTATTCTTACTTCTTATTATTTTCGAGTTTTCCTTCACAAAAATAACATAAATAGGTCACTTAGATTCTTGGGCAAACATTGTGAATTTTGGGACTTAAAATTCACATCAACTTGGTGTCAGAGCAAGCTCAACTATCTTAATTTGCTTTCGTAGGTTCTTGTATGGTTTTACTATACTCTTAAAGTGAAGCTTTTACATGTAACCAAAAAATGTCTTTATTGTTTTGTTAGTTAATGTAGTTTAGTTGTTTTTAGTTATGTGGGTTGCATAAAGGTCCGAAAATCCTAGCTTGATTAAGTCCATTAAGAGTCTTAGTTGTCATGAGTTCTAATAAGGAAAGATGAGTAGTCTAATTAGGCGTGTGGTTTTTGTATGATTTATGGAAAGTTTTGCAAAGCATTCCTAAATCAAATATTTCCTTAAGTTGTGCTAGATTCTAGGAGGAAACTTTCCATTGTTTTACTTAAGAGATCCGGTCATGATATAGCTTGGAGGGCAAGGTTGTTTGCTCATCCTATATAAGTACACGTCTAGTCGATAACAAAAGGAGAGAGAGTTGATTTTGATATTATGAGCGATGCTTATTTCAGTTGTTAACCCAAATCAATACTAGTTGCGACTTGTATTCATCTTCTACATGCGATTAGGAAGAGACCCTCTAATTCTTGCGAGAATTAAGAGTACTATCCTTATTCTTACTTCTTATTATTTTCAGTTTTCCTTCACAAAAATAACATAAATAGGTCACTTAGATTCTTGGGCAAACATTGTGAATTTTGGGACTTAAAATTCACATCAACTTGGTGTCAGAGCAAGCTCAACTATCTTAATTTGCTTTCGTAGGTTCTTGTATGGTTTTACTATACTCTTAAAGTGAAGCTTTTACATGTCACCAAAAAATGTCTTTATTGTTTTGTTCGTTAATGTAGTTGAGTTGTTTTTAGTTATGTGGGTTGCATAAAGGTCCGAAAATCCTAGCTTGATTAAGTCCATTAAGAGTCTTAGTTGTCATGAGTTGTAATAAGGAAAGATGAGTAGTCTAATTAGGCGTGTGGTTTTTGTATAATTTATGGAAAGTTTTGCAAAGCATTCCTAAATCAAATATTTCCTTAAGTTGTGCTAGATTCTAGGAGGAAACTTTCCATTGTTTTACTTAAGAGATCCGGTCATGATATAGCTTGGAGGGCAAGGTTGTTTGCTCATCCTATATAAGTACACGTCTAGTCGATAATAAAAGGAGAGAGAGTTGATTTTGATAATTATGAGCGTTGCTTATTTCAGTTGTTAACCCAAATCAATACTTATTGCGACTTGTATTCATCTTCTAATTGCGATTAGGAAGAGACCCTCTAATTCTTGCGAGAATCAAGAGTACTATCCTTATTCTTACTTCTTATTATTTTCAGTTTTCCTTCACAAAAATAACATAAAAAGGTCACTTAGATTCTTGGGCAAACATTGTGAATTTTGGGACTTAAAATTCACATCAACTTGGTGTCAGAGCAAGCTCAACTATCTTAATTTGCTTTCGTAAGTTCTTGTATGGTTTTACTATACTCTTAAAGTGAAGCTTTTACATGTAACCAAAAAATGTCTTTATTGTTTTGTTAGTTAATGTAGTTGAGTTGTTTTTAGTTATGTGGGTTGCATAAAGGTCCGAAAATCCTAGCTTGATTCAGTCCATTAAGAGTCTTAGTTGTCATGAGTTGTAATAAGGAAAGATGAGTAGTCTAGTTAGGCGTGTGGTTTTTGTATGATTTATGGAAAGTTTTGCAAAGCATTCCAAAATCAAATATTACCTTAAGTTGTGCTAGATTCTAGGAGGAAACTTTCCATTGTTTTGCTTAAAAGATCCGGTCATGATATAGCTTGGAGGGCAAGGTTGTTTGCTCATCCTATATAAGTACACGTCTAGTCGATAATAAAAGGAGAGAGAGTTGATTTTGATAATTATGAGTGTTGTTTATTTCAGTTGTTAACCCAAATCTATACTTGTTGCGACTTGTATTCATCTTCTAATTGCGATTAGGAAGAGACCCTCTAATTCTTGCGAGAATCAAGAGTACTATCCTTATTCTTACTTCTTATTATTTTCAGTTTTCCTTCACAAAAATAACATAAAAAGGTCACTTAGATTCTTGGGCAAACATTGTGAATTTTGGGACTTAAAATTCACATCAACTTGGTGTCAGAGCAAGCTCAACTATCTTAATTTGCTTTCGTAGGTTCTTGTATGGTTTTACTATACTCTTAAAGTGAAGCTTTTACATGTAACCAAAAAATGTCTTTATTGTTTTGTTAGTTAATGTAGTTGAGTTATTTTTAGTTATGTGGGTTGCATAAAGGTCCGAAAATCCTAGCTTGATTCAGTCCATTAAGAGTCTTAGTTGTCATGAGTTGTAATAAGGAAAGATGAATAGTCTAGTTAGGCGTGTGGTTTTTATATGATTTATGGAAAGTTTTGCAAAGCATTCCAAAATCAAATATTACCTTAAGTTGTGCTAGATTCTAGGAGGAAACTTTCCATTGTTTTGCTTAAAAGATCCGGTCATGATATAGCTTGGAGGGCAAGGTTGTTTGCTCATCCTATATAAGTACACGTCTAGTCGATAACAAAAGGAGAGAGAGTTGATTTTGATATTATGAGCGTTGCTTATTTCAGTTGTTAACCCAAATCAATACTTGTTGCGACTTGTATTCATCTTCTAATTGCGATTAGGAAGAGACCCTCTAATTCTTGCGAGAATCAAGAGTACTATCCTTATTCTTACTTCTTATTATTTTCAGTTTTCCTTCACAAAAATAACATAAAAAGGTCACTTAGATTCTTAGGCAAACATTGTGAATTTTGGGACTTAAAATTCACATCGACTTGGTGTCGAGCAAGCTCGACTATCTTAATTTGCTTTCGTAGGTTCTTGTATGGTTTTACTATACTCTTAAAGTGAAGCTTTTACATGTAACCAAAAAATGTCTTTATTGTTTTGTTAGTTAATGTAGTTGAGTTGTTTTTAGTTATGTGGGTTGCATAAAGGTCAGAAAATCCTAGCTTGATTCAGTCCATTAAGAGTCTTAGTTGTCATGAGTTGTAATAAGGAAAGATGAGTAGTCTAGTTAGGCGTGTGGTTTTTGTATGATTTATGGAAAGTTTTGCAAAGCATTCCAAAATCAAATATTACCTTAAGTTGTGCTAGATTCTAGGAGGAAACTTTCCATTGTTTTGCTTAAAAGATCCGGTCATGATATAGCTTGGAGGGCAAGGTTGTTTGCTCATCCTATATAAGTACACGTCTAGTCGATAATAAAAGGAGAGAGAGTTGATTTTGATATTATGAGCGTTGCTTATTTCAGTTGTTAACCCAAATCAATACTTGTTGCGACTTGTATTCATCTTCTAATTGCGATTAGGAAGAGACCCTCTAATTCTTGCGAGAATCAAGAGTACTATCCTTATTCTTACTTCTTATTATTTTCAGTTTTCCTTCACAAAAATAACATAAAAAGGTCACTTAGATTCTTGGGCAAACATTGTGAATTTTGGGACTTAAAATTCACATCAACTTGGTGTCAGAGCAAGCTCAACTATCTTAATTTGCTTTCGTAGGTTCTTGTATGGTTTTACTATACTCTTAAAGTGAAGCTTTTACATGTAACCAAAAAATGTCTTTATTGTTTTGTTAGTTAATGTAGTTGAGTTGTTTTTAGTTATGTGGGTTGCATAAAGGTCCGAAAATCCTAGCTTGATTCTGTCCATTAAGAGTCTTAGTTGTCATGAGTTGTAATAAGGAAAGATGAGTAGTCTAGTTAGGCGTGTGGTTTTTGTATGATTTATGGAAAGTTTTGCAAGGCATTCCTAAATCAAATATTTCCTTAAGTTGTGCTAGATTCTAGGAGGAAACTTTCCATTGTTTTACTTAAGAGATCCGGTCATGATATAGCTTGGAGGGCAAGGTTGTTTGCTCATCCTATATAAGTACACGTCTAGTCGATAACAAAAGGAGAGAGAGTTGATTTTGATATTATGAGCGTTGCTTATTTCCGTTGTTAACCCAAATCAATACTTGTTGCGACTTGTATTCATCTTCTAATTGCGATTAGGAAGAGACCCTCTAATTCTTGCGAGAATCAAGAGTACTATCCTTATTCTTACTTCTTATTATTTTCAGTTTTCCTTCACAAAAATAACATAAAAAGGTCACTTAGATTCTTGGGCAAACATTGTGAATTTTGGGACTTAAAATTCACATCAACTTGGTGTCAGAGCAAGCTCAACTATCTTAATTTGCTTTCGTAGGTTCTTGTATGGTTTTACTATACTCTTAAAGTGAAGCTTTTACATGTAACCAAAAAATGTCTTTATTGTTTTGTTAGTTAATGTAGTTGAGTTGTTTTTAGTTATGTGGGTTGCATAAAGGTCCGAAAATCCTAGCTTGATTCTGTCCATTAAGAGTCTTAGTTGTCATGAGTTGTAATAAGGAAAGATGAGTAGTCTAGTTAGGCGTGTGGTTTTTGTATGATTTATGGAAAGTTTTGCAAGGCATTCCTAAATCAAATATTTCCTTAAGTTGTGCTAGATTCTAGGAGGAAACTTTCCATTGTTTTACTTAAGAGATCCGGTCATGATATAGCTTGGAGGGCAAGGTTGTTTGCTCATCCTATATAAGTACACGTCTAGTCGATAACAAAAGGAGAGAGAGTTGATTTTGATAATTATGAGCGTTGCTTATTTCGAGTTGTTAACCCAAATCAATACTTGTTGCGACTTGTATTCATCTTCTAATTGCGATTAGGAAGAGACCCTCTAATTCTTGCGAGAATCAAGAGTACTATCCTTATTCTTACTTCTTATTATTTTCAGTTTTCCTTCACAAAAATAACATAAAAAGGTCACTTAGATTCTTGGGCAAACATTGTGAATTTTGGGACTTAAAATTCACATCAACTTGGTGTCAGAGCAAGCTCAACTATCTTAATTTGCTTTCGTAGGTTCTTGTATGGTTTTACTATACTCTTAAAGTGAAGCTTTTACATGTAACCAAAAAATGTCTTTATTGTTTTGTTAGTTAATGTAGTTGAGTTGTTTTTAGTTATGTGGGTTGCATAAAGGTCCGAAAATCCTAGCTTGATTCGAGTCCATTAAGAGTCTTAGTTGTCATGAGTTGTAATAAGGAAAGATGAGTAGTCTAGTTAGGCGTGTGGTTTTTGTATGATTTATGGAAAGTTTTGCAAGGCATTCCTAAATCAAATATTTCCTTAAGTTGTGCTAGATTCTAGGAGGAAACTTTCCATTGTTTTACTTAAGAGATCCGGTCATGATATAGCTTGGAGGGCAAGGTTGTTTGCTCATCCTATATAAGTACACGTCTAGTCGATAACAAAAGGAGAGAGAGTTGATTTTGATAATTATGAGCGTTGCTTATTTCAGTTGTTAACCCAAATCAATACTTGTTGCGACTTGTATTCATCTTCTAATTGCGATTAGGAAGAGACCCTCTAATTCTTGCGAGAATCAAGAGTACTATCCTTATTCTTACTTCTTATTATTTTCGGTTTTCCTTCACAAAAATAACATAAAAAGGTCACTTAGATTCTTGGGCAAACATTGTGAATTTTGGGACTTAAAATTCACATCAACTTGGTGTCGAGCAAGCTCGACTATCTTAATTTGCTTTCGTAGGTTCTTGTATGGTTTTACTATACTCTTAAAGTGAAGCTTTTACATGTAACCAAAAAATGTCTTTATTGTTTTGTTAGTTAATGTAGTTGAGTTATTTTTAGTTATGTGGGTTGCATAAAGGTCCGAAAATCCTAGCTTGATTCAGTCCATTAAGAGTCTTAGTTGTCATGAGTTGTAATAAGGAAAGATGAGTAGTCTAGTTAGGCGTGTGGTTTTTGTATGATTTATGGAAAGTTTTGCAAGGCATTCCTAAATCAAATATTTCCTTAAGTTGTGCTAGATTCTAGGAGGAAACTTTCCATTGTTTTACTTAAGAGATCCGGTCATGATATAGCTTGGAGGGCAAGGTTGTTTGCTCATCCTATATAAGTACACGTCTAGTCGATAACAAAAGGAGGAGAGAGTTGATTTTGATAATTATGAGCGTTGCTTATTTCGGTTGTTAACCCAAATCAATACTTGTTGCGACTTGTATTCATCTTCTAATTGCGATTAGGAAGAGACCCTCTAATTCTTGCGAGAATCAAGAGTACTATCCTTATTCTTACTTCTTATTATTTTCGGTTTTCCTTCACAAAAATAACATAAAAAGGTCACTTAGATTCTTGGGCAAACATTGTGAATTTTGGGACTTAAAATTCACATCAACTTGGTGTCGAGCAAGCTCAACTATCTTAATTTGCTTTCGTAGGTTCTTGTATGGTTTTACTATACTCTTAAAGTGAAGCTTTTACATGTAACCAAAAAATGTCTTTATTGTTTTGTTAGTTAATGTAGTTGAGTTGTTTTTAGTTATGTGGGTTGCATAAAGGTCCGAAAATCCTAGCTTGATTCGAGTCCATTAAGAGTCTTAGTTGTCATGAGTTGTAATAAGGAAAGATGAGTAGTCTAGTTAGGCGTGTGGTTTTTGTATGATTTATGGAAAGTTTTGCAAGGCATTCCTAAATCAAATATTTCCTTAAGTTGTGCTAGATTCTAGGAGGAAACTTTCCATTGTTTTACTTAAGAGATCCGGTCATGATATAGCTTGGAGGGCAAGGTTGTTTGCTCATCCTATATAAGTACACGTCTAGTCGATAACAAAAGGGAGAGAGTTGATTTTGATAATTATGAGCGTTGCTTATTTCAGTTGTTAACCCAAATCAATACTTGTTGCGACTTGTATTCATCTTCTAATTGCGATTAGGAAGAGACCCTCTAATTCTTGCGAGAATCAAGAGTACTATCCTTATTCTTACTTCTTATTATTTTCAGTTTTCCTTCACAAAAATAACATAAAAAGGTCACTTAGATTCTTGGGCAAACATTGTGAATTTTGGGACTTAAAATTCACATCAACTTGGTGTCAGAGCAAGCTCAACTATCTTAATTTGCTTTCGTAGGTTCTTGTATGGTTTTACTATACTCTTAAAGTGAAGCTTTTACATGTAACCAAAAAATGTCTTTATTGTTTTGTTAGTTAATGTAGTTGAGTTGTTTTTAGTTATGTGGGTTGCATAAAGGTCCAGAAAATCCTAGCTTGATTCGAGTCCATTAAGAGTCTTAGTTGTCATGAGTTGTAATAAGGAAAGATGAGTAGTCTAGTTAGGCGTGTGGTTTTTGTATGATTTATGGAAAGTTTTGCAAGGCATTCCTAAATCAAATATTTCCTTAAGTTGTGCTAGATTCTAGGAGGAAACTTTCCATTGTTTTACTTAAGAGATCCGGTCATGATATAGCTTGGAGGGCAAGGTTGTTTGCTCATCCTATATAAGTACACGTCTAGTCGATAACAAAAAGAGAGAGAGAGTTGATTTTGATATTATGAGCGTTGCTTATTTCAGTTGTTAACCCAAATCAATACTTGTTGCGACTTGTATTCATCTTCTAATTGCGATTAGGAAGAGACCCTCTAATTCTTGCGAGAATCAAGAGTACTATCCTTATTCTTACTTCTTATTATTTTCAGTTTTCCTTCACAAAAATAACATAAAAAGGTCACTTAGATTCTTGGGCAAACATTGTGAATTTTGGGACTTAAAATTCACATCAACTTGGTGTCAGAGCAAGCTCAACTATCTTAATTTGCTTTCGTAGGTTCTTGTATGGTTTTACTATACTCTTAAAGTGAAGCTTTTACATGTAACCAAAAAATGTCTTTATTGTTTTGTTAGTTAATGTAGTTGAGTTGTTTTTAGTTATGTGGGTTGCATAAAGGTCCGAAAATCCTAGCTTGATTCAGTCCATTAAGAGTCTTAGTTGTCATGAGTTGTAATAAGGAAAGATGAGTAGTCTAGTTAGGCGTGTGGTTTTTGTATGATTTATGGAAAGTTTTGCAAGGCATTCCTAAATCAAATATTTCCTTAAGTTGTGCTAGATTCTAGGAGGAAACTTTCCATTGTTTTACTTAAGAGATCCGGTCATGATATAGCTTGGAGGGCAAGGTTGTTTGCTCATCCTATATAAGTACACGTCTAGTCGATAACAAAAGGAGAGAGAGTTGATTTTGATATTATGAGCGTTGCTTATTTCAGTTGTTAACCCAAATCAATACTTGTTGCGACTTGTATTCATCTTCTAATTGCGATTAGGAAGAGACCCTCTAATTCTTGCGAGAATCAAGAGTACTATCCTTATTCTTACTTCTTATTATTTTCAGTTTTCCTTCACAAAAATAACATAAAAAGGTCACTTAGATTCTTGGGCAAACATTGTGAATTTTGGGACTTAAAATTCACATCAACTTGGTGTCAGAGCAAGCTCAACTATCTTAATTTGCTTTCGTAGGTTCTTGTATGGTTTTACTATACTCTTAAAGTGAAGCTTTTACATGTAACCAAAAAATGTCTTTATTGTTTTGTTAGTTAATGTAGTTGAGTTGTTTTTAGTTATGTGGGTTGCATAAAGGTCCGAAAATCCTAGCTTGATTCAGTCCATTAAGAGTCTTAGTTGTCATGAGTTGTAATAAGGAAAGATGAGTAGTCTAGTTAGGCGTGTGGTTTTTGTATGATTTATGGAAAGTTTTGCAAGGCATTCCTAAATCAAATATTTCCTTAAGTTGTGCTAGATTCTAGGAGGAAACTTTCCATTGTTTTACTTAAGAGATCCGGTCATGATATAGCTTGGAGGGCAAGGTTGTTTGCTCATCCTATATAAGTACACGTCTAGTCGATAACAAAAGGAGAGAGAGTTGATTTTGATAATTATGAGCGTTGCTTATTTCAGTTGTTAACCCAAATCAATACTTGTTGCGACTTGTATTCATCTTCTAATTGCGATTAGGAAGAGACCCTCTAATTATTGCGAGAATCAAGAGTACTATCCTTATTCTTACTTCTTATTATTTTCAGTTTTCCTTCACAAAGATAACATAAAAAGGTCACTTAGATTCTTGGGCAAACATTGTGAATTTTGGGACTTAAAATTCACATCAACTTGGTGTCAGAGCAAGCTCAACTATCTTAATTTACTTTCATAAGTTCTTGTATGGTTTTACTATACTCATAAAGTGAAGCTTTTACATGTAACCAAAAAATGTCTTTATTGTTTTGTTAGTTAATGTAGTTTAGTTGTTTTTAGTTATGTGGGTTGCATAAAGTTCCGAAAATCCTAGCTTGATTCAGTCCATTAAGAGTCTTAATTGTCATGAGTTGTAATAAGGAAAGATGAGTAGTCTAATTAGGCGTGTGGTTTTTGTATGATTTATGGAAAGTTTTGCAAAGCATTCCTAAATCAAATATTTCCTTAAGTTGTGCTAGATTCCAGGAGGAAACATTCCATTGTTTTACTTAAGAGATCCGGTCATGATATAGCTTGGAGGGCAAGGTTGTTTGCTCATCCTATATAAGTACACGTCTAGTCGATAATAAAAGGAGAGAGAGTTGATTTTGATAATTATGAGCGTTGCTTATTGCAGTTATTAACCCAAATCAATACTTGTTGCGACTTGTATTCATCTTCTAATTGCGATTAGGAAGAGACCCTCTAATTATTGCGAGAATCAAGAGTACTATCCTTATTCTTACTTCTTATTATTTTCAGTTTTCCTTCACAAAGATAACATAAAAAGGTCACTTAGATTCTTGGGCAAACATTGTGAATTTTCGGACTTAAAATTCACATCAACTTGGTGTCAGAGCAAGTTCAACTATCTTAATTTGCTTTCGTAGGTTCTTGCATGGTTTTACTATACTCTTAAAGTGAAGGTTTTTCATGTAACCAAAAAATGTCTTTATTGTTTTGTTAGTTAATGTAGTTGAGTTGTTTTTAGTTATGTGGGTTGCATAAAGGTCCGAAAATCCTAGCTTGATTCAGTCCATTAAGAGTCTTAGTTGTCATGAGTTGTAATAAGGAAAGATGAATAGTCTAGTTAGGCGTGTGGTTTTTGTATGATTTATGGAAAGTTTTGCAAAGCATTCCCAAATCAAATATTACCTTAAGTTGTGCTAGATTCTCGGAGGAAACTATCCATTGTTTTGCTTAAAAGATCCGGTCATGATATAGCTTGGAGGGCAAGGTTGTTTGCTCATCCTATATAAGTACACGTCTAGTCGATAATAAAAGGAGAGAGAGTTGATTTTGATAATTATGAGTGTTGCTTATTTCAGTTGTTAACCCAAATCAATACTTTTGCGACTTGTATTCATCTTCTAATTGCGATTAGGAAGACACCTCTAATTCTTGCGAGAATCAAGAGTACTATCCTTATTCTTACTTCTTATTATTTTCGGTTTTCCTTCACAAAATAACATAAAAAGGTCACTTAGATTCTTGGGCAAACATTGTGAATTTTGGGACTTAAAATTCACATCAACTTGGTGTCAGAGCAAGCTCAACTATCTTAATTTGCTTTCGTAGGTTCTTGTATGGTTTTACTATACTCTTAAAGTGAAGCTTTTACATGTAACCAAAAGATGTCTTTATTGTTTTGTTAGTTAATGTAGTTGAGTTATTTTTAGTTATGTGGGTTGCATAAAGGTCCGAAAATCCTAGCTTGATTCGATCCATTAAGAGTCTTAGTTGTCATGAGTTGTAATAAGGAAAGATGAGTAGTCTAGTTAGGCGTGTGGTTTTTATATGATTTATGGAAAGTTTTTGCAAAGCATTCCTAAATCAAATATTTCCTTAAGTTGTCTTTAGATTCTAGGAGGAAACTTTCCATTGTTTTCGCTTAAGAGATCCGGTCATGATATAGCTTGGAGGGCAAGGTTGTTTGCTCATCTATATATAAGTACACGTCTAGTCGATAATAAAAGGAGAGAGAGTTGATTTTGATAATTATGAGCGTTGCTTATTTCGATTTCGTTAACCCAAATCAATACTTGTTGCGACTTGTATTCATCTTCTAATTGCGATTAGGAGAGGCCCTCTAATTCTTGCGAGAATCAAGAGTACTATCCTTATTCTTACTTCTTATTATTTTCAGTTTTCCTTCACAAAAATAACATAAAAAGGTCACTTAGATTCTTGGGCAAACATTGTGAATTTTGGGACTTAAAATTCACATCAACTTGTGTCGAGCAAGCTCAACTATCTTAATTTGCTTTCGTAGGTTCTTGTATGGTTTTACTATACTCTTAAAGTGAAGCTTTTACATGTAACCCAAAAATGTCTTTATTGTTTTGTTAGTTAATGTAGTTGAGTTGTTTTTTTAGTTATGTGGGTTGCGTAAAGGTCAGAAAATCCTAGCTTGATTCGGTCCATTAAAGTCTTAGTTGTCATGAGTTGTAATAAGGAAAGATGAGTAGTCTAGTTAGGCGTGTGGTTTTTGGATTGATTTATGGAAAGTTTTGCAAGGCATTCCTAAATCAAATATTTCCTTAAGTTGTGCTAGATTCTAGAGGAAGCTTTCCATTGTTTTACTTAAGAGATCCGGTCGTGATATAGCTTGGAGGGCAAGGTTGTTTTGCTCATCCTATATAAGTACACGTCTAGTCGATAACAAAAGAGAGAGAGAGTTGATTTTGATATTATCGGCGTTGCTTATTTTAGTTGTTAACCCAAATCGATACTTGTTGCGACTTGTATTCATCTTCTAATTGCGATTAGGAAGAGACCCTCTAATTCTTGCGAGAATCAAGAGTACTATCCTTATTCTTACTTCTTATTATTTTCAGTTTTCCTTCCACAAAAATAACATAAAAGGTCACTTAGATTCTTTGGGCAAACATTGACGAATTTTAGGACTTAAAATTCCACATCAACTTGGTGTCGGAAGCAAGCTCAACTATTTAATTTGCTTTCGTAAGTTCTTGTATGGTTTCTACTATGCTCATAAAGTGAAGCTTTTACATGATACCAAAAAATCTCTTTATTGTTTCGTTGGTTAATGTATTTTTGTTATTTTTAGTTATATGGGTTGCATAAAGTTCGAAAATCCTAGCTTCAGTTCGAGTCCATTAAGAGTCTTAATTGTCATGAGTTGTATCCAAGGAAAATGAGTAGATCTAATTAGGCGTCGTGGTTTTTTTTATGATTTATGGAAAGGTTTTCTAAAGCATTCCTAAATCAAATATTTCCTTAAATTGTGCTTCAGATTCTACGAAGGAAGCATTCCATTGTTTTGCTTAAAAGATCCGGTGGTGAAGTATAGCTTAGGGGGCACGGTTGTTGTTTGCTCATCCTCTATATAAGTACACGTCATATTCGATAATAAAAGGAGAGAAGTTGATTTTGATGGTTATGAACGTTGCTTATTAGATTATTAACCTTGTCGATACTTGTTGCGACTTGTATTCATCTTCCAATTGCGATTACGAAGAGACCCTCTAATTATTAGAGAATCAAGAGTACTATCCATGTTCTTACTTCTTATTATTTTTGGTTTTCATTCACAAAGATAACCATAAAAAGTGCTTAAGATTCTTGGGAGTTCAGTAACATTGTGGAATATTGGACTTAAAATTCACGTCGACTTTGGTGTTGAGCAAGTTCAAGCTATCTTCATTTGCTTTCGTAAGTTCTTGCATGGTTTTACTTTTATACTCTTAAAGTGAAGTTTTTCATGTAACAAAAATGTCTTTTTTGCTGTGTTAGTTAAATTCTTAGTTGAGTTGTTTTTTTAGATTATGTGGGTTTGCATAAAGGTCCAGAAAATCCAAACAGATTCGAGTCCTTTAAAAAGCCCAGTCAGTTAATGAGTTGTAATAAGGAAAGATGAATAGTCTCGTTGAGGCGTGTGGTTTTTGTATGGTTTCTTGAAGGTTTTGCAAAGCATTCCACAAATCAAATCTTACCTTAAGTTGTACCAGATTCTCGGAGGAAACTATCCGTTATTTGCTTTTAAAGATAGGTCATAATGATATAGCTTGGAGAAGCGAGTTTGTTTGCTCATCTCTCTAGTCCGCGTCTAGTCGATAATAAGAGAGGAGAGAAAGTTGATTCTGATAAGTTATAGAGCGTTGCTTGACTTTGTTGTTAACCCGTATCAATACTCGTTGCGACTTGTATTCATCTTTTAATTGCAATTAGGAAGAGACCACTATCATTCTTACGAGAATCAAGAGTACTATCCTCATTCTTACTTCTTATTATTTTTAGTTTTCCTTCACAAGAAATAACATAAAAGGTCACTTAGATTCTTAGGCAAACATTGTGATTTTTGGGACTTAAAATTCACATCGACTTGGTGTCGAGCAAGCTTTCAAACTATCTTAATTTGCTTTCGTAGGGGTTCTTGTATTGTTTTTCTGTACTCTTAAAGTCAAACTTTTACATATGGCAAAAATGTCTTTATTGTTTTGTTAATTAATGTCTAGTTGAGTTGTTTTTAGTTATGTGTGAGTTGCGCCAGAAGGTCCAAAATCCTAACTTGGTCTAGTTCATTAGAGAACTAGTTGTCATGAGTTGTAATAAAGGAAGATGGTAAAGTGCAATTTAGGCGTCTTTGGTTTTTGTATGATTTATGGAAAGTTTTTTGAAGGCATTCCTAAATCGAATATTTCCTTAAATTGTGCTTTCTGATTCTAGTAGGAAGCTTTCCATTGTTTTCTTAGAATCACGGTTAAGTGATATAACCCGGAGGGCGAGGTTGTTCGCTCATCCTATATAAGTACACGTCCAGTCGATAACAAAGGAGAGAGTTGATTTTGAGAATTATCGGTCGATGCTACCATTCCATTGTTAACCCCGAATCGATACTTATTACGAAGCTTGTATTTCATCTTCTAATTAGGTGCGATTAGAGACCACATAATTCTTGAGAATCAAGAGTACTATCCTTATTCTTACTTCTTATTATTTTAGTTTCCTTCACAAAAAATAACATAAAAAAGGTCAGCTTAGATTCTTGAGCCAAACATTTGAATTTTGGGACTTAAAATTCATAGCGGCTATTGCTAACAAGCTCGGCTATCTTAATTTACTTTCGTAGGTTCTTGTATGGTTTTACTATACTCTTAAAGTGAAGCTTTTACATGTAACCAAAAAATGTCTTTATTGTTTTGTCAATTAATGTAGTTGAGTTATTTTTGTTATGTGGGTTGCTAAAGGTCAGAAAATCCTAGCTTGATTCTGTCATTAAAGTCTTAGTTGTCATGAGTTCAGTCATAAGGAAAGATGAGTAGTGCAGTTAGTGGCGTGTCGTTTTGGATGATTTATGGAAATTTTTGCAAGGCATTCTAAATCAAATATTTCCTTAAGTTGTGCTAGATTCTAGGAGGAAACTTTTCCATTTTTTTACTTAAGAGATCAGAAGGTCGTGATATGGCTTGGAGGGCGAGGTTGTTTGCTCATCCTATGTAAAAGTACACGTCTAGTCGATAATAAAAGGAGAGAGAGAGTTGATTTTGGTAATTATGAGTGTTGTTTATTTAATTTGTTAACCCCAATCTATACTTATTGCGAATTGTATTCTTCTTCTAAGCTCCCTTGATTAGGAAGGGACCCCTCTAAGTCTTGCGAGAATCAAGAGTTTTATCCTTAATTCTTACTTCTTATTATTTTCAGTTTTCCTTCACAAAAATAACCATAAAAAGTCACTTAGGTTCTTGAGGCGAAACATTGTCAATTTTGGGACTTAAAATTCACATCGACTTAGTGTCTGGCAAGCTCGACTATCCTTTTAATTGCTTTTTCGTAGGTTCTTGTATGGTTTTACTATACTCTTAAAGAGAAGCTTTTTCATGTAACCAAAAAATGTCTTTATTGTTTTGTTAATTAATATAGTTGAGTTATTTTTAGTTATGTGGAGTTCTTGTGTAAAAGGTCGAAAAATCCTATCTTCGGTCCAGTCCATTAAGAGTCTTAGTTATCCTGAGTTGTAATAAGGAAAGATTAGTAGATCTAAGTTAGGAGTGTGGTTTTTGTATGATTTATGGAAAGTTTTGCAAAGCATTCCAAAATCCAAATATTACCATAAGTTGTGCTTATATTCCGGAGAGGAAACTTACCATTCTTTTCCTTAAAAGATCCAGTCGTGATATAGCTTGGAGAAGCCAAGGTTGTTTGCTCATCCTATATAAGTACCACGTCTAGTCGATAATAAAAGGAGAGAGAGTTGATTTTGATAATTATGAGTGTTGCTTATTTCGGTTATTAACCCAAATCTATACTTGTTGCGACTTGTATTCATCTTCTAAGCTAACTGATTAGGAAGACACCCTCTAATTCTTGCGAGAATCGAGAGTACTATCCTTATTCTTACTTCTTATTAATTTCAGTTTTCCCTTCACCAAAAATAACATAAAAAGGTCACTTGAGATTCTTGAAACGGAAACATTGTGAATTACGGGACTTAAAATTCACTATTTTTGGTGTCCTGCAAGCTCAACTATTCTTAATTTGCTTTTGTAGGTTCTTGTATGGTTTTATATACTCTCCACCAGTGAAGCTTTTACATGTCACCACAAAAATATCTTTATTGTTTTATTGATTATCTGGAGTTGAGTTATTTTTATTTATCTTCTAGGTTGCATAAAGGATTAAGAAAATCCTAGCTTGATTAAGTGCATTAAGAGGTATTAATTGTCATGCGTTGTAATAAGGAAAGATGAGTAGTACAGTTAGGCGTGTGGTTTTTGGATGATTCATGGAAAAGTTTTGTGTGGCATTCCTAAATCAAATCTTTCCTTCCAAGTTGTGCTAGATTCTAGGAGAAAACTTTCCCATTTCGTTTTACTTAAAGATCCCAAGTCTTCAATCTATAGCTTGGAGAGGCGAAGTTGTTTGCTCCATCTCCACTAAATTACACGTCTGCGTGTCGATAACTAAAGGAGAGAGAGTTGTTTTTAGAATTATCCAGCGTTGCTTATTTCGATCGTTAACCAAATCCAATACTTGTTAGTGAGCTTGTATTATCCTTCCACTAATTATGATTAGGAAAAGACCTATAATTCTTAAGAATCAAAATTACTATCCAACATTCTTACTTCTTATTATTTACTGAATTCCTTCACCAAAATAACATAAAAAGGTCCACTTAGATTCTTGAGCCGAACATTGTGAATTTTGGGACTTAAAATTCTCATCAACTTAGTGTCGAGTCAACCTCACCAACCTTTATCTTAATTTGCTTTCGTAGGTTCTTGTATGGTTTACTATACTCTTAAAGTGAAACTTTTTACATGTAACCTAAAAAATGTCTTTATTGTTTTGTTAGTTAATGTAGTTTAGTTATTTTTTAGTTATGTTGGTTTGCATAAAGGTCCGAAAATCCTAACTTGATTAGAGTGCGTCAGGATTCTTAGTTGTCCTTATGAGTTGTAATAAGGAAAGATGAGTAGTCTAGTTAGGCGTGTGGTTTTGGATGATTTATGGAAAGTTTTGCCAGGCGTTCCAAAATCAAATATTTCCTTAAGTTGTGCTAAATTCTAGGAGGAAACTTTCCATTGTTTTGCTTAAGAGATCTAGGTCATGAGTATAGCTTGGAGAAACGGCGAGGTTGTTTGCTCGTCCTATATATAAGTACACGTCTAGTGGATATCAAAAGGAGGTGGTTGATCTTGATATTATCGCTTGCTTATTTTAGTTGTTAACCCTAATCAATACTTGTTGCGACTTGTATTCATCTTCTAAATTCAGTTAGGAAGAGACCCTCCAAGCTTCTTACGAGAATCAAGAGTCCTATCCTTATTCTTACTTCTTATTATTTTCAGTTTTCCTTCACGAAAATAACATAAAAAGGTCACTTAGATTCTGGGCAAACAGCGTTGAATTTTGGGACTTAAAATTCACATCGACTTAGTGTCGAGAGCAAGCTCGGCTATCCTTAATTTACTTTCATAAGTTCTTGTATGGTTTTACTATACTCATAAAGTGAAGCTTTTACATGCAACCAAAAATGTCTTTATTGTTTTGTTAGTTAATGTAATTTAGTTGTTTTTAGTTATGTAGGTTGCATAAAGTTCGAAAATCCTAGCTTAGGTTCGAGTCTATTAAGAGTCTTAATTATCATGAGTTGTAATAAGGGAAGATAGAGTAATTCTAATTATTCTTTGTGGTTTTGTATGATTTATGGAAAGTTTTGCAAGCATTCCTAAATCAAATATTTCTTAAGTTGTGCTTCAGATTCCGGGGAGGAAACTTATTCCATTGTTTTACTTAAGAGATTCGGTCATGATATAGCTTGGAGGGCGAAGTTGTTTGCTCATCCTATATAAGTTCACGTCTGATCGATAATAAAAGGAGAGAAGAAGTTGATTTTGGTAATTATGAGCGGTTGCTCGTGCGGTTATTATCCTTAATTTCCCGTACTTGTTGTGAGCTTGTATTCATCTTGTAGATTGCGATTAGGAAGGGACCCTCATTATTGCGAGAATCAAGAGTACTATCCTTATTTTACTTCTTATTATTTTCAGTTTTCCTTCACGAAGATAACATAAAAGGTCACTTAGATTCTTGAGCGAACATTGTGAATTTTCGGACTTAAAATTCACATCGACTTAGTGTCGGAAGCGAGTTCAACTATCTTAATTTGCTTTAGTGGGTTCTTGCATGGTTTTTCTATACTCTTAAAGTGAAGGTTTTTCATGTAACCAAAAAATGTCTTTATTGTTTTGTTAGTTAATGTAGTTGAGTTTTTTTTAGTTATGTGGGTTGCGTAAAGGTATGAAAATCCTAGCAGATTAGGTCCATTAAGAGTCTTAGTTGTCATGAGTTGTAATAAAGGAAAGATGAATAGTCTAGTTAGGCGTGTGGTTTTTGTATGATTTATGGAAAGTTTTGCAAAGCATTCCCAAATCAAATATTACCTTAAGTTGTGCTTAGATTCCAGGAGGAAACTATCCATTGTTTTGCTTAGGAAATCGGTCATGATATAGCTTGAGGAAGGTTGTTTGCTCAACTCTATAAAAATTCACGTCTAGTCGATAATAAAAAGGAGAGAGTTGATTTTTAATAATTATAAGGCGTTGCTTATTTTAGTTGTTAACCCGAATCGATACCTATTTGACGGCTTGTATTCATCTTCTAATTGCGATTAGGAAGAGACCATCCAATTCTTTGAGAATCAAAGTACTATCCTTATTCTTACTTCTTATTATTTTCAGTTTTCCTTCCACAAAAAATAACAAAAAAGGTCACTTAGATTCTTGGGCAAACATTGTGAATTTTGGGACTTAAAATTCACATCGGCTTGGTGTCACAGCAAGCTCGACTATCTTAATTTGCTTTCGTAGGTTCTTGTATGGTTTCTTATACTCTTAAGTGAAGCTTTTACATGTAACCAAAATATGTCTTTATTGTTTTGTTAGTTAATGTAGTTGAGTTATTTTTAGTTATGTGGGTTGCATAAAGGTAGAAAATCCTAGCTTGATTCGGTCCATTAAGAGTCTTAGTTGTCATGAGTTGTAATAAGGAAAGATGAGTAGTCCAGTTAGGCGTGTGGTTTTGGATGATTTATGGAAAGTTTTTGCAAAGCATTCCTAAATCAAATATTTCCTAAGTTGTACTAGATTTAGGAGGAAACTTTCCATTGTTTTTACTTAAGAGATCCGGTCATGATATAGCTTGGAGGGCGAGGTTGTTTGCTCATCCTATATAAGTAACGTCTAGTCGATAATAAAAGGAGAGAGTTTGATTTTGATATTATGAGCGTTGCTTATTTAGGTTGTTAACCCCGAATCAATACTTGTTGCGACTTGTATTCATCTTCTAATTGCGATTAGGAAGAGACCCTCTAATTCTTGCGAGAATCGAAAGTACTATCCCTTATTCTTACTTCTTATTATATTGGTTTTCCTTCACGAAAATAACATAAAAAGGTCACTTAGATTCTTGGCAAACATTGTGAATTTTGGGACTTAAAAATTCACATGAACTCGGTGTCGAGCAAGCTCGACTATCTAAATTTGCTCTCGTAGGTTCTTGTATGGTTTTACTATACTCTTAAAGTGAAGCTTTTACATGTAACCAAAAAATGTCTTTATTGTTTTGTTAGTTAATGTAGTTGAGTTGTTTTTAGTTATGTGGGTTGCATAAAGGTTAGAAAATCCTAGCTTGATTCGATCGATTAAGAGTCTTAGTTGTCATGAGTTGTAATAAGGAAAGATGAGTAGTCTAGTTAGGCGTGTGGTTTTTGTATGATTTATGGAAAGTTTTACAAAAGCATTCCTAAATCAAATATTTCCTTAAGTTGTCTTTAGATTCTAGGAGGGAAACTTTCCATTGTTTTGCTTAAAGATCCGGTCATGATATAGCTTGGAGGGCAAGGTTGTTTGCTCATCCTATATAAGTACACGTCTAGTCGATAATAAAAAGGAGAGAGAGTTGATTTTGAGAATTATCGGCGTTGCTTATTTTCGGTTGTTAACCCTAATTGATACTTGTTGAAAGCTTGTATTCATCTTCCAATTGCGATTAGGAAGAGACCCTATAATTCTTGCGAGAATCAAGAGTACTATCCTTATTCTTACTTCTTATTATTTTAGTTTTCCTTCACAAAAATAACATAAAAAAGGTCACTTAGATTCTTGGGCGAAACATTGTGAATTTTGGGACTTAAAATTCACATGCTTGGTGTCTGACAAGCTCGACTATCTTAATTTGCTTTCGTAGGTTCTTGTATGGTTTTTACTATACTCTTAAAGTGAAGCTTTTTTTTTACATGTAACCAAAAGAATATCTTTATTGTTTTGTTAGTTAATGTAGTTGAGTTATTTTTAGTTATGTGGGTTGCATAAAGGTCCAAGAAAATCCTAGCTTGATTCGATTCATTAAGAGTCTTAGTTGTCATGAGTTGTAATAAGGAAAGATGAGTAGATCTAGTTAAATCGTGTGGTTTTTGGATGATTTATGGAAGGGTTTTCAGAGCATTTCTAAATGAAATATTTCCTTAAGTTGTGCTAGATTCTAGGAGGAAACTTTCCATTGTTTTACTTAAGAGATCCAGAATCATGATATAGCTTGGAGGGCGAGGTTGTTTGCTCATCCTATATAAGTACACGTCTAGTCGATAACAAAAGGAGAGAGTTGATTTTGATATTATCGAGCGTTGCTTATTTGGTTGTTAACCCAAATCAATACTTGTTGCGACTTGTATTCATCTTAATTGCGATTAGGAAGAGACCCTTTAATTCTTGCGAGAATCAAGAGTACTATCCTAATTCTTACTTCTTATTATTTTCAGTTTTCCTTCACAAAAATAACATAAAAAGGTCACTTAGATTCTTGAGCGAAACATTGTGAATTTTGGGACTTAAAATTCACATCGGCTTCGGTGTCGAGCAAGCTCAGCTATCTAAATTTGCTCTCGTAGGTTCTTGCATGGTTTCTCTATACTCTTAAAGTGAAGCTTTTACATGTAGCAGAAAAATGTCTTTATTGTTTTTGTTAGTTAATGTAGTTGAGTTGTTTTTTAGTTATGTGGGTTGTATAAAGATAGAAAATCCTAGCTTGATTCGAGTCAATAAGAGTCTTAGTTGTCATGAGTTGTAATAAGGAAAGATGAGTAGTGTAGTTAGGCGTGTGGTTTTTGTATGATTTATGGAAAGTTTTATAAAGCATTCCTAAATTAAATATTTCCTTAAGTTGTGCTAGATTCTAGGAGGAAACTTTCCATTGTTTTACTTAAGAGATCAGGTTATGATATAGCTTGGAGGGCGAGGTTGTTTGCTCATCCTATATAAGTACACGTCTAGTCGATAACAAAAGGAGAGAGAGTTGATTTTGAGAATTATCAGCGTTGCTTATTTCGGTTGTTAACCCCGAATCCGATACTTGTTGCGACTTGTATTCATCTTCCTAATTGCGATTAGGAAGAGACCCTATAATTCTTGCGAGAATCAAAGTACTATCCTTATTCTTACTTCTTATTATTTTCGATTTCCTTCACAAAAATAACATAAAAAGGTCACTTAGATTCTTGGGCGAACATTGCTTGAATTTTGGGACTTAAAATTCACATCGACTTGGTGTCGAGCGAGTCGAGCTATCTTAATTTGCTTTCGTAGGTTCTTGTATGGTTTTACTATACTCTTAAAGTGAAGCTTTTTACATGTAACCAAAATATGTCTTTATTGTTTTGTTAGTTAATGTAGTTGAGTTTTTTTTTAGTTATGTGGGTTGCATAAAAGGTTCGAAAATCCTAGCTTGATTCGGTCAATTAAGAGTCTTAGTTGTCATGAGTTGTAATAAGGAAAGATGAGTAGTTAGTTAGGCGTGTGGTTTTTGGATGATTTATGGAAAGTTTTGCAAGGCATTCCTAAATCAAATATTTCCTTAAGTTGTGCTAGATTCTGAGGAGACTTTGCATTGTTTTACTTAAGAGATCCGGTCATGATATAGCTTGGAGGGCAAGGTTGTTTGCTCAGTTCCTATATAAGTAGCGTCTAGTCGATAACAAAGGAGAGGGATGGTTGATTTTGATATTGTTGTGCGTTGCTTATTTAGGTTGTTAAACCAAATCAATACTTGTTGCGACTTGTATTCATCTTAATTACGATTAGGAAGAGACCCTTTAATTCTTGCGAGAATCAAGAGTACTATCCCTAATTCTTGCTTCTTATTATTTTCGGTTTTCCTTCACAAAAATAACATAAAAAGGTCACTTAGATTCTTGGGCAAACATTGTGAATTTTGGGACTTAAAATTCACATCGGCTTCGGTGTCGGGAGCAAGCTCGGCTATCTAAATTTGCTCTCGTAGGTTCTTGTATGGTTTTACTATACTCTTAAAGTGAAGCTTTTTACATGTAACCAAAAATGTCTTTATTGTTTTGTTAGTTAATGTAGTTGAGTTGTTTTTTTAGTTATGTGGGTTGCATAAAGGTCGAAAATCCTAGCTTGATTCGGTCATTAAGAGTTTTAGTTGTCATGAGTTGTAATAAGGAAAGATGAGTAGTCCAGTTAGGCGTGTGGTTTTTGTATGATTTATGGAAAGTTTTACAAGGCATTCCTAAATCAAATATTTCCTTAAGTTGTGCTAGATTCTAGGAGGAAACTTTCCATTGTTTTACTTAAGAGATCCGGTCGTGATATAGCTTGGAGGCAAGGTTGTTTGCTCATCCTATATAAGTACACGTCTAGTCGATAACAAAAGGAGAGAGTTGATTTTGAGATTATCGGCGTTGCTTATTTCGGTTGTTAACCCAAATCAATACTTGTTGCGACTTGTATTCATCTTCTAATTGCGATTAGGAAGAGACCCTATAATTCTTGCGAGAATCAAGAGTACTATCCTTATTCTTACTTCTTATTATTTTCAGATTTCCTTCACAAAAATAACATAAAAAGGTCACTTAGATTCTTGGGCAAACATTGTGAATTTTGGGACTTGAAATTCACATCGGCTTGGTGTCACGAGCAAGCTCGACTATCTTAATTTGCTTTCGTAGGTTCTTGTATGGTTTTACTATATTCTTAAAGTGAAGCTTTTACATGTAACTAAAAGATGTCTTTATTGTTTTGTTAGTTAATGTAGTTGAGTTATTTTTAGTTATGTGGGTTGCATAAAGGTTAGAAAATCCTAGCTTGATTGAGTCCATTAAAGTCTTAGTTGTCATGAGTTGTAATAAGGAAAAGATGGTGAGTCTGAATTAGGCGTGTGGTTTTTGGATGATTTATGGAAAGTTTTGCAAAGGCATTCCTAAATCAAAATATTTCCTTAAGTTGTGCTAGATTCTAGGAGGAAACTTTTCATTGTTTTACTTAAGAAATCCGGTCATGATATAGCTTGGAGAGGCGAGGTTGTTTGCTCATCTATGTAAGTGCCACGTCCAAGTCGAGATATGAAAAGGGAGAGAGTTGATTTTGATATTATATGGCGTTGCTTATTTGGTTGTTAACCCGAATCAATACTTGTTGCGACTTGTATTCATCTTGTAATTACGATTAGGAAGAGAGCCTTTAATTCTTGCGAGAATCAAGAGTACTATCCTTATTCTTACTTTTTATTATTTTCAGTTTTCCTTCACAAAAATAACATAAAAAGGTCACTTAGATTCTTGGGCAAACATTGTGAATTTTCGGACTTAAAATTCACATCGGCTTGGTATCGAGCAAGGCTCAACTATCTAAATTTGCTTTCGTAGGTTCTTGTATGGTTTTACTATACTCTTAAAGTGAAGGTTTTACATGTAACCGAAAAATGTCTTTATTGTTTTTGTTAGTTAATGTAGTTGAGTTGTTTTTAGTTATGTGGGTTGCATAAAGGTCAGAAAATCCTAGCTTGATTCAGTCGATTAGAGTCTTAGTTGTCATGAGTTGTAATAAGGAAAGATGAGTAGTCTAGTTAGGTGTGGTTTTGTATGATTTATGGAAAGTTTTGAAAGCATTCCCTAAATTAAATATTTCCTTAAGTTGTGCTAGATTCTAGGAGGAAACTTTCCATTGTTTTACTTAAGAAGATCGGTCATGATATAGCTTGGAAGGGCAGGTTGTTTGCTCATCCTATATAAGTACACGTCCAGTCGATAACAAAAGGAGAGAGTTTGATTTTTGAGAATTATCAGCGTTGCTTTATTTAGTTTTTAACCCCGAATCAATACTTGTTGCGACTTGTATTCATCTTCTAATTGCGATTAGGAAGGAGACCCTATAATTCTTGGAGAATCAAGAGTACTATCCTTATTCTTACTTCTTATTATTTTCAGATTTCCTTCACAAAAATAACATAAAAAAGGTCACTTAGATTCTTGAGCAAACATTGTGAATTTTGGGACTTAAAATTCACATCAACTTAGTGTCGAGCAAGCTCGACTATCTTAATTTGCTTTCCGTAGGTTCTTGTATGGTTTACTATACTCTTAAAGTGAAGCTTTTACATGTAACCAAAAAATGTCTTTATTGTTTTTGTTAGTTAATGTAGTTGAGTTTTTTTTTTTAGTTATGTGGGTTGCATAAAGGTCAGAAAATCCTAGCTTGATTCGAGTCCATTAAGAGTCTTAGTTGTCATGAGTTGTAATAAGGAAAGATGAGTAGTCGCAGTTAGGCGTGTGGTTTTTGGATGATTTATGGAAAGTTTTGCAAGGCATTCCTAAATCGGAAATATTTCCTTAAGTTGTGCTAGATTCAAGGAGGAAACTTTCCATTGTTTATTAAGAGATAGATCATGATATAGCTTGGAGGCGAAGTTGTTTGCTCATCCTATATAAGTACACGTCTAGTCGATAACAAAAGGAGAGAGTTGATTTTGATATTATCGGCGTTGCTTATTTGATTGTTAACCCCGAATCAATACTTGTTGCTGACTTGTATTCATCTTCAATTGCGATTAGGAAGAGACCCTTTAATTCTTGCGAGAATCAAGAGTACTATCCTAATTCTTACTTCTTATTATTTTGATTTTCCTTCCACAAAAATAACATAAAAGGTCACTTAGATTCTTGGGCGAACATTGTGAATTTTGGGACTTAAAATTCACATCGGCTTCGTGTCGGAAACGAAGCTCGACTATCTTAAATTTGCTTCTCGTAGGTTCTTGTATGGTTTTCCTATACTCTTAAAGTGAAGCTTTTACATGTAACCAAAAAATGTCTTTATTGTTTTGTTAGTTAATGTAGTTGAGTTGTTTTTTTAGTTATGTGGGTTGCATAAAGGTTCCGAAAATCTAGCTTGATTCGAGTCGATAAAGTCTTAGTTGTCATGAGTTGTAATAAGGAAAGATGAGTAGTCTGGTTAGGCGTGTGGTTTTGTATGATTTATGGAAAGTTTTACAAAGCATTCCTAAATCAAATATTTCCTTAAGTTGTGCTAGATTCTAGGAGGAAACTTTCCATTGTTTTACTTAAAGAGATCGGTCATGATATAGCTTGGAGAGCGGAGTTGTTTGCTCATCCTATATAAGGTACACGTCTGGTCGATAACAAAAGGGAGGAGAGAGTTGATTTTGAGAATTATACGGCGTTGCTTATTTCGGTTGTTAACCCCAGTCGATACTTGTTGCGACTTGTATTCATCTTCTAATTGCGTTAGGAAGAGACCACATAATTCTTCTCGAGAATCGAGAGTACTATCCTTATTCTTACCTTCTTATTATTTTCCGTGGATTCCTTCCACAAAATAACATCAAAAGGTCACTTAGATTCTTGGGCAAACATTGTGAATTTTGGGACTTAAAATTCCCCCCAACTTAGTGTCAGAACGAAGCTCACCTATCTTAATTTGCTTTCGTAAGTTCTTGTATGGTTTACTATACTCTTAAAGTGAAGCTTTTTCATGCTTACAAAAAATGTCTTTATTGTTTTGTTAGTTAATGTAGTTGAGTTATTTTTAGTTATGTGGGTTGCATAAAGAGTCGAAAATCCTAGCTTGATTCGAGTCCATTAAGAGTCTTAGTTGTCGTGAGTTGTAATAGGGAAAGATGAGTAGTCTAGATAGGCGTGTGGTTTTGGATGATTTATGGAAATTTTTATAAGGCATTCTCAAATCAAATATTTGTTTTAAGTTGTCTTCTAGATTCTAGGAGAGGCTTTCCATTGTTTTACTTAAAAATCTAGGTCCTTGATATAGCTTGGAGAGGCAAGGTTGTTTGCTCATCCTATATAAGTACACGTCTACGTCGATAATAAAGGAGAGAGAGTTGATTTTGATAATTATGAGTGTTGTTTATTTCGGTTGTTAACCCCGAATCTATACTTGTTGCGACTTGTATTGTTCATCTTAGCTATAGCCGATTAGAGAGAGACCCTCACAATTCTTGGGAGAATCAAGAGTACTATCCTTATGCTTCTTCTTTATTTTCAGTTTTCCTTCACAAAATAACCTAAAAAAGTCACTTAGATTCCTAGGCCAATCATTGTGAATTTTGGGACTTAAAATTCTACATCGGCTCCAGTGTCGCGACAAGCTCGACTATCTTAATTTGCTTTCGTAGTTCTTGTATGGTTTTACTAGCCTCTTAAAGTGAAGCTTTTTTCATGTAACCAAAAAATATCTTTATTGTTTTGTTAGTTAATGTAGTTGAGTTGTTTTAGTTATGTGGGTTGAATAATGAGTCCGAAAATCCTATCTTGATTCGAGTCAATTAAAGTCTTCGTTGTCGCGAGTTGTAATCAGGAAAGATGAATAGTCACAATTAGGCGTGTGGTTTTTGTATGATTTATGGAAAGTTTTGCAAGCATTCCAAAATCCAAATATTACCTTAAGTTGTGCTAGATTCTAGGAGGAAACTTTCCATTGTTTTGCTTAAAGATCAGGTCATGATATAGCTTTTCGGAGGAGCAAAAGGTTGTTTGCTCGTCCTATATAAGTATCACGTCTGATCGATAATAAAAAGAAGAGAGTTGATTTTGATAATTATGAGTGTTGCTTATTGAGTTGTTAACCCGAATCTATACTTGTTGCGACTTGTATTCATCTTACGTTGCCCGATTAGGAAGAGACCCTCCAATTCTTGCTAGAATCAAGAGTACTATCCTTATTCTTACTTCTTATTATTTTCAGTTTTCCTTCCCAAAAATAACACTAAAAGGTCCCTTAGTTCTTGGCCCAAACATTGTGAATTTTTGGGACTTAAAATTCACATCGACTTGTCGTGTCGACAAGCTCTGACTATCTTAATTTGCTTTTGTAGTTTCTTATATGGTTTTACTATACTCTTAAAGTGAAGCTTTTTACATGTAACCAAAAGATGTCTTTATTGTTTTGTTAGTTAATGTAGTTGACTTATTTTTAGTTATGTGGGTTGCATAAAGGTCGAAAATCCTAGCTTGATTCGGTTCATTAAGAGTCTTAGTTATGTCATGAGTTGTAATAAGGAAAGATGAGTAGTCTAGTTGAAGGCGTGCGTGGTTTTGGATGATTTATGGAAAGTTTTTGCAAGGCATTCCTAAATCAAATATTTCCAATAAGTTATGCTAGATTACTAGGAGGAAACTTTCCATTGTTTTACTTAGAATCAGGTCATGATATAACTTGGAGGGCGAGGTTGTTTGCTCGTCCTATATAAGTACGTGTCTAGTCGATAACAAAAGGAGAGAGAGTTGATTTTGATATTATCAGCGTTGCTTATTTTAGTTGTTAACCGGAAATCAATACTTGTTGCGACTTGTATTCATCTCCCCAATTGCGATTAGGAAGAGACCCTCTAATTCTTGCGAGAATCGAAAGTACTATCCTTATTCTTACTTCTTATTATTTTCGGTTTTCCTTTACAAAAATAACATAAAAAGGTCACTTAGGATCTACGGCAAACATTGTGAATTTTGCGGACTTAAAATTCACCTTGACTTGGTGTCGAGCAAGCTCGGCTATTATCTTAATTTACTTTCATAAGTTCTTGTATGGTTTCTACTATACTGTAAAGTGAAACTTTCACATGTAACCAAAAAATGTCTTTATTGTTTTGTTAGTTAATGTAGTTTAGTTGTTTTTAGTTATTTAGGTTGCATAAAGTTCGAAAATCTAAGCTTGATTCGATTGTAATTAAAGTCTTAATTGTCATGAATTGTAATAAGGAAAGATGAGTAGTCCAATTAGGCGTGTGGTTTTTGTATGATTTAAGGATTGTTTTTGCAAGGCATTCCTAAATAATATATTTCCATAAGTTATGCTAGAATCCGGGAGAGAAACATTCCATTGTTTTACTTAGAGAGAATCCGTCGGGATATAGCTTGGAGAGCGAGTTGTTTGCTCATCCTATATAAGTACACGTCTAGTAGATAATAAAGAGGTTGATTTTGATAGTGCAGGCATTGCTTATTTTGAACATTAACCATATCCAGCCTTACATTAGGCTTGTATTCATCTTCTAATTGGGTGGGAAGAGGGCCCTCTAATTCTTGCGAGAATCGAGAGTACTATCATGTTCTTACTTCTTATTATTTTGATTTTCCTTCACAAAATAACATAAAAAGGTCACTTCAGGGTTCTTGGGCAACATTGTGAATGTTGGACTTAAGTACATCCAAACCAGTGTGAGCAAAATTGACCTATCTTAATTTGCTTTCGTAGGTTCTTGTATGGTTTTACTATACTCTTAAAGTGAAGCTTTACACATGTAGCCCAAAATATCTTTATTGTTTTTGTTAGTTATTAGTTGAGTTGTTTGGTCATGTGGGTTGCATAAAGGTCAAAAATCCTAGCTTGATTGAGTCCATTAAGAGTCTTAGTTGTCATGAGTTTATAATAAG